>VXBJ01005362.1:978635-1019561 GCA_013400055.1 Nycticryphes semicollaris | reverse complement strand
TTGGTTGTCCGTTATGTGAAACAAACCAACTCAGTTTTGGGACTCACTGTCTCAAGTTGCTTTGGAACAAAAAGTTTCAAGTACGTGGAATCAAAATCTGGGTAGGAAACCTCTATGCCATGACTATTCNATTAGATAATAACGTAGTGCAGATTGTTAGATCCTCATCCATTAACTTAATTTAAGCCTACTAGCTGCTTTGTCTTGCTAAGATTTTACTTTGTTGGTATCATGTGTTAGCTTTTATAATAAGATTACACTGAGTGGGGAGCTCAGGACAGTTTTTATCTGAGAATAATAATACTATAATGCAGGCTGCTTTGTTAATTTTGGATGTCAGTGAGACTTCTGGTGTTTTTTCTTCAAAGCATATAAAAAATAAATAAATAAATAACCCCAACAAAGTAAGATCTACAAATCCTTCCCCAAAATAAAGCCAGAGCCTGAAGGCTTATGGAGGGATGCAGAAACATAAATCTGTCACATGGCTGAGCTTCAAATGGCTTTGACTGTTAGAATTTTCATTCCCTTGAAGGTTTAGCTCCAAAAGTTTGGGACATGTACTACTCTGATGTACCACTTCATCTGGTTGTTGAGCTTTGTGTGAAGCGGTACCATCTTAACATCTACTAAATTCCATGTCATCTGTCAGCATTGTGGCCGCTTCGAACTGGCCATAAATTATACTAACTGGTATTGGCAGAATGAATTCAGGTTTAGCCCACTAATTATAGTGTCAAGAATAAACACACTTTTAGAGACTGTAGTCTGTCAAATGTATTTATATAATGTTGTGTCACTTTAATGAGGAATCTTGTATTTTCAAGCCTTTCAATATACCACATCAGGTCTTTAGGACACCTCTTGTTTTTCTTCCAACGGAACAGTAACCTTAAATCATAATTGAGACAGCTAGGAAGGGTGAAAACGTGGAAAGCTAAAAGAATATCAGTGTTCATGGACTAACATTCTTGTGAAGTACCTTCAGAGAAGATATTTTAATAACTGAAAAACATTTGTGCTTTAGTTGGGTGTGAAGTTCTCAAGAACAAGTACAATTAACTCGCTATCAAAAACTGTCTTAGTGCTGTTGATTGAAGTAATTTGTTTTAAAATTATAATATTTTTTTAATAAGACTTGATATATTGTAAAGCACGTACCACCATTTACCCTTGCACTTCTCATCACCATAATTTTGTGTTTAACTGTGATCTCTGCAATACAGGTTTTGTTTCTTTAGGAAACACGTATTTCATGAAAATCATGGTTTCACTGTTGTGGAAGAGCTCTGTGCTTGTTACAGTGGGTGCTGATGCTTGTATGACAGTACGGAAAAGAGTAAGTTTATATTAAGAGCTGCAGGTAAAAATTGCTGTGCAACAGATGATAGTGCTTTCATAACATCCTATTTCACAACAAATCTTCAAGCTCAGGTGTGTGGAGAGGGAAATACAGGTGTGAGTTAATGTAGAAACTATTTCTCACATAGATGATGTGGGTTGGAAGACCAGCAGGATTACTCTTCAGATTTCTCAAGTTCTCTAGATTCAGACTGGATTAAGAAATACACAGCCAGTACTTTTTAACCTAACCTGATGATAACATCCACTAGGCTCACCTTGCTGGAAATTGCCCTCTCTGCTATTGCCAGGATCTGTTACACTCAAGGCTCTGTAAAAACGTAAAATTAGACATGGAGTAAGGATACTTGCGAAAAAGATGGCCAAAGAGAGAATATGGCACTCGTGCTAAGGGAGATTAAATGAATTAAAGCGGTTTATCTTGGATTAGAGAAGAGACGTCTGAGTTAAGAATGTGGTAGAAATCTGTAATGCCATAATAGTATAGAAAAGGCTCACAAGGGAAAGAACATCACTGCTTTTAAATAACTGAAAAGGAGAGCAATGCCTAGTGAAATTATTGAGATNGCCTCTTCTTTTTTTTTTTTTGGTGCCTTTTTGGCTCAAGAAGTCTGCCAAATTACTAATTTCTGACAGTTGAGAAACTGTAAAGCCCAGGGAAGAACTCTGTTCCTAATTGTATTCCTTAAGTGGCCCTATAAGGCGCTGGGGAGCCAATAAAAATGTCTGCAAACGTAAATTAGACCATTTTTAATCTGTTATATTTAAAATCCTTAGTGTGCTGGGAAAACAGTATTGTATATATGCTGGATATAGTTGGTGTGTTCTCCTAATTAGCAGCTTAACATTATAAGGAGTACCATTTAGGCAAACTCTTATTCCTGCTTTTGTTACCTTTCTGTTTTCTTCCCACTTTTCCTACGTGTTTTCTTTCTGTCAGGATTGAAAGTGGCAGAGAGGAGGGTAAAAAGAATGATCAAAGATGTAGAACAGCTTCCGTATGAGGAATAATTACATTGACCAGGACATTTCAGAGTAGAAAAGAAACATTGAGCATGGTAGATACAGCAGATGTCACCTTCTCAAGGTCATTCATCCTTTCGTAGGCAAAGGAATGGTACTTGATCTCTGATAAGACAAGAATTAACCAGCAGCAAATGAAAATACCGTTGGCAGATACCAAACAAACAGAGCACTTTGTCAAACAGGGAAAGCTGCAGGGAGCTGTGGATGCCAAAAGGTTACATGGATTCCTTAAGCAATTAGAGACAGGTGGATTTTCCTTCCATTAATGAGGTATCAGCTCTGGTTCAGGAGCTGCAGTGGGGCCTGAGAAGACGTCCTGGGGACACATCACCATATGCCTTTCCTCAGCCCCTCACCCTGTCCTGGGAGCTTTGCAAGGGAAATTCAGTCTGAGCTGACAGGGCTGGTACTCTGTTTTGTTTCCTAAATTGTCTCCAAATTTAATTCTATGTCACAGATCATTCAGGAAACACCACTTCATTTTCCTTCTCTCCCACCCTTCCTGTGTATTTTTTTTTCTTGGTGGTTCTTCTCTTTTCTTCTTTCCTTTCAAGTCTGTATCCAAATTTTCTGTTTTATATATAGCCCATCAGCCTTCCTCCTTGTCCCAGGCTTCCTACTCAAGGCTGAGAACCCGGAAACGTTTTTACTTTAACGTCCAGATAATAGTGAGAACTACAAAAATGACTAAAAAGGATATAATATTCTTTGAACAGAGTTCTGATCTGATTTTATGTCAGTGTATGTTTTTCTGGGAGAATAATTTCCTTTACTCCACCCAATTTCAAGGTTCATTTTGCATTCTCTTGCCTCCTGTTTTTACTGCCTGCATTTCTCCTGGTGCGGAAAGATTTACAAGCTGCTGCAGATGGAAACTCACCTGAATCTTATTAGTTTTGCTGCATTCCACAGAGATTTGCTAGACAATAATTAAACAAATTATCCTTGTGTGAATTTTTAATTAAATTGTAGGGTTTGTTTGTTGGGTTTTTTTTATGATTGCTGGTGAGCAGCACCAGCATAAAAAAATTCATTTTCAGAATTAGAAAAGTTTAGTCTAAGCTCCGGTGGGCTTTTTCCTCAAATATCGTAACTAAAACCTTTTTATTTCCTTATTGAAGACTTTGATGCTATATAGGTTAATAGGAGTTTACCCAAAAAAAGCTTCTTGTCCTCAACTGAAGGGTAAGTGAATCTTCCATCTTCTGTGGCATGCAACCTGCTCTAGTGGGAGGTGTCCCTGCCCATGGCAGGGGGGTTGGAACTTGATGATCTTTAAGGTCCCTTCCAACTCTAACCATTCGATGATTCTGTGCTGGGAAGGAAGGCTATGGAGTCCTTGAGCTGGAGGTACAATTACCTTAACAACAAATGGAGGCATGGCTTGCAGCTGATAGGGGAGAATTTGGCAAACTATATGCCTGTTTTGTGCCTTGATAATACTGCTTACTTTTAACTTCTCGTACCTTCCACTGGAAAGATTCTTGCTACTGTGACTTTTTTTTTATTTCTTTCTCTTTTCTGTCTCTAAAATCCATCGAAACTTATTAATTGCAGGACTGGGGCAGCAATGTACTGGGCACTGGTGAGGCCTGTGCCAGTTCTGGGCCCCTCACTAAAAGAAAGACATTGAGGAGCTGGAGCATGTCCAGAGAAGGGCAACAGAGCTGGTGAGGGGTCTGGAGCACAAATCTTATGAAGAGCAGCTGAGGGAGCTGGAGTGGTTCAGGCTGGAGAAAAGGAGGCTGAGGGGAGACATTATGCTGCTCTGGAACTACCTGAAAGGAGGCTGTGGAGAAATAGGGGTCGGTCTCTTCTNATGATCTTCAAGGTCCTTTCCAACCCAAATGATTCTCTGATTCTGGGCAAAGACACGGCTATTTCATTGGGTGGAAGAATGGGCTTGTTTCGTGTGCTGCATCAGTGTTGTAACTCAGCTACTACAGGTGACTTCAGTGACACTGTTTTTTCCAGAATTAGGCACAGAATACTTTTATTTTTCTTGCTTATACTGAATATAGATATGTGGAAGCCTTAGGTTAGGCCAGGTCTGTGTGCCAGCTTTTTCTTGTAAGAAAAGGAAAGGAAAAGTTAAATTAGCTTTCAAGAATAAAGTATGAGTTTGCCAATATTATAGGTTACAGTAATTACACTTTTTGATGAGAAATAGGGAACTTGTTTGTTTGCCTAGAACTTCATAAAATACTGTTGAATAAGGTGTCACAAGTTCTACAGAAAACTAGTGTAAAAGTTAACATGCTAATGTGCAATTGAGAGTACTGTCATGTTTATGCATCTTTCCTGATGTATTTTTTACATTAATGAAGCTCTAACAATTTTTTTTAGAAATCTTCAAGTAAAATTGCTGTAATTTGCCATGACTGTGTTATGCTTTTTAGTATTTTGCTTGCTTGGTGTGTTGCTTTATGTTTCAATGAAGCTTGGCAATAATTTAGTTAAAAATAAGCTTCTGAAAATGGATAGCCATAATGAGTTAAATGATTCTGGGATTTTTATAAAATATGGAAGTACTATATTGTTACTAAAAAGTGCTTTGGAATCATCAAATTGCACTGTAAAATTCAGAAAACAAGTGGATGTTAACTGGTAGTGTGGCCCAGACTATTATCTCTCTAAATTGCTTTAGGGATTATACTGATTCTAAAAGCAAGGATTATGTTTCTGCATTGGGATCATCTCATGGCACAAAAATCTTAATGTTCTTCCTTTACAGAGAGATTTTGTGTATTGGAGCGGGGTGGACACTGATGACCGTTCCATCAGACAAAATACTGCATCATAGGGAGTTCTGCTCCTGATCCGTAGGGCATGTGGTTGGTTTAAACAAGCCCAATATTTGATTTCAGTGAACTCCTGAACCTAAGGATTCCCAAAACACCAAAATATTTAGAAATCCTGTACATACTGTACAGAATATGAATTGTATGCATTGTCTACATTTCTGGAAGGATACTCTTCAATGAAACAAGTGGGTTTTGGGCCAATCTATGTAGCCCTGTACTTGCCTGATGCTATTCAACAGCCTGTCTGCAGGTAACAGGTTTGTTTGGATAGCATATCAGAGAGACACTTGAAAAATCTTAAGAAGTTCTCTTGGTTTGAGCAGGCACATCTCTCATAGTTTTAGTGAAAATGCAAAATTGAAGGAGAAACGTGTTTCTCTCTGTTTAGCACGCTTTAGCTACAGGTGTTTCCTTTCAACTGTGCATACATGAAAAAAGCTACTGAAGTTGTTGTTAAGCAGAGACATAACCCTTTTCCTCTGGCAGTTCCCGCAGTGTTGCTTAAAATGCCGAGAGCCTCCATGAAGCGTTTCTGGTAGGACAAGTAGTCGTGGGATTAATGTGTGCGTTGTGAAAGGAGGTTGCATGTGGCTCCTACTGTGGCTGCAGATCGTGGGAGCTGGGAACAGGGGATGCATTCCTCAAGGAAGGGCAGGTGCTGCTTTGGGATGGACCCAGTAGTAGTTCATAATATATTTACACACCTAAATAAGAATAATAAGTGCTTTTTATTGGTCAGCACTTTCCTCCTGCCCTTGATACAAAGACTCAACCACAAAGGAGGGAAGCAAATATTGAAAGTAGCAATAATGTTGATAAGAAATTTGGAAATTCAGACTAGTGGTAAAATGTTCTGGATATTTTTGGGCTCCTGGAGTGTTTATTCACCACTGAGGGAAAATTAGAAGTATGATTCAACATCTCAGGAGGATTAAATCTGATCTGTAATAAAGACTTCTGTGGTAAACTATCTACAAACACAGACAGAAGACGACTGGAATTATTAGATTTATCCCAATAAGTCTTACACCAAACAACTCTCTGGAGTCTCCTAATGGGACAGAGTAATGCGATTGCGGGTTGCATTACGGAAAACCCCTTGTTGTGCCACTTGAGGCACGCTGCTGCCTGTCTGTGTTGAAATTTCCCTGCCTTTAAACAAAGGGATAAATATTTAGGGTCATTATGAAACTTAATGCTAGTTTTCTGGATGGTTAAAAAGGTGGTGGTATAATCACTCATCCTCGTGACTTACGTGTACAAGGAATGCTCACTCAATTTAGGTTTATTATTTCTCTGGAGTTAATTAAACTTGTAGGTCGTAGGAGTGTAGTTTTTATTAGAGTAAAATCAGTGAAAAACAGAGTTCTTTGGAGAATGTGAGAAATGTCTTACAACTTTCCACAGGTGGAAAAGTTGCCTTTATCCTTTTCCCTAGTAGTACTGCTCTCGGTCCTTTTGCCGATGGGTAGGACTAACCAGTGGCAGAGTCTTATTTACTCTTTTTCTAGGGTTACACTTTCTTTTCTCCCCTCTTTTTCAGTTGCAGCTCACTGCTTTGAGGAGAGAAGAGTGTTTGGTTTTGGTGTTGGCAGCCCATCAAAGCAAGTCCTTTATTATCATCATCAGATTATCTGTCTGATGCAGCGTTGTAAAGGCATTTCTGGAGCTGTCCTACTGAACGCTCTGATCCTGCCATAAACAGACCCCAATGCTCTGTTGTAGAAAGGTGTATTTTATTCAAAATGGGCTTAAAGGAACAGAAAATGTTTAACCTCCAGCAGGGTTGCTTTTTTTCCAACACTATAAAATTGTGAGTGCTACCACATTGAACTACATATTAATAACTATTATGTGAAAGTGCAGTCTCTATGTGTTTTGTCATCTTCAGAGAAGTCTTGAAGGTATATTTAAATTAAGGATGTGTGGCACTGGCTTGTTTCTGTGGGTGTTTGTCATTCTGTACAGACTTTCCACATTTGACACTGTTGTAGAGCTGTAGTGTGGGCAAGTAGAGGAGCTTTCTCTGTTGGTTTTCGATCTGGTGCAAGGAATCTGCTGAGACATTTCTGAACCTTGAGTCCAGATTTCTCATGTTGGATCTGGAGGTCACTTGCCAGTCCTGATGTGTATTCACAGTCTACTCTCTGAAAGTACCAGCCTTCTTGAGGGAAAAAACCCCATAGTTTGACATCCAAATTCCAAAAGTGAATATACAATATAGAAACGTGTGTTTTCAGAAAGGTGAAGGCAATAGTTAATGCTGTTCTCGGGAAAATCTTGATGGGGAAAATGTTCCAAGTTCAGCATTTCTTGAGTTTTGATTCCTAAAAATGCAGCGTAGCCAAATACAGTGGTAGCTTTGTGTATGAAGTTACAAGACTGGAAAGTAATGTCTTTTGAAGAATAATGATTTCTTGTGAACCTTACTGTCAGAGATACTTCTAAATTCTTTTTCCCCCTCAAAAATTATGCCCTTTACAGTTGAGGAAAAAAAATCATTTGTCTCAAAAATTTCCAGGAAACTTAAGCAAAGTTGTATTAGTAGTAACGTACTGTTCATTGGCTGCAGCAGAGCCTGTCATGGGAGCACGTAGTGGCAACTGCATTTTTATTTCTGATGCTAAACTGGTTTTTAAAAGTATTGTAGTTCACTGCTTGGAAGGAGTGCCAGCTCAGACCCTCCACAGAGCCAAAGGTTCACCACTGCTCCAGCAGGAGATCCTGTGACCAGAGAGGTGGCTGCAGAGGGGTTTTGTGATTCGTGTGCGACTTGCTGTGAGTGAGGACTTGGGGCTGTGAGGAAGGGTGAAGATAAGCGATGTCTCTGGATAAAATTAATTGTTCTCTTTGGCTGGATCTGGCTTATGGGTAAGACATTTCTCAGGCCTGGAACTGAAGATGTATTAGTGCAAAAAAAAACAAAACAGTTGAGCTAAGCCAGATAAATTTAGATTATATGTTTTGGATGGCGGATGTTTCTGTTTGATTCTTCCTGCAGATTTGTCCTTCCAAGAAGAGGAGTAATGTTCCTTTTGTCACAGTTCAATGTGCCCAAAACTTGGTTGTCTGTAAACTGGACAGTGCAATCTTTCTCAGCAGCGATGCTGAGCAGCCTGTTTTACCACTGGTGGTAGCTTTGGGAAGCAACCACAGTATCCGTGAGGATTGTACCATGTTCTGACTCCTGTGATTCAAACTAATTTTGTCTGTGGTAAGTCTTCATTGTGATGGTCTCGGTTGGACTGTAAGTAAACACAGCAGTTACTTTGAAGAATGGTTTTGTGACGTGCTTTGTGGAATTGCCAAGACCTTGTGATCCCCGTTGTTCAAAGTGTTAATTTCAGATAGACCGATGTGGTGTTTTCGCTTGGTATTTTGAGGAATCTTAATTTAAATGACGCTTTCTGTACACAGATTTTTCTTTTCTTATTTGTATCGCTGAATGGTAACATAAAAGAGTCACAAGCACCTCGTTAAGCTAAAAATAAGCTCTCTCAACACTTTCATCTTCCCTCCTGGTGCTGCGTTCTTAATTTTGTTTTTATTACATATTGGGGATGGAGTTGGAAAATAATCCCCAAAACAGTGAATACTTTAAGAGGTGTTGAGTGGGGATTCAGTGCCCACAGTGTGGATCCCTACCATAAGTATTGCATGGTTTTTAATTTTATTTTTTTAAACAATGGTTTGATTGCCCAAGGATTATTGACCTGTATTCATAAAACAATGACCTGCCTGGAAATGGCAGACACTGTCTCTATGCAGGCTTAGCTTGTGGGGAATCACAGCTCTGGAAGGATTTTGTTTGAATACTGCCTTGGCCCTCCCCACTTAACTCATTTCTGATTGGAATTTAGAACAGAAGCGTCTTAAATTTCAAGGTATTATTGAATGTTGATAGATGTTAAGAGAGATGCAGCTACAATTGTCTGAACTGAGTATGCTTTCTTTGAATATCTATTTACAAATTATGTATATTTTTATATATTTACTTGCAAGTAAAACAGTTGAATTATTTGGGAGGAGGTTTGCTTTGGATTTTAAGAGTTTCTACATTTCTTTCTTCCATGCCTATAAAAAAAAAAACAAAACCTCAGTAAAGACCCTGTCTTTATAGAATAAAAGATTTTTTAGTCTCTCTCCTCGGGATCTGGAGAATCTGAAATTCTTCTTCCATCTGAAAATGAATTCTTAGCAGGTTGGCCTTTTAACATGTGTTGGTAGTTATCATACTGCTGTGACAGTAGCTGCTTGCACTGACTCGCTGGGACTACGCTTGAAGCACTTGTTGCTATAACAATGTGGATTGTAGTCAAAGATGCTGTTTTAAAATTAAATTTATACTTGCCAGAAAACCAACCATGGAGGTGGTCGCTGAGGAAATGCTTGTGTATGTTTAATTGGGGAGCGAATAAACTATGCTAACAGCAAAATATTTAGTGTGCAAAAAAATAGTGAGATTCTTGGGGAGTGTGAATGAAGGCAAAAACAGGAATGAAGGGTGAATGCTGATCTTAAAACACCTACTGAAGGAGATGCTAATTGTCCTACAAGTACAAGTGTGAATCTGAGGATCTGTTGAGCTGCCAAACTTTAACACGTTTGATACAGTGCCGTGTAGAACTTCAAATTTCGTAGTTGGAGAGGAAACATAAATTAGCAGATTTTATTCAAAAGTAACGGCTGAAATATTTTAGAAGCGTTTCAAGGTTAATGGACATCATCTTCCTTAGTTTAGGACATACAAATAGGAAGTCGTGCATTTCAGTACATGTTTAAACAAAAGTTCCTTACAGTGTAAATTGAATTCTTTAGAGAAGCTACTCTCGTGCTGGTAACTCCTGTCAAGGAATTTTTATTGTATTTGTTGCACTTTTCAGCCACTGACCATGTGAATATGTTGGGGTGGTCGTAGTCCTTCTGTCACTGAATATCAAAAGTGGAGGAGTGAAGTTGATCAAAACACAGTATTTCATCTGAGGAAAATGTGATGTTGCTAATATTGTATTTTCCAAAAATGAAAAAAACTAGTCAGGTTTTTCTGAAGTTGCTATTGACAGCTTTAGGAGCACTTCTTCATCTTGTCGGTATGGTTTCTATAAGCATTACTCACGTTTCAGTGGTTCCCAGTGACAGGACAAGGGACAATGGGCACAAGCTGGAACACAGGATGTTAAGTTCTGTTTGAATATGAGGAAAAACTTCTTTGGGGTGAGGGTGGCAGAGCCCTGGCAGAGGCTGCCCAGGGAGGGTGTGGAGTCCCCTTCTCTGGAGACCCTCAAGCCCCACCTGGATGCAGCCCTGAGTGATGTGCTCTGGGCAATCCTGCTTTAGCAGGGGAGTTGGACTGGGTCATCTCTAGAGGTCCCTTCCAACTCTGACGATTCTGTGATTCCGTGGTTATGCACTTTCTATTTGTATCTCAAAACTAATGCTTTAAAAATGCTTAAAGTGCTGCTTTAACTTTTGCCCTTGGGCCACCTTGTCCTCATTTGTGTATTATGCCAGTGCCTGTGCTGCCCATCAACTTTTAGGTGTCTGATTTACGTTTACTTACATTTATTATCAGTATCAAACCTAGGTGTATTTAGACTCATGTAATTAGAAGAGGGGAATAAGGTGAGTTCTCAAAGTGCAGTTTTGCATGCAGCCTGCAGTAAGATCCTTTCATTGAGGCCAATCTAAAAAAAAACACCAGTGGATCCTCAAGAGAAGGAAGCAAAAATCCAAAGGCAGGTGTTTAAAGGTTGTATCCTTATGCCCTCCGACTTTTTTTTTTGTCATTCATATCCCCAATGAGTTTGCTTCAATTTGGTTTGGTTTTTAAACTATGTGTATTTTCCTATTAAGCTGCAAGAGTAAAGAACTCTGTACAGATGTGAGGAGAAATGATGATCTTAAGAGGACCTTCTTAAGAAGAGGCAGTAGGTCTTGTTGGAAAATGCATTTACATACATGGATAAACACAGATCAGAGGTGATTAACTTCATGAATACTTGTGTATTGGCGTGTGTGTCAGCTTGCACTCTGTGGTTTTGTTATTCCTCCCTGAAAAAAACAGTGAAAAGAGCTGTTGAAATGTTGTAGGTTTGAAGCTTTGAAAGTAGGATTATGTAGGAAAAGAGGAAGCGTTTTACAGGAAGTTTCTTTCAAAGTGCTGTGATTTTTAAAGGAACTTGTTAATATCTTATTAGAAGAATTGTTTAGTCCCTTGGCTGTCTTTCAGTGAGCAATGTAACTACTAGAACAACAGATTAATAGTACTTTGGAAGTGGTAATGCTCAAAAGAATGTCTTTATAAAGGTGTTTTCTTAAGTAATTACCTTTTAATGCTGTTCTGGGGTTTTCCATTCAGAATTTTGGCTAATTCTTGCTTTCCTTGATTTGAAAAATTAGGTATTTGTCAAGAGCTTCCCGACTAAAACTTCCTCCTACTTAAAAACCAAACCCAGTTCTTTCTGGCAAAGTTCTTTTCCTGCAAAGGGGACACCCACCTGACATTTATACCACAGGTTGGAGCCGTTCTGAAAGGCGCTCTGGTTCTGCCTGGTGTGTCAGCACAGCTCTGGAAACCCGGGTTTCTTTGAGGCTGTAATATTATAATATTTTATGCTTTTTGAAGCGTTGGCAGATGTGAGGTTGAAATTGTACGCNGATGATCTTTCAAGGTCCCTTCCAATCCCTGATATTCTGTGAACCCAGAATGTTACTCCTTTGTCAGACAAAACCAACCTATTGTTGTTAGCGGTACCAATTTTGGAGTATCAGCAAGAGGAAGCGTGAGTCTTTCTGGCAGCTCTGGAGGTGTCAGCCCTCTGTATGAGAACCTTTCAGTGACACTGAATCCCATTTATTGCCTGGTGAACCGGAGGAGTATTTGGTTTACACAAGGGGTACGGTGAGCAATGCGCATCCTGCCTGGGCTGCAAACAATGGAGAGTGGCAGGAAACAGCTTTGCCCCAGCTTTGAAGGAAGATGGAGCTTGTTTGGGAGCCAGGAGTAACGCAACAGTAGCTGAGGAACTGTCTCAGCCAGCCCTTGCACATCTGGGAAGCAGGTTTGCGTTCCTGAAGGTCTTTGCCAAACTGGTAGGAGCTGGGTGTGTCTAAATCTAACTTTGTCTCTCCAGAAGCCAAACTTTTATTTTGTAAGTGACATGCTTTATTTTTTAAAGTCTTCAACCTGTTTTAGTTTTGATTTGTGCATTTCTTTTTGTTTTTTTTTTTTTTTCTTCTTAGGGGGGCCAAACATATGGGCCATCACCTCGGAAGAGAGGGCCAAGCATGACAAGCAGTTCGATAGCCTTAAACCCACAGGAGGCTACATTACAGGTTAGTCTCAGATTCTGCATTACACATTAACTTCTGTGTACACATAAGTATCTTTGTGAAACAGTTTGAAAACTTCATCCTATTTCTAGCCCTTTGTTGTGTGACTAATTACTGTATTCTTTGGGCAAACAGCCACTGGTTATTACTAAACTTCTACCAGCTTTGGGCTAAAGTCTGGCACAGGAACACACTCTTCTGTTAACCCCATCGCTCCTGCAGCCAGCAGTTATATTTGCTGTCATTCTGTCTAGTTTCAAAAACTGAGGAGGAGAATCAGGCCAGATGGGAGGCTGCCAAAGAGCACTTACAGTAGCTATTGTGGCAAGTGACACCAGAGACACCAGAAGTGGCTCTCCTCTGTCTGAGCAGTGTTAGAGAATACTGTGCTGTTAGATAGCTTTGTTTTGGGGGAGGAGGCAGGGAGAGAGAGACTGCTGACAGCTTGTCCTTGTTAATGACTGCTTGCAGTTCATTAACCCTTGAGCCTTCGGCAAGTTCTGTATAGGCTGATGGCATTTTGCAATGGCCTGCTGTCAGTCCTGGTTGCATTCAGCTGCTTCTCCCCTGAAACAATTGGGTCATGGTGCTGCATACCTCAGAATTTGCAGGTTTTAAATTTAGGAATCTGCTTGTGACACGAAGAAAAGGCTCGATTTCACTGGCAAAGATGACATAATTTAGGAACGCCCTGTTCTTTCTGTGTGGGTGGGCAGGCACTAAAGACCAGCCCTCCCTGCCTAACTATCTACTAATGCCCTACCTAGTGACTCCACTGCTCCTTTTTTTCCCTCATTCTGCTCCAAAGAAGGCTGAGGAAGGATTGGGAAGTTGTTTGGAACACACAGGTCTCATGTCTAAGTGATACCTAAGTCTTGCTTCGGCCAAATAGCTCTGGGAGGTTGGTGTTAACCACCAGCTTAAAACTATGCAGTCCCAGGAACTACCTTTAGACCACATCCTGGGCTCTTACCTGCATGTACATCTGGAGGCTTCATTAGTTATTTGGCAAGTGCTTGAAACCAATGATTGTGTATGAATATAAGGGAAGAAAGAGCTGAAAGAATAACCTGAAGTCTTAGCTTTTAAGCATCACTGTAGGTAAGCACAAACACCCCTATATGTGTCTTATTATGAGTCTGCTTAACAGCATGATTGGTATCCATGTGGAACTGGGTACAGAATTCCACAACAGTTCCCATTTCCTTCCTGAGACACTGAAATAGTGGCTATTCTCTGATGGAACAGAACATTATTTGGAACACAGTATTTTCCCAGTTTTTCTAAAGAGCCAGTACTGGCTAAAGTTAGACTGGATGAAGAAGAAGAAGAAAAGAAATAGCACACACATCCTTTCCTGTAAAAATAATTGGGTCAGGACTGAATTTTCGGTCATTTTTGCTTCTTTAAATCTTAGATCTTTAAACTGCTGGCAGCTGTTGATTTGTGACCTATTAAAGCTTTTTCTAGCTCCTTGAAATCACTCCCCACAGCAAAGATTCAGGATTACAGAGTACGTGGGTATCTGAGAATCGCTGTCACTAGGGAAGGGGTTAGGTGGTATGAAACAGGAAAGTTTGGCATTCAGCATTCCTTCTGAAAATCTGTCCCACAGCAGAGTGCTGAGGTCTTCTGAAAATCCATGTCTGTAGGGTAAAAGTCTGTCTGTCTGTCTTGTTTTTTTATAGGTGATCAAGCACGTACCTTTTTTTTGCAGTCAGGTCTACCAGCTTCAGTCCTTGCTGAAATATGGTAAGGTATTTTTTGCTGATTTTATTAGGTTTTTTTTTTTTAAGACGTGTAGCAATCAAATACTACCTGTGGTATGTTGTGTTGTCTCAAAGAGGCTGTTAGTAGTCAAAGCAAGAGTGTTGCCTGAATCATTGCTTCAAATTTATCAGATTTAGAGGAAGGATTTAGCCTATATGTGTACCAACACTAAATTAAAAAGGAATATTCTTCTAAATCTTTCTTACAATGTTAATTCAAGTTGGATCGTATTGAATGTGGCCGTTCTAAACTCTAGTAACTACTTGAAACAAAAAGTGATGATAAATTGCAAGGCTGTTGGACTGCCACAAAAGTCATTGTTAAGCCTTGTCTTACCTCTTTTTCCATATTATTATTAAAAATGTTAAATAATGGGTTAATGAACCTCTGGAGATACCAAATGTAATGGTGTTTAAAATACTAGTAACCATTACAAAATGACAATAAGATTAAGTGTGGGAAAAATTATATGCTACTGAACTGGGAGTGGAAAATATACTGAAAGTGGAAGACAGGAAAAAACCAACCCTAAAGCCACAGAAAACGTTAGTAAAAGGTGAGGTAGAATCTAAGATAGCGACCAATGCTATACTACAGGAACTAGAAAAAATGCTGTTCTTTCCAGCACGTGTGTGGTGGTTGCAACACTTGAAACTGATATTTTCTTCTTTCTAACTCCACTCTTCACCAGAATATGGCATTTGTTTTGGAGTGCTTGGTTGTTGTCAAGATGTAGAGATGGTAAATGACCTGCAGCAGAGGCTCCTGATAATTAAGAATTCACTTGTGAAAGTATTATTGAAGAAACTAACTGAATGCAATGTTAGTTTCTTCCTCAGATAAAGTACCTAGAAAAGAGTGGTAAGGAAATTTTTGCACAGGGGCTTGGAGTTTTATACTGAACAGTAACAGAATGAAGCTAGCGAAGGGAAAATACAGCTTAATATTAAGTCTGGGGCTTTTTTTCTCCTAATTTTATTTATATTTCTGTGCCTGTTCCTTGCATATTATGTATTAATAAGATTTTAGATTTTCTGTCTCACCAGAACTTTTGTCTGTTTATGTTAATTTGGAGAATTGTCAGAGGAGGACACTGTGAATATCAGTCTTAAAAAACAAAAACAAAACCAAAAAAACCACCAACAACACATCACATGCTGTTTGTGAGTTAATGCAGTTTTCATAGTGGCAGATAGTGCCTTCAGCAGGTGTCTGCATCTTCCTGTTTCAGATTCTTGCCTTAATTCCCTGCAATACCAGACATCAAATTAATTAGTCACAAAAGTAGCATAGGAAGAAGCATAGCAAGACCTATCTGTATGAACAAGTGTATGCACTGAGCAGGAGACAACTGCTTTTCTAAGTGTCTGCCTACTTTCTCAGGTGTTAAATATCCAGCAACTTTAAAACTGAACTCTGGAGAAGATTACCAAGTGAATTATACTTAATGCTGCTGGACAAACATTACGTTTGGAAGTCCAGGTTAACCTTCAGTACCTGTAGGTTGACAAATGAGAAAAATTACGATCTGCAAAATTCTGAGGGTCTGAATGTTGTCAAAAGTAAAAAATCTCGAAATGGTTGCAATAAGTTCATTCTTTCCTTGTACAAAAGCAGTAAATAAATTTCACAGAAAAGCTTCTCATTAGTTGAAAAAGTTAACTTTACATTTCTTCCTTGTGGGCTTTTTAAATTTAATTTTATTTTATTTTTAAGGACACTGTCAGACCTGAACAAGGATGGAAAAATGGATCAGCAGGAGTTCTCTATAGCCATGAAACTCATCAAGCTGAAATTGCAAGGACAGCACTTGCCTGCAGTTCTCCCTCCTGTCATGAAACAAACTCCAGTATTTTCACCGCTAATGTCGGCTCGCTTTGGTACTTATGAATATATAATTACTTAGTGTTCAGAGGTAAAAAAGTTAATTGCAGCCAAATACAAAATTAATCTGACCATTACAGTTGAGTGAATCGGTAAAAAAAAAAAAAACAAGAATAACAAAGAAAAACCTTCTATTGAATTTTGACATGAGGTGCAAGAAGGCCATTCACCCTTGCCATCTGATTTGCAGACTCTCATCTTGTACTGAAGGTCTTTTTTTGTCTCCTCCTACTCGTTCACCTATTTATACTCGGGGGTTTTTACAGTTAAACTTAGTAAAGGTCAAAGATTTGGTAGAACACTTATTTTAACGTTTTTTCAAAATCAATCAGATTGTCTATTTTGGTTATATGAGCAATTGACTATAATGATTTTAACTCTTTTTTTTTTTTTTCCTTTTCTGGCAGTGCTTGGGGATTCAGTGCATGCCTGTTGTTATTTTGTTGTTTTCTAGAACAAAACCTACATAATGACTTCAGCTGGATTACAAAATTAGTGCCTGTTTCTATGCTGTATGCGTATATTAATTACATACATGATTTTAAACATCTGCCCATCAGTAAATCTTGTGTGTTTGCATACAAGTGCAGGCCTTTATAGATCGCTGTGGTTGGCATACAGTGACTTCCTAGTAACCTTCCATCGAGGCATCTACGTAGAAGGTTAATTAAGTGCCCTTATTTGCTTCAGGCAACTGCCTTAAATAAACCACTTGCTGGTCCTGGGGCCCTAAGTATGGACTTTCCACCCGTGCGGATTCTTCCAAGGCCAACGCTTGGAAGAGGCTTAGAAACGGCATCAGTTTTTCCCTGTAGAGGATTGTCTCAATGTTTGTGTTGCGCTGTAGTTCTCTCTCAGGGGCCAGACATGGAAAGACTTGTCGAAGAACTAGTTACAGCTGCAATTACAGAAAACTCAATCTTATGTTATAAAATACTAGGTGAATCTACCTTGAGAAGGAATTGCTTGGAAGGATTTATTTATTTATAAGGTCATGTTTTTCAGTGTGTTTTCCTCTGTGAGCTGTCTTGTCTAAACTTTAGAGAAAAAATAAATAATATACCTGAGCATCTGTTTTAACTCACTGTATCTCTAGACGCAGGTTGCTGTGTGTAGTTTCTGCCTAACCTAATGGAGCCCATTTCTTGCTGGAGCTTCTGCAATATTAAATCACAAATTGTTGCCTTTTGCTGTAGGAATGGGTAGTATGCCAAACCTCTCCATGCCACCCTCTATGTCTACGATGACACCGTTAGCTCCCATGTCCATGACCTCCATGACTTCCATTCCTCCTTTGGTTATCTCTGCTCCCCTGGTGCCTTCTGTCAGTACCTCTTCGTTGCCAAATGGAACATCCAGCCTTCTGCAGCCTTTGTCTGTTCCTTTCTCTTCAAGTAAGTATAGTACAGTCCGATACTTGCTTTCAGAACAGTGAGCCTTGTTTTCTCTATGGCTGGTTTCAGACAGAAATGCTAATGCTTGTGTGCAAGTTAAAAAATAAATACAATATTTAGTTGTATTTTTTTCACATTTGTCAAACGGTTTCTAACTGGTTAATCTTAACAAGACAGTGATTAGCTTTTCTTCTATCAAAGCTGTGTTTATTGCAAAGCATTACTTTATACCCAGTTGCTTTACAGTTTTTGGTTTGTGTTTTTTTTTTTTGTGTGTGTGTTTGTTTCAGCGCTGCCTCATACTGGTTCTTTAGGTCCCATGGCAGGAGGGTTTGGTGGTACTAGCATGCAGAAGGCACAGTCACTAATCGATTTAGGATCTAGCAGGTATGACAGTTGTTTAAAATGTTTATGTCTTGAACTTGAGTAGTATGTCTTCCAAAACTTACGGAGCGTTTCTGTTTTCAGAGTGTATTCATTAAAAATTAGTCTATCTAATAGGGCCTACCAAGACTGAAAATAGATTGTTTTGTTATGCACAATAAATAATATTTTCAGGAAATCTGGCAAAACTGTCCAAAGTACGTGAGGAGTTCTCCGAGAGAAAGCACTGCCAAAAAGAATGCACCTCATTAGCAAATGGCAGTAAAACTTAGAGTGGTTATAAAAGCAATGTTTATGGATTGATATACTCATTCATTATAGAGGGCACTATGTAATTAGGGGCTTGTAAGAATAATACTAGTTATAAATATTAATGTGTGAATTTGTTTTATGAATATTAGAAGATTATGAGTCTTTTGTCTTCAGCTGCTCTGCTTCACTGATTGTAGAGCTTCGCCCTAGACAAAGTGAGGGAGGGACTAGGTGTATCTATCCAGTTGGGCACCCAGTCTCCCAAAACACAATCCAGAGGCCATCTCAACCCCTGCTTACTTCCAGAAGGTGACTCGGAAGTGCTTGCACGTGACACAGGACATCTAGGATGAATGCATATTTAACTTTGGGCTGCTCATACAGGCAGATGTTCAGTAAGATGATTGTAGGCATGGTATGTGCCTCTAATCATCATTGGTTTTGTTTGGTTGGTTGGGGTTTTTTTGCTGATGGTGTAGCCTTGCAAAGTACTCTTCTTCAGTGTTACTGTTGACAGCATTTTCCCCATCGTGTTATCTAATTGCATGCAAAAGATGTCTATCCAGCATCATGCCCGGCAGGCTTTGTTTATATCAGCATTCTTTACTTTATTACTTTGGATAACACGGCACGTAGTTTTTTACTTGACCGAGTAGGGGATTCCCTTAAACAAGGGCAGGCTGGATGCAGCTGCTTTTGTCTGATCTTCAAAGAGGGGAGACTGAAAATGCTGGGAGTTGCCAGTAGAAGTTTTACAGGTACAACTAAACACTCCAAGTGCTATTCTGCAGCAATGGAATGAGTTGGAAAATACCTGTTCAGCCTGTCATTGTCAATAATAAAAAGAATCAGTAGAGGTGGAATATAATGGCTTTAGCAGCTGTAGAATTTGCTTTTGGTTGTGAGTTTATCAGGTAAATTTTTATGCTCCTGGTTATTCATTTACATACCTCTTAAAGTGACTTTGCTGCTCAGCGCTTCACAGCCCTTGTAAATATTCTTGGGATAGTCAAAATGTTCTCCTGTGGCTTCCTATAGTATTATTTTGCGGTGGTGGACAGATGAATTACGTGGCACAAGTGCCTGTGATACCATGGGAACAGGACCTTGAATTCAAGAGTTTCCTTTTAGAAATGTGTCCCTACTTTCACATTAAAATCCCATACTGGTAATGAAAATATATTTATAGCAAGTTAGCAGAGGTAAAACCTTGTTAATGTTGTTTCATATTACCAGAAGATGTTATGTTATATGATGATGATATGTTGATGATGATGAGATGTTCTGTTCCAATGCCTATTTATTAAGCCAAGTAACTTTCTCTCTCTTTTTTTTAATTTTTTTTTTAATTTTCCTACAGTTCAAATTCTTCCTCTAGTGCTTCACTAGCTGGGAATTCACCAAAGATTGTACCCACAGACTGGGCAGTTCCTCAGGCCTCCAGGTTAAAATACAGGCAGAAATTTAACAGTCTTGATAAAAGTATGAGTGGATATTTATCAGGTGAGTATCGGGCACTTACCAGGCATTTGATACAGGGCAGGGAATCAGCAGTGTTTTCTGCCTGTGGGATGGCTGAGGAATGAAATCCGCCCTTGGCATTTGACTTGCATATGAAATAAAAGCTGAATTGATTGACATTCAGACCTATGCATTGCTTACAAAACGGGATTACTCACCACAACGCAGCGAGCAGAAGGCTGGCCAAGCAGTTAGTAGATGTGAAGTCAGTATGTATTTCTGTAGCCTACTAGATTTCCCATTTTGAATAAGAACTTAGCAAGCCTCTGCCTCACTTTCCTGTCCTACAAGAAAGCAGGACAATTCTCAATTTCAAGAAAGGGACTTGATGCTTTTTTTATTTTGCTCAGTTGATTTTTCAGTGAAAGGTTTCACCAGCCTGCCTAGAAAAGATGTGGTTCTTTGTTATCAAAGGAAAGCCGACAGCTTTCCAGCCTGTTAGCTCAAGGTTTAGGTAGACAGTCAGCTGTGCTTTTGTAACAGCTGTGGGGATTACCATAAATATCCATTTTTCATGTCGGGTTTTTCTGTTAGGTGCTCTGAGTGGGGAAAAAAAGCACAGCAGAATACGTACATCTTTATTGTGTTCAGGTTGTAATGCCTGTTGTTAAGCCTGGAAGTAAAGCCAAAAGTCAGACGCTGATGAAAATGGATTAGATGAATATTAAAAATAAACACGACCCTGTTCATGACCCATTTTTTGCTACATGTGAATCTTTGTTCAAAGTATTTATTTATTTTTATTGAAATCTTTTACACTTTCACAAAGGATTTCAAGCAAGGAATGCCCTTCTGCAATCAAACCTTTCACAGACTCAGTTGGCTACTATTTGGTAAGTTTAGTTACTGATTATGAACTCAAGGTGTTGATGGTGCTGAGAGGAAATGTACTTTATTTAATAAGAAACGATAAGGGAACACCATGGGTCTAAAATCATAAAATGAAACTAAGCTACTTCTTGAAATAGTTTGTTCATGAGTATGTTTTCAAGAGACACCTTGACGTGATGTTTTTTCACTCTTCGTGTTTGTTATACTCCATATAATAATGCAGAGATGCTAACTTCAGTTTCTGATTCAGTGATGTGCTCGTTTAGCTGAGATGAGGGTTTGTCCATTTGAGAAACAGGATTCTGAAACTGGGCTTGTTAGTTTTAAAATACGGAGAAAGATGAAAAATGAAGTAACCCCTCACCTTTTTAGAATTTTACTGAGGTTCCCATAAAGAATCTATGTATTAAGTGTTTGTTAAGACTTTCCTTTACCCTGGTGATGGAAATCGTTACAGTTGTCTGAAGGCTTGAATAATCTGCCCTGCTGCATGCGGTAGCTTGGGTTACGCCTTCAGACATAACTCGGATGTTATACATAAAATTTACTGGCCCAGCAGAATGCACAATAGCTTGGTGCTTTACAGCTCTTTCTGAGTCCCTTTTCTTCTGTTCTTTATCCCAGGGCAGTCATTTGTTTGTCTCTAGCAGCAGCAAGCTGAAATATTTCTCATATTCATTCAGTTTGCTTGGTTTCATGCTGTGGAGGTAAAAAAAAAAAATAAGATAAAGAGAGCTTGGGGTTGTATTCTTCCACTCTGGAGTATGGGAAAATAAAGCAGTCATTACATGACTCTGTGTGTGTGTGTGTGTATATATATGTGTGTATATATATATACACACATACTTCCTCCTGGATGCCCAGCCTGAAGATAAGTAGCCAATGCCAGGAGGTCTGAGTATCCATGCAGAGGATTAACAGCCCAAGTTTCCATTTTGCCCAAAGTAAGGAATGGTCCATATTTCTGCTGAAGTACTGTATTCCTGGGAATCACTGCAATAATGGTACCATTTCGTGTGAATGGTGCTGGTCTGTGAACATAATGCAGAGCTCATTTCATCATCTCCTGCTTTTGTTTTTCACTGCGGTGATTTTGGTTTGTTTTGTAGTTTCCTTTTTTGTTTAACGTTTAGTGGTGGTGTTTGGGTTTTTTTTATAGCAAGCAGTTATTTTTATTAAGCGTTTAACTTAAGTGCAGTTTAAGGACATATTCTGGCAACTGTGTCTACATAGATAGCTCTTTGAGAAAGGTTCCTGCTTTCTTGCCTGCATCTCTGGAAATGTTTCACTGTTCCCGTTCCTTCCCTGGTTCTGTGGGAAGCGTTTCGGAGGCCAAGGGTAGGATTGTGTGGTTTGCCCTCTCCTTAGAGGGCATAGATGATCTGTTTCCTACGCATTGCAGGGTACCCAGGTGTCCAGGAGACAGAAGGGGAAAAAAGCGTTTTGTGCAAAAGTTCCTGTTATAGAATTTGATGCAACTTTATGTAAAGTTTTCATTTACTTTTAAAAAAAAAAAAAGATTGAAAAAGTGTTTTATAGCATTTTCAGCTGGTTAAGAACAATCCTGGATTCTCTTCCCAGGTCTTTTAACTTTTGCTCTCCTTTTTGCTGTATTTTACAAAAACATCTGAGTAACAGTACATTATTAAACCAAATAATTTCTCCTTTCATCAACTTTTGAACATGTTATTAATTTTAATTACTTTTACCAGAGCATTTCACAGGAATTCTCTATTTTAAAAATCATTTTTACAGTAAATTATTTCAGCTGTCGTTTGTGATGGACTGTGGTGATGATTTTTGCTGTTAAAACTGTGCAGGTCTCTAGCTGATATCGATGGAGATGGGCAGCTGAAAGCCGACGAGTTTGTGTTAGCCATGCACCTGACCGATATGGCCAAAGCCGGACAACCTCTGCCACTCACTCTGCCTCTTGAACTGGTACCACCTTCTTTCAGGTATATCACTGAGGGCAGCAAAACATAATGTAATTTCAATATAAATGTTTGATACAAAGAAAATAATTGTGTTATTTCTCTAACAATGGTTGGGTTTGGGCTTTTTTGTTTTTGTTTTCTTTTTTCTTTTTTCCCCCCACCAGGAGTGGAAAATACACTGAAAATATAAATGGAACTCTGCCACCTTACCAGCCTGTGCAAGAGGAGGAGCCACAGAAAAAACAGCCAGGTGAAATAGGGCTCACATTCTTAATGTATAGGGCTGTCTTTGAAGGGCACTGAAAGCTTTAGAAAGTGGAAGACTTATTCAAATCGCTAGGGAGCTTCATTTCAGGAGTTAGATGCCTTTTAACTTGGGTGGTGGCAAGGTTGTTAAGCTGATGTAGTCAGCTTATTACATCTAATAGAATTGAGAAGGCAGAGGTAGAGGCTATTTTTACCTGTAGGCAAGGAGAAGTGTGCTGATTAATAATGTATTTTGGAAAAGAAATCCTTCATGGCCAAGTCCTGCCATGCTGCTGCAAATGTGTTTTCAGCTGAAAGTTCCTGGCATTACTTAGTTCTGGACATTTTGAAAACAAGGGGTTCTGAAGAACTTTAATTCTCTGAAAACTAAATGCAGTTTGTACAAATAACATAGATTCTGCTGTTGACTCTCTGATGTTACCAGCAAAGGTCTCTTACACTCACACTGCGAGACACGACTTGCCTCTCTTTATGGAAGGGTGGTGGCTGGAAGCCTAAACCATTCCTTTGTATCTCTCTTTATTCTGTACTGCAGGAATAGAGCTTGATCCTCTTTTGTTTTTTGCTGGTTTTACCTCCAGAAGCTTTTTACAGGGAACACGCTTAAAAGCTAAGCTCTTTCTCTGTTAATGTTTCTCACACAATGGAAAACCCTTTTATCAGAAGATAGTCTTCTCCTACCTTATAAAAGCCGTTCTTCTATGTTTCCTCTAAAGTTCAAATAATTTTCGTGGTCAGGTTTAAATGTTGACTTTTCTTTTTTTTTATTTATTTTTCTCCATTGGAATAGACTTAGGAAAATTTAAAGGTATTTTTGAAAAGAAAAATAGTACTTTAACAAATGCAAGATACTTACATCATCCATGACCCAACAACCTGAGTTTGCCAAAAAGAAAGTATCTATCTTTAGTAGCGTAACTAAGGTATTTGAGAGCAGGGTTTTGCACAGGACAGAAATAACTGTCTTTCCTTATTCTAGTGACATTTGAAGACAAAAGGAAAGCCAACTATGAGAGGGGAAATATGGAGCTGGAAAAACGCCGTCAGGTCCTGTTGGAACAGCAGCAGAGAGAGGCTGAACGTAAAGCTCAGAAAGAAAGAGAAGAACAAGAGCGAAGAGAGAGGGAACGTCAGGAACAGGAACGGAAAAAACAGCTGGAAATGGAAAGGCAGCTGGAGAGACAACGAGAGTTGGAAAGACAAAGGGAAGAAGAAAGGAGAAAAGAAATAGAAAGGCGGGAGGTTGTTTTCTTGACATTATTTTTTAATTCTTTAAGGAATATGTACCCACATATGGTATCCACTTGACAGTGTTCAAAAGTTGAATGCTGGCTTTGGTTCTGTTTCCTTCCACAGCCACTGGCAGGTTGTCTTGGAGAGAGAACATCGTTTCTGTCTGTAAACACTGTGTCTATTATAAATGAATCAGGTATAGGCTGGAGATTTTTGGATGCTTCACAGGGCAGATGAGATTTTCTTGGACAGATTTCTTGGATTTATGCAAAAATCTGCATACCAAACAAGGCAGAATTCATAACTGATAATAATTTGACAGTTGAACTTGAGACAAGTTTGCTTCTATTTGGTCTCTCAGCACAGGCATAAGACTTGGGTATTTTCTCTAGTTCTGTGAAATGCTCAGAGGAGGTTATGAGTAATATCTGTCAATGTGCTCATTTATGGGCAATATTCTAAGCTAAACAGACTTCACGTAGCTTTTCTTCATCCAAAGTTAGGAGCATGGCATGAAGAATCCAGTAGGATCACTTCCTCCATTCTTTGATGCTGAAGTACGCAAGAGCATTTTACAAGAGACAGTAAAGTTGTGTTGCTCTTATGGTATTTAGAAATAGAGCACAGCCAATTAAATCATGATGTCTGAGTTTTGCGTCTCCGTTGTAATTTAAGGTGATGTAACTTTCCTGCAGGCAGCAAAGCAAGAACTTGAGCGCCAGCGGCGATTGGAATGGGAGAGAATTCGCCGCCAAGAACTTCTTAATCAACGTAACAGGGAACAAGAAGAAATTGTCAAGTTGACTTCTAAAAAGAAGAGCCTTAATCTTGAATTAGAAGCCCTGGTAAGACAGAAATTGCACTACACATCTCAAAATATAGTATTTTAAAGTATGCAAATCTTAGAATTTACATTAATGGCCTACCAGGAGTTTCACCCTGCTTTGGATGAGCTATCTAAAGCAGGTGCTTTGGGTTGCTTTAAAGACTCAATCATGAACTAAACACCGACAGATTGGGTGAAGAAGTGTTAGTTGCTGCATATGGTCTAATTTGTCTTTGCTTTCCTTCTAGACGGACAAACATCAGCAGATCTCAGGCAGGTTGCAAGATATTCGAAGCAAAAAGCAAATTCGGAAAACTGAGCTGGAGGCATTAGACAAGAAATATGACCAAGGAATTATGGAAGTCAAGCAACTTCAGCAGCAGCTTCAGGTGTGTGATTTTCTGTTAAGCTTGTGGTTTTCCTTCACTTCTAATTCTGTGTTTCCGTTATGCTGTTGGTAACTTCATACTCATGGGGAGGAACAGTGAATGGGTTTGATGATACGGGAGAGAGGAAATTGTCAAGGCTATCAACACTGCATAGACTTTTAGTTTTATTTGTGATGTTAAAGGAATGATTACATGTACTACAACAAGCTGATAATTGAATGAGGACAGTGGTCAAAACCTCAACTGTTCTTATGTGAACTGATAATAATGACTTCTCTTTAATTATGAATTCTTTTATGGCTCCAGACTCTGTAATTTTTACGAGAAATGTTTTTCTGTATGTAGAGCAAGTTGGTCTTTGGACTGAATTACCTTATTGCTCTTCTTCCTTTTTTTTTTTTCTCCCTTTCTCCCTTTAAATAGCAAGACATTAATAATGTCTAATAATTGACTGCCATAAGTCATCCGCTACTGTATTTTCATGTAATGCTGCTGCATGTCAGGGAGACTTCTTTTCATGTTCCTGAGTGTTACAGAAAGTTACTGTTTTATGTTAGGCTTGGGGCAGTCAGATATTCTCATAATAATATTTACACTTTTAGTGTGTCTGTTTGTGGGGGTTTTTCCATCTGTGTTAATGTTTTTGGATCAAAGAGCATTTAGTTCTAATAGTATTTGTATTAAGAGTATACAAGTAATTTCTTTTTTCACTGCTCTATAATGATAGTTTGCATCCACGTTTCCTTAACACAAACTGAAGTTATGTTTGAAAATTCACCTGGTTTTACTTAGTCATTTATAAGCAATATTAAAAATGAGTTATGTTTTCTTCAATATCTACAGGAATATCAGAATAAACTAATCCATTTAGTTCCCGAAAAACAAATGTTAAGTGAAAGAATTAAAAACGCTCAACTTGAAAACACTCAGAGTAAGTGTCTGCAAATTAATTTCTCTTTGGTTTGCACTGCTGGCTTTTCACCACTTGTCAAGAAAAAGGCTGAGGGTTACAGGGCTGTTAATCACATCTTCATTTTTATGTCTTTTGAGTTATGCCATCCTGTTTTGTTGCATCTGCATTCCATTGTTTCCTTTCCTTTTTGTGAAGAAGCACAGATCTTGCTTGAAACCTTTTTTACACAGACTAAACAGCCCACAGATTCTATTACAACTTGTCTTTTGTTGATATTGTAAATGCAAGGGAGTTAATTTGTGTAAAATTTCCACACTGGAAGTCCCGGTCCAGAGAAGCTTGCTATGAATTGGTCTGATATTAAAAAAAAAAAACCCCAAACAAACCCAACTTAACTTTCAAATTATTCTGTATATAGTACGTGTAATGCCTGTGTGTCTCAGGTGATGAGGTCATTTATTCTTTGTGCTGTATACAAACAGAAAGGCAAACCAAGGAATTTTTCTAAAGAAAGAGGTTGGGAATGTGTGTGTGTTAGGAAAATAATGAAATAATTAATGAAAACAGAAATCCTTACAAAATTACTTGTCTTCCTTTATGCAGGTACAGGAATCAATTCTGTGCACAAGAAGTCCCTAGAAAAGGAAGAATTATGCCAAAGACTTAAGGAACAACTAGATGCCCTTGAGAAAGAAACTGCTTCTAAACTTGCTGAAATGGATGCATTTAACAGTCAGCTTAAGGTACGTGCATTTCATCAGTACTTAGTCTCACACCAGGAAGTAGTATCTTTATTTCTCCATCCAGTCATAAAGATTTGTGGCACTTCTGCCAGGTTTCCAAAAAGCTTTCCCCACTTCCAGTGTCAAATAAGAATTACCAAGAGTCTTGGAGTAAATAATGTAATAAAAATGCACTTACAACTATTGCTAATGTACTAAAATATGAATCTGTTGCTAATCATTGCTTTGCATGAATCAGCTGTTGCTCACTCTCAGCCTTTGCCTTTTAGAATTCATTTTGATTTAGAATTGAAGTTTCTGAGGCCCTTGCAAATTCTGTTCTTACAGTACTGAGGTTATATTTGCTACAATTTTTGAATTGTGGACTGAACATTTAACTGTTATTGAAAGAACTTCAAGGCTTCAGAGTACGCTGTACAAGATCTGGTAGCAAACTTGGATATTGTCCTAAAAGTAAGCATAAGCCACTGATTTGTGTAGAAGTTAAGAAATAACCACTGGCCCTGAAGGCATTTTTATTTCAGAGGCAGCTCTTGACTTGCCTAAAAATGCCTGCAGCTCTCAGGCAAGGGAGCATGTGTCCACTTAACTTCATTTACCAGCTCACTCCTAGTGGCACTGATCTGAACTTTATTTTTATTCATAAATAATGGATTTATGCTGGGCCAGCATGAGGGCTCTGCACTCTCCAATTAAAAAAAAAACCACAAAAAATTGTAAACTTTTAAGGAGTTCCTTTTATTTTCAAAAAGTGGCTACATATAACATGCATTTTTAGTTACTTGTTTATTGCATGGCTTGCTGTGGTCAGTGCTGCACCTACCATTTAGTCTTCCCTAAAATATGTTTTTCAAACTATAGTGCAAAGATTAATTGGCTTTTTATCTACCTTATCTTACAGTGTGAGAATATGGATGATTCTGTTCTTCAGTGCCTTTTGTCTCTGCTAAGCTGTCTCAACAACCTCTTCCTCTTACTTAAGGTTATTTTCTAATCTTTGGCTCTTTTAGTTTTTAATTATTTTGCAATTTTTCTCTGCTTACCCTTTCTGTTTGGATGTACAACTTCCATTAAATAAATTTTCCTAAAAGGAAATCGATAGGCTATTTTTCTTTCTGCTAGCTTTTACTCCTTTTAAAGACCTAAAATTTTCTTACCTGCTTAGAAAGCCAAACTGCAAACCTGATAGCCAATTTATTTCTTACGAGGCTGCATTCACTCTGTTGTTTTACCCAGATATTTTTAGTTACAGTAACACCAACCAAAAAAAATACAGCCTTAGTTGGAAACAGCGTCTTCTCCCACCTTTCCTTCTCCTGCTCTCTACCCGTCTCTCTCTGCCTGTATCCATACAACTGAAGCTGTGAGTCAGGTTAATGAATTCTCAGTCAAGTTGAAGAGTCTAGAAATAGCATCAGTGCCCAGAATATGACATAAGACACAGCAAATGTAATGTTATTAGGTCTTCAGATTAACCCAGTACTAAAACTTTCTTGCTGTTATTCCTCAACACTGCTTTTTGTCTGCTGGGCTCAAAAATCTGCCTTTTGTTTATTCCCTCACCCTCCCCTCCATAAATTATTGTTAGAATTACTTAACTGAGCTTTCCGTTTTGCAGAAAGGTTATTCTGTCCTTAAATCAATGATACAAGAGGTTTTATAATGCAATTTGTTTCCATAGCAATCCTCAATTTCTGTGCAAAGTGAGAAGAAAAAGTAGTCTCAGCTGAGTATGTTTGGGGGAAAATAGTAGTCAATTGGTTGGTTTAGTTTCTTGCTACAGAGACTTTCAGTGACACAGAAATATTGGTATCTTGCACCTTTCATATAAATTGCACAATATCTCTTAAGCAGCCTGATTATTGGAGGATGTGCATATTGTAGAGGGAATAAAACACTCTTAATTGTTTTGTTTGCATTTATGAGATCAGGTAGGAAAAGCCAGGGTACACCTGTTGTATTGCTCAGGCTGGATCAATAGGATTCCTAAGAAAAACATAATGTAGTGTCTTACAGGTGTTTTGTAACATGGTGAAGTACAGTCTAACCTAATTCTACTGTTGATTATTTTTTTCTTCTGTAAATTTAACTATCTCAAAGATTCATGCTGATTTTCTGCAGCGAAAAAGATTATTATCAGAAGGAGATGGAATAGGAATTGACAGGACAAGAGGTAATGGACACAAACTTGAACGTAGGAAGTTCCATCTAAACATGAGGAGAAACTTCTTTACTTTGAGGGTGGCAGGCTGCCCAGAGAGGTGGTGGAGTCTCCAACTCTGGAGAGATTCAAAATCCGCCTGGACACGTTTCTGGCAGGGGGCTTGGATAAGGTCATCTCCTGACATCCCTTCAACCCCATATCGTTCTGGGATTCTGTAAACTGAAGGATGTTTTCAAAAGAAAATGAGTAGAATTGTGAAGTTTCCAAATATAGGAAAATTGCAGGACACTGAGTTGGTGTTCTTTAGGGCACGGCTTCCCACAGTGGGTAAACTTTCTGGATGTTTTATCAAATTTGTCTCATTTAAATATGGGATTGATCACTCAGCATTGCATAAGGCGAATGCCCTGCTGAAGGGATGCATTCCCCCCGGTTTTATGGAATTGTGTTGGCTTTCAGTTGAAGTTTGCCTCCTCGGCAAACGTATCGCTGTAGTTATTTAAAATCTGCTCCATTGCCCTCTGTGTCCTTAGATAATGTTGTGTGTGAACACTCAGTTTTGTACCTTCCCTTCCCCTCTGTTGTATTTGCCATTTCCAGCAGGGGCATGACTGGAAGGGCTCTTTGAAAGCCTAAGTTACATCAAAGGCTTTGCAAACCTGCCAACTACTTTTATACTTCTGTTTATTTGACTTTCTTTACAGTGACCTCCAAGGACTATTAATAACTTAATATTACTTTGTCCATTTGTATTAAAACCTGGTTCACGAAGCATTGAAATGCCCGAATGCTTGTCTCGAAAGATTGGCTTTACTCCTTTTGATGTAATTCGTTGTGTTTCATCCTTAGGACCTGAGAGAAAGTTACAGCACACAGCAGTTAGCCTTGGAGCAGCTCCACAGGATCAAGCAGGACAAAATAAGAGAGGTAGAAAATAGAAGAGCTGAATTTGCACAGAAAAAGCGACTGGAAGATGAGGCTGCAAGGTACGGTGTCTGAATGTACCAGTGCTGCAGGTTTTAAAACAAAGGAATGCTTCGGTGACGCTGACTGTAATAAGCAGAAGGTCTAATTGGTAAAAATATATCCTTGTGATATGGAGTACCACTGATATAGATGGTTTGCATTTCCTCTTTCCAATCTGTCTTAATCTTCTTTAAAAAAAATAATCAAAAAACCCAGATAAACCAAGTAGCCATTTTTGCTAATAAGAATTTTTAGCTCTATTAATAGATAATCCTCACACATTTAAAATTCCTTATATTTTCTGCCTTGTTTTGCTGGCATTCAAAAGATCTGACCTTAAAAGCACTTTTGACTGAGCAGGTAATAGTTTTTTGTCATGTATATCCTGACAGTTGTGAGGTTGATACTTAAGACAACAGGAGAGTCATCGACTGCTAAATTCCGATGCTAATCTCAAAAGCTGGATGATCAAGCTTTAAATTTGGTTCCTTTTTTAGGATGACAATGAGGAAATTCAAATATATGTCTGTGAGGATCATCTCATCCTTTCATGTACATGGTCCTGGTTTTTGCTCAGCTCAGCCCAGCCTTGTGTCAAGCACTCAAATTTTTACTGTTCTCAGCTTTTGGTTTCTCATGGTCTTGTTCCCAAGTAGTTTTGTTTTGTTTTCTTTTGTTTCACTGATTAAGAAACTGTAGTTTCTAGGGTTTGATTCCAGCTGTCTTAAAATGCCACTGTTGTTTTTCCTCTAGTAGATCCTCCTACTAGATCTTAACATATGGTTAAAACACAATTAAATGACCATCAGATGAGTGGACCTCTCACAGTGATTTCATGAAGCGGTCTCCTCTCGGGACCGACCCTCCTCAACAACCTTTTCAGAAGGTGACCCAAAGGCTTTGGTCTGCTCTTTTCAGAAGAAAGGTCTTGACAGCTAAAGTATAATGATTTTTAAGGGTGTTGAAATAGATAATAAATTATTTGTAGAGATGAGGCACAAGATAAAATCTGAAAAATTACAGAGAATATAGTCAGGCTTACAGATTGTGTCTGATGAAAAGTGTGGTCATGATGAGGATAAATGTATTGTGGGTAGATTACAACTGCTGGAAATGAAAGAATGAAAGCAGCAAATGTCAGTATACAAAGGCTATTACTATGTATGTACCAGGGTGAAATTTTGTTATTAATCTGAAAATGTTAATTTCCGGTCATGAGACTTGTATACTCCCTTGTTGGACACACTAAAAGCACCTTTGTTAAATCAACAGGTCTCCTCCTCTTGCTCCTCAGGCTGTAGGAGAGCAGAAGTGCTCGTGGAGGCACTGCAGTAGCAATGTTCCTGTACCAAGAATTTTAATCCATTTGCTATTTATATGTGAAATATTCTGGCACTTAAGACAAAGCGTGGTCTCCTCTGGAAGAGCTTCTTAGAGAGGAGAGCCATCAGTATCATAGACTCAGTTTTGCTGTCAAATGCAGTCAGTTACTCTAAAAACACCATCTCATTCATTTCTATATGAATGTTCTCCTACCTCTCTCCCGTTCTTTCAGGAAAGCAAAAAGGGAGAAGGAGAACAGATGGCAGGAAAATATCCGTAGGGAAGAGGAGGAGAAAAAGAAGCGCTTGGAGGAAGAGCGAATGCAGGAAAAAGTTCAAGCAAAGCTGAAAGCTGAAGAAGCAGCTGCTCTGGTGAGAGAAAGGGAAAATAAACAACAGCTTCATGCAGAGGAGGAAAAAAATAGGCAAGCCAGGATCCTGAGAGAGACAGAACAGCAAAGGCAGAGACAACTGGAAGAAGATAAAAGAAAGCAAGAACAAATTGCAAAAGAAGCTGAGGAGAGACGTAAGCAGAATGAAGAAATAAAGAAGACAAAAGAAGTGACCAACTCTCATGAGGTGGATAAACGCACTTCTAAATTAAACATAAATGAGAAGTTTGCAGATCTGTTGAAGCCAACAGAGGATAAAAGTCTAAAGCCTCCCTGGAAAAATGAAGGTAATCTTAGTCTTTTAGATTTTTTGCTCTTATGGTGCTTATTTTCCTGAGCGTTAGTTCATTCTTTAAATGTATTGTTAACTGGGGAAAACCTGGTCTAGTGGGAGGTGTCCCTGCCTGTTGCAGGGGGGTTGTAACAAGATGATCTTTTAAAGGACCATTCAGTGATTCCCTGGTGATATGACACAATAGCAGGCTTATCACCTAAAATAGTGAGGAAAAAAAAAAAACCAACCTCAAACCAACAGCAACGTTTCGTGTCTTTAGTTATAAATCATCCTATTGACTTAGGTTACTTCTCTCAGTTTTCAGCACCTGTGACTGATGATGACAAATCTTCCAGTGATCATGGTCAACAGATCACAGATGCTGGAAACGGTGATAATTTAGCTTTTCCCTAAGGGCTGCGATTTCTGTCGTTAAAGCAGAATGCTAATACTGAGGTTTTGTGCAGTGATGAGTGGATGGGCAGGTAATGCTCAGCAAAGTGATTTATTAACATTGAAATCTAGTTTATTTCTGCATCAGTCAGTGCCTCTTATGAAAAAAACAAAGAACTGAGTGACCAGATGTAACTCTAGTTCTGGAACTTCAAAAATACTGGTTAAGGAATATTTTTGCTGAAGGTGGTTTTGATTAGTTCCATCCATCATTAGCCACTTTTATCACCGAATTCAGCAAGAACCAAATTAGAACAGCACTGAAAGGTACTTGAGCACCTCAGCTACACCTTGTGAAACAGTCACTGTCAGCAACTTCACTCACAGACTTGGAGAACGGACATGCAAAGGAGCTGGAAATCATGATATTTTGCTGTTCTGGGTTTCAAACTAAAACCTTCACACACGCTGCTGAAGATTTACTGTAGCAATGGTGGTGTCTTTTCAACTTGGAAAATTATAATTGTGTTTAACGAGGCTATATTGAATCTCTGACTTAAGGCAGAGCAGCTTGACAAGGAACGATGAGGAGATAAATATGTCTTTTTTTTTTTCTTCTAGTTTTGGTTTTGGCTAGTGCATTTTACTGCCTGTGTTACATTTCTATGATTAGTACATTAAACTCTTGCATTGAATGTGTCCCATCAGCCTTCTGCAGCGGGTGATCTCCTTTGAGACTTGCGTGGTGTCTCTGGGGCAAGCGCTGTTCTCTTGTTTTCGTACCTGTTGCTTAGAACGATGGGGCTCCAACTCAGCACGTGCCTTTCAGCTGCATCAAAATGATATTGAGTTTTCTTGTCCTTTTAGGCAATGCAGGTGGTGTCTCAGAGTCTAGGAATTCAGTTGCCTCGGTAAATTACAGAGCTTTATATCCATTTGAAGCAAGGAATCACGATGAGATGAGCTTTAATGCTGGAGATGTAATTCAGGTAAGAGTTGCCATTCACATTTAACTTGCAAAAATCACACACACACCCCCCTCTTCCTCGGCCTTGAGATATACAAGGTCTTAAGTGTCAAAAGCTTTATGTTGATATATTTTAAGGCTTACTCAAAATTTAAATGGATTTGCCTTTTTTTTTATATATTTTTTTTTTCAACAGGTGAAATTAGGATTAGTTCAGCTAAAATCTTTCTTTGGATCTTAGGCATCCTAGAGGTGCGTTAAGAATCTGTTTAAGATACCAGTAGTGAATGGTAAAGGGAAACCTTTCTGAAGCTAATAGATGGGGAATGACGTCACTGGTGCAGTTTGTTGTATGTGCACAGGTTGGCCTCTAAGAGTCTGCTTGAAGTACGAGCCTAGTAAATAGAGGCATGAATTATTAATCCATGGCATTTGAATTAAAATGAAACTAGTTATTTAACAAGTAGATGTGAAAGGTTCTTCTCAATCTTACTACCACTTTCTATTGTAGACTCCTGTTGGTTAGTCCTTTATAAATGCTCCCTCAGGCAGATATCTACAGGAGTTGATTGTGTGTCCATTCTTCACAGCACTTTCCTGGATTCAGCTGAATATGTTATCTGTGATACTGCAGCAGCACCCTAAGATTGGAAGTGTCTTCTGACACCTCAGTTGAAATCAGTGTTACTTCATGTGATTCTGTCATTTGTCAGCATACATGTTTTTGAAAGTGTGTGCATTCAGGTGGACTGTGAAAACTGATTTACAACTGTGGTAGCACTATTAATATACATATATTTAATATATAAGCATACATTTGGTTCCTCATTCAGGCTACAAGCGATGTAGGTAGGTGATCAGGGAGAATTTACAAAGCAATGTGGTGCAAACGATTATAACACTTAAGTATTAGCATTCAGATTTCAGTGTGAAATAATTTATTTGCATTTTGAAACCAATGAAGCGTGGAAGAGGGAGCGAGAGAAGCAGGTTTTGTTTTGGCTTCCTTCTCAGATATAATTAACTGTCTCATTTAACTACTGATGATAATTTATTTTAGAAATAGGCTAACAGCTGCTGCCGCCTCCTCCTCCTCCCTTTATACCCCAACCTCAACTAAGCTAACTAGCTGATAATATTTGACGAGCTGCTAATTTTTAGCTAATTTTGACTAATTTGCTAATTTGCAGCATAATGGAGGCTTCAGTATCACTACGAATGTTTAAGTATGCTCTATACTTAATCGTGTAGTAAATAACAGAATTTTTGGACGTGTTTTGGATGCAGTCAGATGATGCAGTTAATTATATCTATAAGCAGAACTGGAGCAGTTGTTTTTTTGTGGGCTGTCAGCCGCTGCCTCTCGACTGCGCATTTGGGAAAATGCAATGTGAAACAGCCAGAGTGGCTCCAGATGTAGCAGATGATCCCCAAGGTGCATGTTTGGGGCCCATTAGAAGGAAGAGAATACCTTTGAGACCCATCTCTACACAATATCTAAACCCAGTGCAATTGCATCATCACCCTGTTTTTCAACAGAGAGAAATCAGCACAATTCTGAAAGAGAAGCTGATGAAAATGCTGATGTGAGTGCTGCTCGCGCTCGAAGTGCCAGGAGGTTAGGCACTGGGTACCCTGTTTGTCTCACACCCCTAATTGTGTCTTCTTTGTATTTATCCTCCTGTCTGCAGGTTGATGAAAAAACCGTAGGGGAGCCAGGCTGGCTTTATGGGAGTTTTCAAGGAAATTTTGGTTGGTTTCCGTGCAATTACGTAGAGAAAATACCAGAAGGGGAAAAATCTTTGTCTCCTAAGAAGGCCTTACTTCCTCCTGCAGTATCTTTATCTACTACCTCAGCTGCTTCAGAGTGAGTTTTTGTTATGTTTGTGTTAAAATGGCTTTTTCTAGACTTAGCAAATACATAACGTGCTGTATAGTTTCATTTGGTGTTTGCTGTTAAAATATAATTGCAGCAAACTTACTGGAGAACCTACGTGACAGTCTTAGCTTGGAAGTTTTAAGTATTTAATAATCTGCTTCACATTGTATAGCATATCTGTTTTATCTGGTTCATATATCTTTTTTTAAAAAAAATATTGTGCTTGAGGTACTTTTAAAATCAAAATTGCAATGTGCTAAATATGCCTGTATTCAATTTGCAGACCACTTTCACCAAGTAAATCTGCAGAAGAATCTGATTACCAAAACGTCTCTTTTTCTAACCTGAATGTTAACACGGCATGGCAACAGAAATCAGCTTTCACTCGCACTGTGTCCCCTGGATCCGTGTCACCCATTCATGGACAGGTATATCGTGTGAGAGTGGAGAGCATTATCCATGTTAGATTCACGTTAATAAAACTGATTTAATGAGCAAAGAAACCAAAACACGACTATTTTAATAGCGGGTGGACTGATCAGGCTGGAGGATAAAGAAGCTGGTCTGAACGCTCCACCAGTGTGTGTTGACAGAATTCCCCGTTTCCAGGGACCACTGAGCAAGAAGACTCAGATGTGTCACAATTCTAAAAGTAATTTTCAGCTGTAATTAAACACATGAGATGTTGTTAACAAATAAGAAACAGAGTTGAGAGATTGTACCTCAATCAGCAGCTTGTATACATCAGCAGGTGACCAGCAGTTTGAGGGAGGTCATCCTGCCCCTCTACTCTGCCCTGGGGAGGCCCCATCTGGAGCACTGTGTCCATTTCTGGGCTCCCCAGATCAAGAAGGACAGGGAACTGCTGGAGAGGGTATGGCAGAGGACCACCAAAATGATTAGAGGCCTGGAGCATCTTTCTTACAAAGACTTGGGTCTTTTTATTCTGGAGAAGAGAAGACTGAGGGGGGGATCTGNGAGGTTCCACTTCAATATAAGGAAAAACTTTTTCACACTGAGGGGGAGGTTTTTCACTGGAAGGGGCTGCCCAGAGAGGTCGTGGAGTCTCCTTCTCTGGAGATATTCAGAACCCACCTGGACGCGTTCCTGTGTGACCTGATGTAGGTGTTCCTGCTCTGGCAGGGGGATTGGACTAGATGATCTTTCAAGGTCCCTTCCAATCCCTGATATTCTGTGATTCTGTGATCTGAACATGAGGAGAAACTTCTTCACTTTGAGGCTGGCAGAGCCCTGGAAGAAGAACAGGCTTCTCAGAAAGGTGGTGGAGTCTCCATTTCTGGAGATGTTCAACACCTGCCTGGACAAGTTCCTGTGCAACCTGCTGTAGGAGGACCTGCTCTGGCAGGGGGGCTTGGACTGGTTGATCTCCAGAGGTCCCTTCCAACCCCATAGTGTTCTGTGATTCTGTACAACAATTACTCAGCCATCACTTAGGGATTAAGTCGCTTAAACTTCAGTGCAAATAAATCAATGTTTGTTTGTTTAACACTTGCATTGTTTTGGGCTAGTGTGGTCAATCAGCATTTCCACTTCTGTCTTAACAGGGGCAGCCCGTCGAGAACTTAAAAGCACAAGCACTTTGCTCTTGGACTGCAAAAAAAGATAACCACTTGAATTTTTCAAAAAACGATATCATTACTGTCCTGGAGCAACAGGAAAACTGGTGGTTCGGAGAGGTACACGGAGGAAGGGGCTGGTTTCCAAAATCCTATGTCAAGCTCTTACCTGGGAGCGAAATCAAGAAGGAGGAGTGAGTGTGACTTTCTTTTTTTTCATTTTTTTTTTTTTTATTCAACAGTTTGCAAAAAGAGGAGGTGGTTTAGAGTGCAAAATTCTTGCAGCGCTTAAAAATGTGCGGAATATAAATACCGCTTACAGTTTACACCGTGCCTTTTTAGGCTTTGATTATTTCATTCTGGCAAAGCCAAGGAATGCTGGGCTCACTCCTGTGTAAACAGAGAGTCTTCCAAGGCTGAGTGCTGTGAAAAATCAGTGGTGTTTGATTATTCATCAAGTGCCAGACATTGTTTGGGTTCATTACCCAGTCAGCTCTCTTGCAGTGTAGTTGTGTTCTGTCTCTGAAGGTGCCAATTTCTGAATGACCTACAAGTAATTGGAAGCTCGTCTCGTGGCAAGGCACATCTTGCAGAAACTGTGTATTTTTTCTTTACTTGAAAAGATCATTATGTCTGTTCTAACGCTGCAAGGTAACTGCTCAGGTAATAATTCAAAGTCTGGCTCCTGCTGGGAAGGCTGCACCATTGTGTGTGAATTGTTCTTTTCATGCATTGTGATAAAAGTTCTTCGAAATGCTCTAGCATGAAAGAATTTAGACAAAGCCTCCAATTTGTACTTCTTTGGAATAGCATAATTTGCAAATATATATTCTCATCTTTCATCACATCAGATTTCTTTTTTTGAAGCGATGTGCTCTTGGATGCCATTTGGATCTTAAATACCAGTAGTATCTATCCCTGTGTGAGTGTCAGGGAAGTCTCTGCAGGTAATTCAGAGGCAACGCCAACTTTGAGATGACCAAAGCGAGATTGCTCTCACCCTAATGAAGAAATTTGTTCTTGATCAGCCTTTTAGTTACCCAAACCTTCTTTTCTTTCTGCAGACCAGAAGCTATTTATGCAGCTGTGAACAAAAAGCCGAACACGCAGCCTTACGCAGCGGGAGAGGGTGAGACAGCATGAAATGTGCTGCTTAATGATACCGTCTGTTGCTGCTTAATGGCATGTGAATGAGCTTAAATATGTGAAGAGTTTCTGAGCCGGGCTTTTAATGCTTGTCCGAAAGACACAGAGCAAACGTTGAGCTCCCGGTATGAGAATTCTAAAACAGGAACTCAAGTAAAGCTTGGAACTAATTCAGGTTGGGCATAGGCCTGGGGTTTGGTTTTGGTTTTAAGACTTTTGCTCGAGCATTAATTTATTGCTGAAAGCTCAAATATGTCTCATACCCATAAGCCGAGTTCTCTTCCTGCTGTTCTCCTCTGCATTACGCTATACTGTAGAGACAAGAGAAGGGGTTTTTAGTCTCCTGAGTGTAGATCGTTCTCTTTTGATCAGCAGGGTGCAGAGAAAACAAATATTATTGGAGAGAAATCTGTGGGAAGCACTTCCCAAGCCTTTTAATCTAGTGTATCTCCATGCTTCCCCAGTGATAATTGAATTCCAGTTGCGTTTCTCATTTTTGGTGCATTATTTAGTGTAGAATGGTTTTATTCAGGTTTTAGGTATGGAATAGACATGCTTGCTGTGAAACACAGGTGCGATCCATAATGCAAGAGATGAGTTTTTGAGCCGTGGTCTTACAGGCCTCTGCTGGTCTGGAGGATGATCAGAGGGTGGTAACTCTCACTGTGCCAAATTCACCTGTCACAGAATCAGGGAATTGCCAGAGTTGGAAGGGACCTCTAGAGATCACCCAGTCCAACTCCCCTGCTAAAGCAGGATTGCCCAGAGCACATCACTCAGGGCTGCATCCAGGTGGGGCTTGAAGGTCTCCAGGGAAGGGGACTCCACACCCTCCCTGGGCAGCCTCTGCCAGGGCTCTGCCACCCTCACCCCATAGAAGTTATTCATCATATTTGAATGGAACTTCCTGTGTTCCAGCTTGTGCCCATTGTCCCTCGTCCTGTCACTGGGAACCACTGAGAAGAGTCTGGCTCCATCCTCTTTCAACCCACCCTTCAGATACTTCAGATACTGTCTGTACCAAGCTGTGCATCTGTAATTCAGGGCTGTGAGCACAGGGTGAGATGTGATTGCAATGAAGTAGGTCGGTTGGCTGACAAAGTTGTGAAGATCCGTGACATGAACACCCTGATGATCACTGATATCAAAGATGCCTTCACTTGCATCTGACGTACTTTTATCTCCTGATCTGAAACTGTTGTCTCCTCCTTTCTCTGTGCTGTCTGGACAGAGTATGTTGCCCTCTATTCGTATTCAAGCTCCGAGCCTGGTGACTTGACTTTCACGGAAGGTGAGGAAATCCTGGTGACCCAGAAGGAAGGGGAGTGGTGGACCGGCAGCATTGATGGCAGAACTGGAATCTTCCCCTCCAATTACGTCAGACCAAAGGATCAAGAAGTGAGTTTGTATTCTGAGAACTAGCACATGACGCTGTCTCTCAATTTTATTGGATCACTGGCATTGAAATTTACCTCTTAGATAGTGATTTTTAGGCAGAGAGGTTAATGTGCTTGACAGAAAAGCAAAGCCTAAGTGGCTGGAGTGCTAAATCAGTGCTCTACGCTGCCTTACTCCGTACGGGATTGTTAAATCCAGGCTCAAAAATAAAATCTCCATCTGCTTTTCTGTCCACGTCCTTAAAGTTGGCGTAAAGCCTACTGCTTTTACTGCACATTAAAAGATGACTGTTCTGTCTTTGTAGGCTTCTAGTAATGCTGGCAAAACTGGAACAATAAATAAGAAACCTGGTAAGTGTGTGATAACTTTTTTAACGTTTAGCAGTGTTTCTTAAGTGACATTTAGGTTCAGAGCAGTGTTTAGTGGGGGCTAACGTGCTTGGCTGCAAGATACATACCAGGATATTTCTGTGGATATAGCTCTTACTGTAATGAAAAAACAAATTTCATGGGGGGGAAAAAAAAAAAAGTAATTAATATATTATCTTTTCAGAAATTGCTCAGGTTACCACTGCCTATGTTGCATCAGGATCTGAACAGCTTAGTCTTGCTCCAGGACAGCTAATACTTATTCTGAAGAAAAACGCTAGCGGGTGGTGGCAAGGAGAGCTGCAGGTAATGACTGAAGGAGAGATGATTGTGACTTTGTGAACGGGTTTAATCAAGAAAACAAGTATAGCATTCTAAAAGCTGGCTCCAAAGTCATTTTCATCTTACATAAACCATATTTGGGGAAAAAACAAGTTTTTAATTGCATCTTGAGTTGCTGGGGGTTTTGGTGGTTTTTTCTTTGGGTTTGGTTGTTTTTTTTTTGGTCACAGAAATTAGTAAAACTGTGAGTGAACCTGTGCATGGGAGGGGGAAGAGGGAACTTGACAGTTAATAAATTGTGTTAGAATTTAATGGCTAAAACATTAAATCATAAAATTATTCTAATGAAAGGACAGAAATTCTTGCAAGTTGGAGTTGGAAGCCAGTTTCTTGTGAAAGTTGCTGTTCCCACTTCTCTCCTTTCCTCCCCTAGTCATGAATTTCTAGTCCCAGGGGTTGAGTGTACTCTTGCATGACTTTCTTCTGAAATCAGGGTTGATATTTTGAATGTGGAGCCCCAGGGATCTTGTCCATAAGCAACCTTCATCTTTGCAACCAATGCAGAAAGTTAAATCACGATCTTAATGTCTGTGTTACCCTTTTCTTCAGTTGAATTTTAGCTGAATTTGCAGCATTAGCCTGAACTGAAACATTATTGTGCTGTTCAATCCCCATATTGGAAATAGAAAGTTCTGTCCTCTTAATATCACTTAATTGGCCTTTCCTGAGGTATTTGACAGCCTCGCACGCTCCGTTTTGAGTGCTAAATACTCGTTAGCGCTGATCTTCCCCCTCCAACAGCTGGATCGGGGTTGATCTCGCCATCCTGCATCTGTTTTTAAAAGCAGCCCACTTTACAGGTGCTGGAGGAGGGAGCACAGCGAGCTCATTAACAAATTGCAGCACTGGGTTTCTGTGAATTAACAGCGG
>VXBJ01005362.1:964939-978620 GCA_013400055.1 Nycticryphes semicollaris | reverse complement strand
GGGGGGGGGGGGGGGAGGGGGAATGTATTTGTAGCATGTGCAAAAAAATAAATGAATACAGTTAATGAATGCAGTTAAACAGTGCGCTGAAGTAGTTAGTTGGTCTTCAAAACTTTGGATTAATACATTTGCCAGAACATATAAGGGTGCAGCTTTATTTGAATTGGGCAATTTTATCCTTTAGCCCGATTATTTTTTTCCTTTTGAGGTCTATTTAGTATTTAGTGGCTGTTTGGAAGCCTGACTTTTTGTTTTTTGTTGGCAAGCCCATGGAACGTGTTTGTTTAATTTTCTCCAGTCTGCAAACTCTTGGCTTTCTTAATTGTGTAATAACCATTTTAACCATTCACAGGCAAGAGGGAAAAAGAGACAGAAAGGATGGTTCCCTGCCAGCCATGTGAAGTTACTGGGTCCAAGCAGTGAAAGAACCACATCTGCTGTTCCCTCAGGTGAAAAAAAAAAAAAAAGACTTTATATTTTTCTTAAAGTGCTTTATGTAACTTTTTCAATTGTTCAGACACTAATCTGACTTGTGTAACTACCTTAATATTATGTTTAATGGCTGTAGCTAAAAGCAGTGGAATGTAAAGTCCTAGTTGGAGTCTGAGTTCAGCTCTTATCTCTGTCCAAGAAAGGTAAAATCTTCCAACTTCATCAAAACAGTTCTTCATTGGGTCCCTCCCTACCATATGTTGCCCTCTACGTACCCTACAACACAGACTCGCAGTCGTACAAAGATGTTTGTATCCACAAATCCAGGAGGATCAGCAGCCCACTTAATATGGCAAGAGCTTTTTCATTTTGCTGCATGCACTGCAGAGCCTACTCTTCTCATTGGGAAACCCTGTGTTTCCAAATGCTAGCAAAAAATCTTACAGAAAACTAACAATTATTGAAAAACACCTTGGAATTATCAGTTAGGTTGATGGTTGGAATGGGTGATCTTGAAGGTTCCATCCAACCTAGAATTACATGCAGTAATAGCTAAGCAGCAAGTTTCTACTAGATTTTTCTGTTTGAATGGCTGGGTACAGGTGAAATTATTTCACAGAAAATAAGCTTCTTTTGGTTCCACGTGCTTAAATCGTGCTGTTCTCCACAGCTATGATTTGTGTGTACATAAACAGCTTCCTGGGTGTTACTGGACCAAACTTCCGTTGGCTAAACTGGCAGCTCAGGATTAGCTAACACACATTTCCTCTGCCCAAGCCACTTTTTCTCACAAGTATCAGCCATAAGATAATCAAACTCACTTGCTTTTGTGATCCAGTGAGGGAGACAGAAGCGTACTATGTTTTAAAATGTTTAGAGGGTCAATAGATGCTACACTAATGGAATCAATTCATGGAATCAGGGAATTGTCAGAGCTGGAAGGGACCTCTAGAGATCACCCAGTCCAACTCCCCTGCTAAAGCAGGATTGCCCAGAGCACATCACTCAGGGCTGCATCCAGGTGGGGCTTGAAGGTCTCCAGAGAAGGGGACTCCACACCCTCCCTGGGCAGCCTCTGCCAGGGCTCTGCCACCCTCACCCCAAAGAGGTTTTTCCTCATATTTGAATGGAACTTCCTGTGTTCCAGCTTGTGCCCATTGCCCCTCGTCCTCTCACTGGGAACCACTGAAAAGAGTCTGGCTCCATCCTCCTTCAACCCACCCTTCAGATACTTGTGAGCATTAATAAGGTCTCCCCTCAGCCTTCTCTTCTCCAGGCTAAAGAGTCCCAGCTCTCTCAGCCTTTCAACATCAGGGAGATGCTCCAATCCCTCCATCACCTTTGTTGCCCTATGCTGGACTCTCTCCAGCAGTTCCCTGTCTCTCTTGAACTGGGGAGCCCAGAACTGGACACAGTATTAATATACAGATATCTTAAGTGGAAGTAAAAATCACTTCCTGGCCTAATTAAAAAAAAAAAAAAACTAAAAGGGAAGGGAGGACAGTTTGAGGTGGAGATAAGATCATGTGGCATTTTCCTTATGTGACAGTGCAGGTGAGAATTGTTGTTTCTTTCCTGTGGTTATTATGTAAAACACACCAAGAAAAAAGTCTTCCTACTTGTGTAACAGTGTCCTGCTGTATTTGTTTTTGATTTGTAGTGTGTCAGGTGATAGCCATGTATGATTATATGGCCAACAATGAAGACGAGCTCAGTTTCTCCAAAGGGCAGCTCATTAACGTGCTGAGTAAAGACGATGCTGACTGGTGGCAAGGAGAGATCAGTGGTGTGACAGGTCTCTTCCCCTCAAACTACGTGAAGATGACCACGGATTCTGATCCAAGTCAGCAGTGTAAGCAACTTTTAGTTTATTAATTTTATTACTTTATTTCAAAGGCGTGTTGCTGTTCTTCCTCTTTGTGTTATAATTCAGAGTTCCAGACATCAGTTGAATTTATAGGTACTTTAAATACCTTTTCTTTAAATACTTTACTGTAGTACTAAGGACTCTAAACACTTTCCTGTTGAACCTACAACCAACCAGCACGTTGCCAACCAGCCAGTGCGCTAGAGTGAGCTAAAATACTAGATTTGGTAGGTGTTCCCCTTCCTCTAAAGGCGCTGATGTTTGGTAACTGCCACAGGCAGGGACTCGGTGCAGGTGACCTGTGCTCAGTGACAGAATTTGCTCCAGTTTTACACAATACAATACGAGAAAGTGTCTGCTGTGATCATCTTAAGTAGAAATAGCCACAGAAAGGATAGGGAAATGATTCTAGTATTAGCAAGTGATCTGTCCTATGGTAAGTACACGTGTCCCAGCTCCCATTGATCCAGCTCTCATCCAGTTCTGAGGAACAAGCTATATATGAAAACACACATGAAGCTGAAAATGGTCGTCAGGGGGCTGAGAGCTGAATGCTAGAACATACACCTGTCTGACAGTGAAAATTTTCTCTCTCTTTTTTGCATGTAAACACAGTAAAGGTTTTTGGTGTCTCCCCTTCCACACACACCCCAGTTTTTGGCCTCTGTCCCACCCAGAGGAAGTTACCACCATTTTTACTCCTGAGCTTTTCATCCTGGGGTACTGTGAATAAACCAAATTTTATATGAACCCATGACATCAGTGGGTTTGGAACATTTCTTAATGTAAAATTTGCTTCTTTGATGTAACAAGCCTTGTCCCTTCATTGACTCTTTTTTTCCATGGGCATCATTTGTAGTTTTCTCACTACAAAAACATCCAGTGGTCGGGTTGAGGTAGACTCTTAATAGCCTGTAGCTACCATGCAGGACCAGTTTGCCCTTAAGATTTGTTCAACAGAATTATGTCCTTAGAGAAGAATTCACAAAGTAGGTAACGAAGGCACAGCTCAGATTGGAAAGTTAAAAATATTTTCCCTGGGTATCTTGTTATACGTACAGTATGCACCATTCTCGGGGTTTGCTTTTAGCTAAATTACATCTGTGCTTACATTTTTGGTAACACATTCATGTGGGGTTTGGTTTTGGGGTTTTTTTTTAATGCTGGTGTGGCTGTGATGTCAAAAACTGCTGCACTTAGATTGAACTTAATTCTTATTAATCCGTATTCTTTCAGTTAGGCATATCTTTATCATTACAACGATCCTTTTAAAGTTTTAATTTATGTAGGTAAATAGAGACAAAACTCTCCATTTTGAAGAAGTAGCACAGACTAAATTCCCATGGGCTATAAAATTAGGATTCTGGCTGCGTATGAAAACTTTCTGAATCTTCAGAAACAATAGAGATATTAACTTACCACACCAGGTGTGTCTGCATTTCGAGCTGTGCAGATGAGTGTGCTAAGTGCGAGATGATTAGATTAGACCACTAATTTTCAAGGGTGCTAAGATGACATTCTGATTGGAAGCATTTGATGTGATGATTAAGCTTTCCTCGCTGTTTGCTGATATGTCATTAGGCTGTCTTTTTCTCAGATTTCAGTGTTGTGGAGTAAAAATATTGCCATCCAAAGCAACTTGTGGCTGTTGTCAGAAGAATTTTCCTTGGAAAGCACATTGGGCAGCAGGTGGTCTCTACATCCCCGTTAAACTTTTGTCTAAGAAATAATCCCTTTGCTGTGAAGCAAAGCTACCGGTGCTGAATTACCAAAACGCACCTATTGGTGAATGAAGAATAGGTTGATTTTATTATAATTTTATTTTTAAAAAATTCTTTTGAGTATTTCAAAAAAAGCTAGTTTGTATGTCAGTTTTGTGCTGGGATTTGCCGCTTTTTTTTTTTGTGATACTAAAACTCTTGCATCTGGAAACTTCAGGGAAAAACCCTGCTCGAAGACCAGAGCCTGCCCAAAACCAGCAGGGCCCCTTAGCTCAAGCGCTGTGTTGCGCAAACGCCGTCACGCAGATTTCGGCCGGGCTGCTTTCCATTGGTGGGAAGTCCGAGCTAGTAGGTTGTGTTAGCAGTAAGCTAGTGCTGTACTGGTCTTCTGAGACCAGGGAGATACTTAATGATGTACTGATTGAACTTTCAAAACTTGCTTGGATTTCCTTAAAATTATTTTTGCTCTTCTTTAAATACAGTGCAGAAAGTCTCAGTAGTACTCTTGAGAAATCACTGAGGAGTTGTCCCACAGCAATGTTGATGTGGCCCTCTAGGGACCAGCTTGGAGATAAAACAGAATATATTTTTTAAAAAAAATGCAGTGTTATATATTAAGGAATTTTTAATCTGAGTATTGTAATGTTTGTGTTGAAAGAATAGCAAGTTTTCCCACTGGAAAGATGGTCAGACGTAATGGTAGTTGAAAGGGAGCAGACAGATTGGGTTTACTCAAATAGGTTTGTGGCTTGGGAAAATACTGCTTTTTCCTTAAATTAAACTCTGTTCCATGGACCCCCTTTGCACCCAGAGTCCTTCCTGGGACTTACTAGTTATAGCTGTAATGGCAAACTTCTCTTCAAAGAAGGAAATTAGAATCCATAGAACAGTTCAGGTTGGAAAACACCTTTAAGATCACCGAGTCCACCATTAACCTGGCACTGCCAAGTCCACCACTAACTATAAGCTTAGGTCAGTGAGATGTTTCTTCTCGTAGGTTACTGAAGTAGCTCTCGGAACAGAATACGCTGTGCTGCCAAGGTGACTTTTCCTGTTGGCGAGGCTGCACATCCTGCCCTAGGGTCTCTGCAAGGAAAAAACTCAACGAAGGGTGTCACAGNCATGAAGCTGAAAATGGTCGTCAGGGGGCTGAGAGCTGAATGCTAGAACATACACCTGTCTGACAGTGGAAAATTTTCTCTCTCTTTTTTGCATGTAAACACAGTAAAGGTTTTTGGTGTCTCCCCTTCCACACACACCCCAGTTTTTGGCCTCTGTCCCACCCAGAGGAAGTTACCACCATTTTTACTCCTGAGCTTTTCATCCTGGGGTACTGTGAATAAACCAAATTTTATATGAACCCATGACATCAGTGGGTTTGGAACATTTCTTAATGTAAAATTTGCTTCTTTGATGTAACAAGCCTTGTCCCTTCATTGACTCTTTTTTTCCATGGGCATCATTTGTAGTTTTCTCACTACAAAAACATCCAGTGGTCGGGTTGAGGTAGACTCTTAATAGCCTGTAGCTACCATGCAGGACCAGTTTGCCCTTAAGATTTGTTCAACAGAATTATGTCCTTAGAGAAGAATTCACAAAGTAGGTAACGAAGGCACAGCTCAGATTGGAAAGTTAAAAATATTTTCCCTGGGTATCTTGTTATACGTACAGTATGCACCATTCTCGGGGTTTGCTTTTAGCTAAATTACATCTGTGCTTACATTTTTGGTAACACATTCATGTGGGGTTTGGTTTTGGGGTTTTTTTTTAATGCTGGTGTGGCTGTGATGTCAAAAACTGCTGCACTTAGATTGAACTTAATTCTTATTAATCCGTATTCTTTCAGTTAGGCATATCTTTATCATTACAACGATCCTTTTAAAGTTTTAATTTATGTAGGTAAATAGAGACAAAACTCTCCATTTTGAAGAAGTAGCACAGACTAAATTCCCATGGGCTATAAAATTAGGATTCTGGCTGCGTATGAAAACTTTCTGAATCTTCAGAAACAATAGAGATATTAACTTACCACACCAGGTGTGTCTGCATTTCGAGCTGTGCAGATGAGTGTGCTAAGTGCGAGATGATTAGATTAGACCACTAATTTTCAAGGGTGCTAAGATGACATTCTGATTGGAAGCATTTGATGTGATGATTAAGCTTTCCTCGCTGTTTGCTGATATGTCATTAGGCTGTCTTTTTCTCAGATTTCAGTGTTGTGGAGTAAAAATATTGCCATCCAAAGCAACTTGTGGCTGTTGTCAGAAGAATTTTCCTTGGAAAGCACATTGGGCAGCAGGTGGTCTCTACATCCCCGTTAAACTTTTGTCTAAGAAATAATCCCTTTGCTGTGAAGCAAAGCTACCGGTGCTTAATTACCAAAACGCACCTATTGGTGAATGAAGAATAGGTTGATTTTATTATAATTTTATTTTTAAAAAATTCTTTTGAGTATTTCAAAAAAAGCTAGTTTGTATGTCAGTTTTGTGCTGGGATTTGCCGCTTTTTTTTTTTGTGATACTAAAACACTTGCATTTGGAAACTTCAGGGAAAAACCCTGCTCGAAGACCAGAGCCTGCCCAAAACCAGCAGGGCCCCTTAGCTCAAGCGCTGTGTTGCGCAAACGCCGTCACGCAGATTTCGGCCGGGCTGCTTTCCATTGGTGGGAAGTCCGAGCTAGCAGGTTGTGTTAGCAGTAAGCTAGTGCTGTACTGGTCTTCTGAGACCAGGGAGATACTTAATGATGTACTGATTGAACTTTCAAAACTTGCTTGGATTTCCTTAAAATTATTTTTGCTCTTCTTTAAATACAGTGCAGAAAGTCTCAGTAGTACTCTTGAGAAATCACTGAGGAGTTGTCCCACAGCAATGTTGATGTGGCCCTCTAGGGACCAGCTTGGAGATAAAACAGAATATATTTTTTAAAAAAAATGCAGTGTTATATATTAAGGAATTTTTAATCTGAGTATTGTAATGTTTGTGTTGAAAGAATAGCAAGTTTTCCCACTGGAAAGATGGTCAGACGTAATGGTAGTTGAAAGGGAGCAGACAGATTGGGTTTACTCAAATAGGTTTGTGGCTTGGGAAAATACTGCTTTTTCCTTAAATTAAACTCTGTTCCATGGACCCCCTTTGCACCCAGAGTCCTTCCTGGGACTTACTAGTTATAGCTGTAATGGCAAACTTCTCTTCAAAGAAGGAAATTAGAATCCATAGAACAGTTCAGGTTGGAAAACACCTTTAAGATCACCGAGTCCACCATTAACCTGGCACTGCCAAGTCCACCACTAACTATAAGCTTAGGTCAGTGAGATGTTTCTTCTCGTAGGTTACTGAAGTAGCTCTCGGAACAGAATACGCTGTGCTGCCAAGGTGACTTTTCCTGTTGGCGAGGCTGCACATCCTGCCCTAGGGTCTCTGCAAGGAAAAAACTCAACGAAGGGTGTCACAGGTCTGCAGGCAGGTCTCTTAAATGCATGTGAGAGTGTTCTGCAATCCTGGTGGTTGCAGAACACAAAATACTTGAGAGTCGTGCTCTCAGTGTCCTTGGTAACGATTAGACTTATTCATGTTTTAGTGACATTTTAATAGCCCTCATTCTGATGTTCGCACAGAAGTTCTCATAAAGAATAAATACGATACACAGGAGGTTTCAAAATAAGCTAGAGGCTTAAAGTAAAGGAATATGCCCAGTCTTCTGTTCTTTGTTGAGTGCTTGCTCAATCATTCAGGGTCAGATCTTCCGTGTGATCTTCTGTGTCTGAGATGTGTCTACCAGGTTTTCTTCCCGCTCTCCCCAAGGGCTGTGTGAGGCTGGGCAGGCACAGTGCTCTTACCACCTCACACTTCTTCCCCACCGCCTAGAGATGATACTGTAATTTCAGCCAGTCTTCATCTGCCTTAAACAGTTGCTCTTAATTGTTTTCACCTTATTTGTTGTTTTTTCATCGAGATAGCTTTTTTCCAGTTTGTCTTCTTATTGAGAGGACCAGTCTAAGCGTTGTCCTTACATTTTCCGTAGTTGAAGTTTTCTCCCCTCACGTACCTCAGGTGGAGGTGAGGCAGATGCTGTATCTACATCTGCGTACTTGGTTGCTGGATGTCTCTTAGCGTTAGAGATCTGTTCATCTCGGAGATGTTCTTGCTGAGGGCAGGACAACTCGGCCAGGTGGATGTTCCTGTGTGAGTGCTGTCTAGTTCATCTGATCTGAGAGATCTCATCTCCCTTGGGTTACGCTGGCCTTTCGCAGAGCTGAATGTTGTACCATTTCTTTCTACTCATGTGTACGTGTAGTTATCGTGTCTCTTCACTCTTCTTAAATGTCCAAGGCCCAGCATTGCTGCAGTTCCTCGGGCATCTTAGGTTACTCCTTCAGGTGGTTAGAGGTGAGCTCCAGGTAGTCCCCGTGACCACCTCCTTCCCCCATTTCTGTGTCTCTATATGGAAAACAGATTCTGAAATCCTCTAATTACTGCCAAGTAATGTCTCTTTATGATTATAGAGTAAGAGTTTGTGGTATTGGTGGGTTTGAGGTGTAGAGGTTGCAGGTCCACATCTATTTTTTAACACATGAAGATTAATAACTTGTTCTAAGATTTGACTCGACAGCTCCAGAATTTTACCCCTTTTCCCAAAGGTGAAAGACAAAGTCAGTCCCTCAGGGCATAGTGACATTGTCACTTTGTATTTCTAAAACTCTTTGATCATTGTGGGTCAGGCTTGCTAAAGCTTCCAGGTTGAACCCCTGGGGTGTGGAATAGTCCCTGGATCGCCCGCAGGTGTCTGCAGGCTGCGGCCTACCTCATACACCCGCCTCTTCTAGGCCCTGTGGACCTTGGTTTCTGGTGGGTATATGAAGTGATGTGGTACTTCCCACTTCATGGACACACGTTACTGGAGACAAAGTTGCATTTCTTTTCAGGCTATGAACAGAGTTGCACAGGTTAATTTTTATGTGCCAATGTAAATAAATTCCATTGAGGCTTTTGGGTACAAGTTTAGTTTTTATCTGATTTTCAAGTGTCTCATTGCAAGTTTCTCAGGAGAAATGCTGGTTTTGTTGAAACCTCAGGGAATTTTGACATTGCCTTTAAAAATTATTAAAAAAAACCCAAACAACCTTTAGGGCTTGACCTTGTGTGGTTGAGTTCTACGTAACAGATGTCTTCCATGGGAAGAAACTTTCCTCAAGTGAATCAGCTACAAGTGTTTTCAGAGTCAGTGATGGCTGGTCGCAAGTACTTCAAACTGTGTGTGTTTATGAATATGAAATTGCCAGAGCAGAAGCTCACGATGTCTGTTTTCAGAAAGTTGAATGTTAGTCATTCCTTTCTGAGCTTTTTGGTGTTGTTCTGTCTTTGTCCATAGAACTCGTATGTGTCACTCTTCAAATTTATGTTTATTTTATCCTTCATTTTTTTTTTTGTTTTGTTTTTTGTTTCTTTTTAGGACCCAATGTTGTCTTCCAGTGTGAAAGCACCTCAGAGACCCACTATCCGAGTTTGACTGTAGCGTGGAGGCAGGGTGGCCAGCCCTGCTCACATATCTCTGACACAGTCCTTTTGCTTCGTTTGACCGTTAGATCCAGTCAAGAAATTAAAGAGTTTTTTGGGGGTTTTCTTATAATCGACAGTTACAGATGATTTGTAAAAGCGGAAAGGATAGTGGGTCTTTGTGTGGCTTTCACTGCTGTTCATTCTTGTTTCCTTTAGCATTTTCCTTTGGTATTGGCAATGGTAGCTCATTAGCATGCATCTCCAGTTATCGTTTGCATGGTGGGACTGCAGACACACAAAGACCCACTATTTGCACAGTTTATCTGAGCTGTTTGGAATGGGCAGTTGTGTTCTTTCAATGTTGTAATGTACATAACCTTGCAGAATTAAAATGTTCACTGATTACTGCTCCAATGGACTTGATTTGAACCTCTTTGGGCATTGAGCTTTGAAAAATTGGCAGCCCACAAGGCTCATCCAGGAAACAAACCCTACCTGTCTCTGCTGCTGGCAGTCACTGTGATTACAAACATGCTACGAGATCTAAGATTTAGATCTGGTGCAGTCCATCCAGCCTTTTAATACCCTTTTAACTGGGGCAAGAACTATCAAGCCTAGGGTGGAGGATAATTTAGGTTTTTTCCTCCTTCACAGTAGTGCTGTAGCAGGAATTGGGCTTGTTTTGGCTCAGTATGTCCTATCCCTAAACAACCTCCTTCCTTTAAACACTTAATTCCCATCATTCATATTTGCTTTCAGTTTTAGCAAACAGCAAACATGTACTCGTTACTGCAGAAAGTACTTACCCAGCCCCTGTGCTACTCAGCCCTTTCCCTGCCCCTTTTCTTCATTAAATAGTCAGGGATTTTATCTGGCTATTTTATCAGTGACTTAAATACTATCTGAACGCTGCTGCTCTTCTTTCTGTTAAATAAACGAGCAGCCTAATATGTCGAGGTACCCTGGATAAAGGCATGGTGCCAGAAAAGAAACACTAAGAGACACCTGGAGCTGAAGGCAGAGCATTTGGGTTTAAAAATGGAACTATCTGTTACTTTTCAGCTCAGAAGTGGTCCTTAAAGGTACCATTACGGCACGTCAGCAGGTCAGTGCAGTAAAGGTGCCTGCCTTTTATTGGTTTGGGGCGAGGGAGGGGCAAGGGCTATAACCCTGGTTCCCCATGAAATAAAAGGGTTAACTTAACAGCAGCCTCCTTGTCTGATGGAATAGTTCTGGGCTTCTGTAACAACAGGAGAGACCTGGTAGAGGTGGCATTTAATTTAGTTGTTTGCCTGAACTTGGTTACGAAACGGCAAAGGTCACTTATGCAATCAGAAATGTTTACAAAACACTGTTTGTTTACTGTACTACATAGAGCTGTGAATGTTGTGACGGTACTATCAGGAAAAGGTTAGTCCAATTGCAAAGATTTAAAAGCCTTTCTCCAAAATTTCTGTAGAAAGAGATGTTATGTATTTAATATACTCGATCCACTCATGTCTATGTGCCCTTTAGTTCAGAGAGGTATCTTTTGTGCAATACAGATGGCAGCAATGAGCCTGCAGAAGACTAGAAGTGGATTTTTATTCTGGATGTATTTTGTCAAACCCAATATTTTGTTATAGAATGAGCTCATGTCATTGTAGGCAAATAATAGGTAATTCCTGGAGTGTCCTAGCTGACTGGATTTCCTTATGAAAGGACGTTTGAAGTATTTCTACTAAAATATGCTAATCACCCTGAATTGCCTTCTCTGAACTTCTGACTTTGATAAACCTGTTCAATTACAGCCTGAAAGGTGTTGTGCTACACCTGTGGCATCAAGCTGTAGCCTAACACACAATGAGGAGATCTTGCAAACCAGCCCATTTCTAAAAGGCACTGGTAACCTGGGGGATTTGAGCCAAACCGACTTCCCAATGTTCAATGACGGTTTTCCTTGGATGCCTAATTGTTACTAATTGCCTTTGAAAAAAATCAAAATGAGCTTTGCAACCTCTCCCGGGATATTCTAGGAAATAGTTACCTGGCATTTCCGAACACCAGCTGGCATTCTACCCCTTTTTTAACTGATGAGATTGGAGAGTAGGGTAGAGGTAGGTAAAGTTTCACACAAGTAGTGTGAAACGTGTAGTTGGGTACGTAGATGGGGGCAATGGTAATTATTGAAACAGCTGCCCCTCAGGTGGAACTGATGAGTATTGAAACGAAGCATTTGGGGCTTTCACGGTTACCTCTTCCTGTTTCGGTATTTCCCGAGTACCCTGTAAATTCCCAACTTGTAATAATGATGAGAATAATACTACTACACCTTAATAATGGTGATCAAAAGAGTCGTAGTCCCTGCCTTCAGTATTTATCTCCACTCCAAAAGTCTGCCTAATGCAGCTCAAGCCCCATCACCCGAGAGCTCTGCTCTCCTCTGCTCGCTGGTGCAGAAGGAATGGTGTACGTACATGGGGTCATCGATAGGAAAGACTATGCCGGGGGTGTGTTTGAGGCAAGATGATTTTAAACTAACAGTCTGTGTCACTGAAGAGGTGTAGCTAATAGAGGCTGGGCTTGAATCAGCCTTTTTCTTTCAAAAATGTTACTTTTTCTCTGATTCTGTGCAATCTGCTCTCTTGTTGATATAAGCCTCTAGAGTTGGGTTCTGCTGTTGTCCCAGAACTAGCATTGAAACGTTCAGCCCTTATTTGGCTGAAAAAGGTTGGCTTTGAAGCCAAGGTCAAGGTGGAAAAGAGAGTCACTTGTGGAACTGATGGTCCACAGTGAAGAGCTGAGGGTCTAGGCGTTGCTCAGAGCCACACAAGGCTACCAGCTCAAGCTGAAGCCAGCCAGGAAAGCCAGAAATGCTGGTCTCGCTTCCTATTGTGGCCCGGGGGCCAGCAGAGAGCAGGGGCCACGGTGTCGTTGGAGGTGAGAATCTCAAAATGCACAAGAACAGGTACTCAAACACTTCCTGACTCACTCACTGCCCAGTCTGCATGAGGGACTGACCACCTCCACGAGCGTAGATTTACAAAAGAGCAGTTGTCAGAGCTGAGCTCCCGACCCAGAAGCCAAATCCAGGCAGGAAAGCGGTGCCACCGCCCGAGACCCAGTTGCCCGGGCTGGGGTGTGCGAGTGGCCGGCGGTGGTGGGAGGGCTGTGAGAGCACACACTGCTCTGCCACCACCTCAGCGTTACTAATGTCACCGATAGGAGTGCAGAGGGCACAAAGCTCCGTCAGAAACGTTACACCCTAATAATCGAAAGGTCTCCTACCTGTCGTGGAATATGGACACCGTCTCCATGCTTGGTCAGATCGTATCCCTGGGTGTGATGTCCTTGGGTCGGGTTGAAAACACCTGTAAATAAGCCTGCTCGTAGGAATGCCGACAGCCCCTCGGCCTGCAGTTGTGTTGGGAGCTGCTACGGGGTCGTGCTGATTTTAATGTAACGAACTAATAAAACTGCTACGTAACGGTGTGTGCTGCCTTCAGCTCTCTTTTCTTCTGCTCTCCAAGCTGGAGTATCCGTGTTGGAGGGCGATTAAGATGTGCAAACGCAGGCCACGCTTAGCATGAGGCAATTGTTCATTTTTGGTTTTAAACAACGTTGTAAGGTAACTATGCAAATGTATTTTATTAAAGGGACACATAAAAGGATCTAGTTTGTCTCTTGTGGTTTGTGGGTTCTTTTTGTCCCTCTGGGGAGGAATTTTTTCCCAGCGGAGTAGCTCGGTACGAGCGCTACGTTACCTGGCTCTGCCACGGAGTGACTTCATTTTGCTTTTTTAACCTCTTGAAAATTGACTGAGAAACTTTTCTTCTGTCGTGGCAAAGAGAGAACGCTGCTTTTACTGATTAGGGGAGATGGGATACAAGTTTTTATCATGTTTCCCAGGGCCTGCTGGAAACCAACCTTTCCGAGCTGGCAAATTCCTTGGATTAGTTCCTTTTGGTGGTTGCCGTAGGCGGAGTAGGCTGTGAAACAGCTGTGGGTGATGTCCCATGTCACCGTCTCTCTCTTCTCTGGCTGTGCTAAAGAGACTGTTATTGCCCAGCCCTTGGTCCTTGAGATGAGATGAAGTCTTTCTATGGTTGCCTGAGAAAATAGAGGCAGGCTAATGAAGGCAAAACCTGCTTTTCCCAGCCGTATCAACTCGTTTGAGCTAAAAAAA
>VXBJ01005362.1:882983-964879 GCA_013400055.1 Nycticryphes semicollaris | reverse complement strand
CCTTAAACCAACCCATCCAGTCCCTTACAAATGCAGTTTATAAAGACCACCTCTTACCTCTGAGGAGCCTTCACTGGTGCCCAGGGGCAGTGATGCCTCTGGGGTAGATAGAACCTTCAGGACAAGTGCCCAAGCTCACGTTTGAGGCTTAAGGTGTGTTTCTGGAGCTTGATGCCCAAGCGGACCTGGGCATCTTGCAAAGCCTCTTATCCATCTGATTTTTACTTCAGTTCTCTGCAATTGGCTTTTAACAAGAATTTTAATTTGCACCCCTCCCCCCTTTTTTAGCAAAATAAAAAAAATGGAATTTTTTTGGAACTGGTTCTAGGTCTCATTGATCTTTCTTTGATTTATTTTCTTCAGAAAGTGCCATTCTTCCCCTTGAACAAACTCCACTCCCAAATATGTCAGTAATTGGACAGAGTTTCTCCCCCCAGTGCCCACCTTGTTTTTTTAAGCATTTGAATCTCCTGCAGAGTAGAACATCTTTTAACTGTGAACCTCAGTCGTTTTCCATGCAGGGTTAATTATGTTAGTAGGAAGAAAGTATTTCTTGTTCAGGTGTATTTGAAGAGGGAAGTATAATTTTAAGCGTAACTTCAGAGACAGGGATTTCCTGTTTACAAACTCTCCAGCTTTTTTTACCCAGCCCCTGCGAGGTGGCTGCTTCCTCGTCTTGGGAGAGCGGGATTTATCATCAGAAGGTACCTGGTTTGTAGCAGACGTCGCTCTCCTGTGACGCCCCAAGTCTCAGAGGTACCAGACCCCAGCTGCTGGGTTTGATGTTCCCTCCAGCGGGAGGTAAGCAGCTGAGATTCCCCTCTGCAGGTGCTCCCCAAAACCCTCACCCCATTTCCTTAGCTGCGTGGGGAGCAGGAATGGAACTTCACAAGGCAGGAGCCAAACCCACGGCTTTCTGCTGTCAAAACCAGGCAGTTTTACTGCTTCCACACACATTCCTGGCTGCTAAATGAGCAGAAAACTACTGTTTTGCTTTCCCCCCCTTGAGGTTTGTTTGCTGCCAGGGTGCCAGAATTGATGCAGGAAAGGAGGGAAGAGGAATGTGGGAGGAGAATGGGTAGAGCTGCGGCTCCACCCTTTCCGTACCGGTGAGCCCATGGGTCACCGTGGCCACTTTGGGGAAGAAAAACGTTGGCAAATGCAGTAGGGACGTCGTTTTAATTCTCTGCCTCAGTGGCCTTTCTTCTCCTCAGATCTGGATGCCTGAATTCACCCTCTAAGGTAGACGTGTGGATTGTGTACTTCGGTTTTACACCACTATCATCAGAGCCATCAAAATCTGGGGCGTTTACACTAATGCTTATTTAAATATAAAATAGCCCTATTTTATATTTATTTCATCCATTCATCTCGAAGGCTGACAGTCTAAACACAAGGTTAGTGCAGGAGCCAGTTGATTTCACTGCATTTTTGCATCTTTTAATGAGTTTATGAGCCAGATCTGGTTTAGGTGCATATAAAAAAAGGCCTGTTTTCCTTCCAGTGTTTGCTTCGACCTCAAGCAGACAGCGTGAGGCAGAGAGGAACCCCAGCGTGTGGGTTGTTCTCACAGCCGCGCTACAGGCCAAGAGCAATGGGAGCTTCGGTCCCTCCCCGCTTGTGTGGCGGGGCTGTGCCTTGCGGTAGGAGAGAAAACCACACGGTGACAGCTGAGATTTTTCAAGTCTGGACAAATCCGAGTCCGGTTACCGTGAGAGCCCTGGATTAGCCTAAAATGTCACGTCTCGGGAACCAGGTGGGCTTGAACTCAGCCCTGTAGAGACTAGAGAATAGCGCCGGGATCTAGAAGTAGCACACGTTGGCCACGGTCCATCTTGATGGACCAAGGTACCAAACTCGGTAGGAATCACTTCAGTGTGTAACTTTGCTCCTTTTCCCTCTTTTCATTTGGGCCTGATTGTAACTTTGGGAATAGCCAAGGCCAGAAGCAGTGTTCTGTGCGATCAAAAGAGCCGCAGTCCCAGATCTCTTCATAAAAAGCGGTGGGTTTTTATTCAAACCTTGTCAGAAAGCTTAAGATCTGTCCTCCTCCTCAGGGGTACAAAACAGAAATGGAAGGTCCTGATTTTCAATCTGGCTATTGCTTTTACTGCTTCGCTTTGTGGTGTTCAAAGGGTTCCCCTGTTAAAGTACTTAAAGCTCCATCTTCTCTGCTGCTGAAGGTGCTGCTCTGTCCAGCGGGAAGCGCACAAGCCTGGGAGGCTCCCATTAAGCCGTTCTCTCATTTAGTGTCTCCTGGTTCCCGAGGTTTGTCACTAACTCATCTTAATTTCATTATTTAGAGCAGCCTTCCCGAAAGCAGATTGATACCTTGGCAGTGACTAAAGTCCCCCCGGGCTGTGGTAGGGCGACACGGGAGCCGCAGCCCCTCGGTGCTCCTTTCCCAAAAACACATCGTTCCTCTAGAAATGCCGCATGTGAACGAGTCCCTGCGACATCCTTTCTGCCACCCTGCAAAATCCACGGGTCGCCTTGCATTAAAATCTGATGCTGTCACATCAAGCAGTAGGCGTATGCCATCGACTCTGTGATTCCATTCTCAAACTCTCCGTAATTGGTTATTTTCTTTCCCCCCACCGTGGCCCGGCTGCTCTGCCGTACCCCGCTGGCAGGTGGCTGGGTAACGGAGGGACGGGAGTTTGACTGTCTGGGCTCTCCTTTCCCCATCTAAACGTACTCACCGCTTCGTTTTTACCCGTTTTCCATTTGGTTACTGGATTTCAGGCGCTTACTAACGTGTACGCAGCAGAGAACAAGCAGCCTGAAGCTGTGGGGTCTGCATGTTATTACCGAAAGCGGGGGTGGGGTTTGTGTCACTGAACACCTGTGTGTTCCTCTGCATGATTTTTGATTACTCACACTCGATGCATAAACGTATTTTGGGCTCATTCCGTTTCCAAATGAGGAAAAAAAAGGAAAAAGAGAGTTGTGCAACCGTGGAGTTAGAGCACTGTCCCACCCTGCGTTACAACTGTACAAATCTCTACTGGGGGGTTGGCCCATCCATGAGTAACCGAGGCAGAGTAGAAATGGGGTGGAGATTAAAGGCGCGATGTCATTAAGTGGGCCCCAAACCCAGTCTAGATGACTTCATCTCACCAAAGACGTGGCGTAAATGGCGTAAGGTAAGAGAAAAATCCGAGTTTGGAAGCGGTGGGGCAGAAAAGGAGAAGAGATGAGAAAAACCATCAGACAGATGGAGCGGCAGAAAAGTCGGGAATTCTTCTTTTCCAGCCTGGCAGTACAAGAACAAGGGTTGTTCGAAGAAATGGTGACAGACTGAAAAATGACATAAGGTGGGGAGGGGGTTGGTCACTATCTCACTCGATTTTGAAACCCACTGCTGCCGGGGACAGGGTTTTTAAAGAGAAATGCTGTCTATATAGGCTGAACCAGAGGCTGGTGTGCGTTGATGCAATTTAGTTAATTCCTCAGATCCTATGGCCTGAGTGGGATCTAAACTACTGGCTTCCTTCTTGTAGGGTGTGCTGATCTTCAGAGCCTTGACACCATGCAGCCGATGGAAAGGAAGAGGCAGGGCTACATTCACGAACTCATCCAGACGGAAGAAAGGTACATGGACGATCTTCAGCTCGTCTTAGAGGTGAGACGTCTTGGATGTGGAAAAGAACACCTCTGTCCTTGCTGAGTAACAGCCATAAAGGGATTCTTCCGAGCTGTGAAATGCTAGAGGAAGAAAGTGAGGTTGAAAGCCGTCGTCTTACAAGGACCTTCCCCTGTTTCACATCCTGTTCTCAGGTGTTCGGGCTGAGTGTGAAGGCGCTGGGCTGGGCCAGGCTGCCTGGCAGAGCTGCACAGGCTCGTGACAGAACCTGTGTAAGCACCATAAAAGTTTATCATCTGCCTTGGTTCTCCCGTTTTATTTCTGGAAGCAAAACCACTTCGCTGGGCAGGGTGGGAATGGGCCGGCATTAGCTGGTCTTGGGAGTCTGACTTGACCACTGTGTGTCAATCAACTCTGCGGTGACGCGTTCAAGATGTTAAATAGGCCGAGTTACACAGGTTTTTTGCTGTGCAGGGGTGTTGTGCCAAAGGTCTCTGAAAAAAGCTGTAGCTCTGTGTGCAGGCTGAGGTATTTAAAAGATTGGGTAGACGTAGGGCTTAGAGATACGGTTTGGTGACGGTCTCTGCCAGTGTCAGGTTGATGGTTGGACTCGATGATCTGAAAGGTCCCTTCCGGCCGAGGCAATTCTGTGCTTGTGTGTGATGCCTGAGTGCAGTTTGTGCAGCAATTGACCCTGACATGATGGGAACGTTCCTCTGCTCACTCAGGGGTCCCAGGGCTTGTCCCCGCTTCCCAAACCACGATGGCCGTGTCAGAGTGAGGTCACACTCTCTTGGAAAAACTAGCGACAGCTGTCGCACGCGCTAGTGAGGAATCACTTTTAACTTCTCCTGGGAAATTGGGCGCTGAGCCTTCAGAAAAAGCAGAATCACCTCCAGGCTAAAGAAGAGGCTGAGCCGCTTCTGCCTTTGAAGAATTTCTCAGCTTTCTGACTTTTTGGCTGCAGGTTTTCCAAAAGCCGATGGCTGAGTCGGGCTGTCTCACCGAAGGAGAAATGGGGCTGATCTTTGTTAACTGGAAGGAACTCATCATGTCAAATACAAAGCTACTGAAGTGAGTACTGACCCGCGTTTCGATGTTTTTCTCTTCGTCTTTGTTCTCTTGTTCCTTTCCCCAGGAAGTTTTCTGGTTTTACAGTAAATATTTCTGTCCTTGCTGATTATTTCCTGTGCACATGTGCATTCAGAACAGCTAAATGCATTCAGAGTACCTCACAAAGGAGGAGTTGTTATGGCAGGGGGGAGTGGGGGGGATAAACAGCAAGAACAGATGCACATTTGCTGTAATACCTTAGAAATAAAGCCTACGCAAAAGCACGTGCATGGGAGGCCTTCTTCCCAGTTTTCTGCAGAGCAACCCTCTGTTCTCTAAAAATAAACTTTGGAGAGACAGAGTGGCTGATAATTCATAGAAACAGGATGCTGGTTGAATGTAGAGATTGATGTTGATTGTCCCAGAAACCTCTAAGGAGAGTCTGAGTCCTGTAGACCCCACCAGGGAGTAGGGTCTGAAAGGAGGGTGTAGAGAGGTGGGGGTCGGTCTCTTCTCCCAAGTCACAGGGGACAGGACAAGAGGAAATGGCCTCAAGTTGCACCAGGGCAGGTTCAGATTGGATATCAGGAAACATTTTTACATTGAAAAGGTTATTAAGCCTTGGAATGGGCTGCTCAGGGAAGTGGTTGAGGCACCATCCCTGGAGGTATTTAGAAGATGGGTTGACATAGTGGTTAGTGACATGGTTTAGTGGCGATATTTTATCAGAGTTAGGTTGACAGTTGGACTTGATGATCTTAAAGGTCCCTTCCAACCTAGACAATGCTATGATTCTTCAGTTCAGCTTGGTGTGTGGTGCTGGGGGCTCAGGCCGGACCCTGCGCCGGCTGGAAGCGCCTGTGCTGCGTGACAGGGACTTCATTGCACAGGTGTGCATCCTGTCAGAGATGGGTGTTGTCAGGATCTTAATTTCAGCCTCGCAGACTTGGCAGCCAAGCTGGACGGTGATTTCTTTCCTCTTCAGAGCCTTGCGAGTGCGTAAGAAAACGGGAGGAGAAAAAATGCCAGTGCAGATGATTGGGGACATCTTAGCAGCAGAGCTCTCTCACATGCAGGCCTACATTCGGTTCTGCAGCTGCCAGCTTAACGGAGCTTCCTTGCTGCAGCAGAAAACTGATGAAGATGCTGATTTCAAAGACTACTTAAAGGTATCTTAACTTGGTAGCTTTTCTGCTTTCTCCTTTTCTCAATGATGGGAGCCCCATTTAACTGGCATCGACCAGATCAAAATAACCCAAAAGAGTAAAATCTCTAAAAATAGTTGAGAACCTTCCAAGGTGTATTTATGTGACAACCCTGGTGAACACTGTGTGGGCTTTTTATTTCTATACCTGTCTTGCTCTCTAGCTAATTTATTACTCCCCATTCTGTTGCTCGGTACTTCAGTGTAACACTTAACCCCACAAAGTGCTTGCACCTTCCCAAAAATTCATGCTGTCAGGTTGGGGTAAGAGCCTGGGGAGCTGAAATGAAAAAAAAACCCACCAGCTGTTGTCCTGAATGTGCTTCTAATTCAGCGGGGCCTGCGGTGTGTCTGAGCCGTGGGCTGGCAGCCGGGGCCAGAGGGGTGCCACCAGTGTCACAGGCAGACACGTTGGAGAAATAAAGAAGGACTTGCTGCCACGTTGCAGCTGATGCGGGGGGGCTTTGAGGCTGTGAAAGGAGAAAGGCCAGAACTGTTGACATCAGGCGTTTGTTTCTTTCATTGCTTTGGGGTGGTTTTTTTTTCGAAACGTGAGCAGAGCCTGTGATGTGAAAATAAAAGCTGGGATGGTTTTGAATGTAAGGATTCTGCATGAACAATGATCCTGAGGCTTATGCTGTCGAAGCATCTGAGTACAATGAGAGTGCCAGCTTTCCTGTTTGTTCCAGATACAATGTTGTTTGCTTACTGAAAAATCTAAGATTTCTTGGAATGCCTGGAAAAATGAATCTGATCAGTTTTCAGTGCAGTGAGGCAGCTGTTTCTCGATGAACAAATGTGATGTGTGTTAAATCTCTGGGTTGCACCCTAGAAACTTGCCTTGGACCCTCGCTGCAAAGGAATGCCCCTCTCCAGCTTCCTCCTGAAACCTATGCAGAGAATTACCCGCTACCCTCTGCTCATCAAGAGTGTGAGTACCCTCAGCCCCGTTCTCCAAGTGAATGCTTTTCAGTTTGATCTCAATAGCAAAAGCAAAAAACCAAAAAGCCTTGTCCCTTTATGGGGATTTCTACGCGAGCGCGGAGAAGTAGTAGCACCTGTGCTTAGCTGTACTTGTCCTGATTGCTCCCTGGTTTGATCCATGCCAGATTCTAGAGAACACTCCAGAAAACCACCCTGACCACAGTAACCTCAGGCTTGCCTTGGAGCGTGCGGAGGAGCTGTGCTCTCAGGTTAACGAAGGGGTGCGTGAGAAAGAGAACTCGGACCGGCTGGAATGGATACAGTCCCACGTCCAGTGCGAAGGCCTTGCTGAGGTAACCGCGTCCATACGCTCTATGGCAGAGGCTTTTCCGAGCCATTTCAGAAAGGCTGGGGAGGACATGGGGGGTTTTTGGGGGGTCCTTGCCCACATCTGGTGTTGGAATGCGATTCTCTGCTGAGCTCTTGGCAGAGAAGCTTTTAATGGTCTTCTCCTCACAGCTGTGATGTGATGAGCCTTTGTTTTTGCAAGGTTTTTCACAGTGGAGAAATCTTGATTGATCAGCTTAAAACTGATACTATTTAAACTGTTCAACAGAAAGAACTCTTATCTCTGAAGCCCGAGCTGCAGCGGGGCCACACGAGGTGTTACTATGTAGAATGTCACTTAGTGTGTGTTTCCCAGGGTTTTCCATCACACAGAAAGGGCACAGAAGCCCTCACTGCCAGATCCTCAAAGGCAGGGGGCGTTCAGGGCCCTGCACCTTTCAGGAGAGCCTTCAAAATGAGGTGGCCGTTGTGACAGTTCTCAGCTGGCTGCTTAAGGAACCGGAGCTTGACAGGCCCAGAAGGTCTGTCCTAGTTTCATCACCTAATTGTGTGCCCGTGAGAGGTGACCTGAACTGCAGGCTCTTCTTAAACACGGCTTCTGGGCAACAGAAAAGTGGCCATGAGCTAAAAGCCTCCATCCAGTCAGACCCGGGTGTATGGTGTTGGGTAAGGGTTAAAACTACTTGAAGTTGGGAGCAGCGTTGATCATCAAACAGTCTCCCTTCTCTTCGTTGGTAACTAAATTCATTACACAAAACAGAAGAGGGTTTTGAGCAGCTTGAACGATCTCTGCTGTGAAGAGGAGCAGGAGCTGATGTCTGCATTGTCTTGCTGCTCCTGATGGGTTTTGTCTCTCCTAGCAACCGGTGTTCAACTCCCTCACAAACTGCCTGGGACCACGGAAGCTCCTGCACAGTGGGAAGCTGTACAAGGCCAAGAGCAGTAAGGAGCTCTATGGCTTCCTCTTCAATGACTTCCTCCTGCTCACCTACATGGTTAAACAGTTCGTCTCTTCTGGCTCTGATAAACTCTTCAGCCCTAAATGCAACTCCCAGTTCAAAATGTACAAAATGGTGAGTGAATCAGGGTGGCCTGTGGTCGTGTGGATGCGGTGGGAGATGGCTTCTGATGAGGAACGCTCTTCTCCCTGCTGGAATGAGCCGTCTGGGAATGCTCTTCTCCTGGCTGGGATGAGCCATCTGGCCCTGTCTAATCATTTACTGTCGTAAGGGCACATCTGCCACTTGGCTTAGTCCCTGGAAAAGGACAGGCTTTATTAATACACTGCTTTAACAAACGCTTCTGTCTGTTTTGGGGAGAAAGGGCAGAAATAGCATCGTGCCTGAGCAGCCGAGTGGGACATTCAGAAGCAGGAGCCTTGACTTAAGTTTGCACAAGTTCCTGCACCTTCAAGAAAATACCTGTCCTTCTTTAGAAAAGAGTGAAAGGTGCAAAACTTTAGTCTCTGTGTCCACACAGTGCGGGTTCTCCAGATTTTGCAGTTGAGGAGAGAAGTTTAAGTATTGGGGCTGCTTTCCAACAGCCAACATGGGAGATCTCCAGGATGTCCAAGCTCCACACTGCAGGTCTGCTTCTGTGGCCCTACCCCTTTCACAAAGCTCTTCATCTAGGGATGCAGAATGAGGTGTCACGGCCAGAGTAGTTCTTCTCTCAGTCTTTTCTCATGTCCTTTAAACGGTGATCTGATTGTTTATCTCATGTCCTCCGACTTTCATTTTCCCTCCGGTAAAAGAATGTAATTAAACACCCTCACAGTGTTTCCGCTGATTGTCAGGGTGACGCTGCCACAGCCGTGTTTGCTTTTCTTCCAGCCTGTTTTCCTTAATGAAGTCCTGGTGAAACTGCCCACAGATCCTTCAAGCGACGAGCCAGTTTTCCACATATCCCACATTGACAGAGTTTACACGCTTAAAACCGACAACATCAACGAGCGGTGAGTAGTGAAAATGCAGATCTGAGCTGAAACGTGCTGATGGTGGTTGCAGGCTGTTCCCAGTGAGCAGACACAGGGGTCTCCCAGTTCAAGGAAAAGGGTTTAGTATCTCAGTCAGGAAATAAACTCATTTGAATTAAGAGTTCCCTTAGGTTCTTCCCCGGTCCTGGTCAGTCTTCAATGTGATCCAGCAGTTTTTAATAAAAGAGCAGCTCCTGTTTGATTTATTTGGGCTGATGTGGAAACGTAGCAGAGAACTGTAAAATGGTTTGGGTTGGAAGGGACCTTAAAGATCATCTTGTTTCACTGCCCCTGCCATGGGGAGGGGCACCTCTCACTAGACCAAGTGAGTCTAAGATGAAATCCAAAACCTCCATCGCTTTAGTCCTTGAACTAACTCGATTTGTGATGCCTCTGAAATCCAGTGGGGGTAAGAAAAATAGCAAAAGAGATGGGGATGGAGTCGCTGATACTGAGGAATTTCCTGCCTGTGGTACGACCTTGACCATAGGGACTGCTCTTTGCAGCACTGCCTGGGTCCAGAAAATCAAAGCAGCATCGGAGCAGTACATCGAAACTGAGAAGAAGAAACGTGAAAAGGCTTATCAAGGTACCTACCGAGTTCTGTACATCCCTCTCAGCCACTCGGATGTGTGGGCAGGGCCTTTTCTGGAGGGTGCCACAGTCTCCGTGTGGGATCTCCCTCTTCAGATCTGTTGCCAGTTTTTACAGTTGAATCAATCCATTTCCCACTTCTTTGTTCCCAGCGCGCTCACAGAAGACCTCAGGAATAGGCCGCTTGATGGTGCATGTGATTGAAGCAACAGAACTAAAAGCCTGTAAGCCCAATGGTAAGTGAAGGAAATACTCTCAAATCACTTTTATTCCTGTGATGTCTGAAAAGGCTGGCTGAGAAGAGTTGGGTGATTTGAGAAACTGGATTTCAGAAATTTCAGGATGTGGAATTCAGAAACTGTGGAAACAGGTTCTGTATGAATTAGCCATTATTTAGCTTCAGAGGGCAGAGTGACGAGCCAGCTCTGTGCTGCTCCAGGATGTAGGGATTGCCTGACCCACACCTTCTGGACAAGCAGCATCCCTGCGTGTCCCAGCAGGCTCCAGATGGGGAGGGAGGTTTCCGTGCTGCAGAGGTGTTTCACTGCTTTCTGTGTTTAAGGGAAGAGCAACCCATACTGTGAAATCAGCATGGGCTCTCAGAGCTACACCACGAGGACCCTGCAGGACACCTTGAACCCCAAGTGGAACTTCAACTGCCAGTTCTTCATTAAGGATCTGTATCAGGATGTCCTGTGTATCACCATGTTTGACAGAGATCAGTTCTCACCCGATGGTAAGTGTGACCATTTGTTTTAGGAAAAAAAGGCTGTTTGGTGACTTGGGGCACACAGTTCCTCAGTTCTGAGAGCCTGCAGGTGTGATCACCTCCAGAGAAATGTTGTGTAAAAACAACGCCTCCTTGCTTGAGGTTCAGAAGCCCTCCAGAGCCAGCAGCTCTGGGCAGAGTGAGGTCAGGTTTGACCCCACTCTGGCTTTTCTGTCAGACACAGAACGATTATTTTGTGAGACTGGGGAAACAGAAGTTTTTTCTCTCTCACTGTAGGTGCCTGAAAATGAGGTGCTGGGTTACTATCAAGCTGTTGCATAGCAACTGATGGATGAGCTTTCTTTTTTTGCTTGGAAACAGAACACATTTTTGGCAGTCAGTAGCTTCTAGTACTTTTTAAAAGGTTAAGGGCTCTGCCACCCAGTTAATTATTTCAGATTTGCAAGGTACTGCCTTGACCTGAGTTAACCTGTAACTGTAAGCTCAGGCTTTTCTCCTACCCATCTGCTTCTCCCCGATGGGTTTTCAGTTCATGGTAAACATTTTAATGCACACAAACACACCGAGATATTTATATATGAAATGGTCACGTGGAGGGTATATAATTTCTGAATAGGACTGTAAATATACGAGTGGCAGTAATTGTTCAAGGTCATTGTTCCTGGGAAAAGAATGATATCTAAGCCTAATTAAAAGTTGGCTGAGCCAAAATAGTTTATTGTTTTTTTTAATTGTCTTTGTAGCACCACAGCTGACCTGTAAAGAGGTTCCATCTCTTAACTCTGCCCTTCCCAGTCTAAGACAGAAGAACATTTGAAATTGTGTTTCTGAAAGGGAACTGTATTTTTAAAGCCCTTAGATCAAGCTGTGACTTAAAGGCATGTTTGCCATCCTAATTCCGTAGCATTTTTGTCTTCTAAAATGACCCTTTTTTGTCACCACGAGCTGATTTACACAGGGCTAGTCAACAGGAAGCATGGAGCAGTGTTCTGGAACTGGAGACATCCCATATAGCATTGCGGCATAACCTGACACTTTCAGATCTTCTAAGCTTAATGAAATTTCTTTTTCATTTGCCCAACAGACTTTTTGGGTCGCACCGAAGTTCCAGTAGCAAAAATCAGAACAGAACAAGAAAGCAAAGGCCCCGTGACAAAGCACTTGCTGCTGCATGAAGTTCCAACAGGCGAAGTCTGGGTCCGCTTTGACCTGCAGCTCTTTGATAAGAAAACACTCCTCTAAGAACACTTTTTTTTTTCATTTATGAAGGATAACTGAAACTGACAGCCTGAACCTTTTTTTGTTGTAAAAGATTCCCTGTTCCACGCTGGTTGTTAAGCAAGAGTTCCTGCTGCCTCCATGTTTCCTCCTCCTGGTTGCGTTTAGTTCCTCGCAGCGTTGGAAGCTGTTGTTGATCTATGCAAAGACAAATGTTACTGTATAGACAGTACTATAGCTCAGTGCCTTTTTATTATGTTGGAGTACCTTGAGTTTGGATGCCAATGTTTCCGTTTTCAGGGCCATAAGAAGTATTAAGTAGAAATGTGGCATCAAGATGTATGTATATTTTACCACTTAGTCTAACATATAGACTGAGGAATGGTTTAGCTCGGCACTAGAATCATTCCATTTGAAATCTGAAAAGTGATATCCACTGGAACCTTCCCCGTCTCAGGATGATAGTTTTAAAGATTAAATGCTGAAGAAGCCTTAGCACTGGAGAAGTCTCTGCTATATTGTATATCCTTTAAGAATCAAGTGTAGTTCTTTACTTGACTTAGTTCCGCACTGAAATCAGTAACTGCTACTTGATTTTTCTTTCTGCTTCAGTTTGACTCTTCGTTCTCTGCTGAGACAATGTGGTTGCAAAGACTAACTAGAAAAACATATTTTAAATACTGTGACCCACAATAATGTGGAAAAATATTCTTCAGCTTTTGGTTTTTTTCCTACATATAAGTTATTTTGTGTACAGTTCCTTGGTCTTGCAGACCTCCATGTGAATCTTGAAGCTTTGACATTGCCAACTTGTATATAGAGAGTAAAATATAAGTTTATTAATGTAATTTGTCTACAGATGTTTATTGATGCATAGTGATTTTTTAAAAATATATTTTATTGTACAGGGGAATGTGAAATAATGAGAAAAGCTTAAAGAATTAAATTCAATAAAAGTTTATTATTAGTTATAAAAAGGCTTCCTCGGGGGGAACTGTTACCCCACCACAAATGTGTAAAATTAGATCGGTTGAAAGTAAAAACTTTCTCTTGGCACCAAGATCAGGGATGGTTAGAAAAAAGAAAAAAAAACCTAAATCAAAACAAAACACAAAAGAGTTTGTTTGTAAAGGATTTGATACATTGTAACCATTTTACTGCCTCCTTAAACTGCTTTGTTGAAAAAAGCACAGCCCGCAATTCCCAGCAGTGTGTGCCCTTGTTTTCCATGGGCACAGCGATACCTCCTGCTGCCCGACAGTGTCACACCCCCACGGCCATCTGTTGTACCCTCCTGTTACAGGGCTGAGGCAACCTCTGTTACTTTTAACAGTTTTCTGTGGTTCAGTTATTTCTAATCCTAAATAAAAGTAAATCTTGGCAACTCTCAAGAGCTTGTGGCTGTTTGGAGCTTCTTGAACAAGCAGGGAGAAAACCCTGGTTTCAGGCTCTGACACCAGAGCTGCTGTGCAGTCACCAGTGGGGAGACAGGGACCATACTGGGACAAGAGGGACTCGCTGAGAAGTGCTGGACATCTGGTACACGAACACTTTCTATCTCCTCTCCCTGAATTATTTCCTGCCTTCTCAGAACACTCGCTGTGCACGTTAAAGTTCTGATTTACTGCTTGCACACTGCCTCCAGGAGAAAGTCCTTTGAGACCCTGGTAGTAGCCTAACATTAATTTGCAACTAATACTTTGGAAGACCCTCAACTATGGGAGTTCTGATAAAGAGCTGAATAAATGTAACCAAATGATTATTTCCTTATCAGCTTCCTAAGCTGTGCTCTGTACCTATCTGCTGACCCCGCACAGAGCCAGCAGCTCCTCCTCCTCCTCCTCATTCAAAGAGATGGTTTGTTCTTAACTCTGAAGGTCACTTCTTCCAGCTTCATGCAAAACTGCAAGACCTGTAGCTCAGCTTTTGTAAGCTTTGCTGTTTCCTCTGCCCACTGCTAACACTCGTGCTTCTTCCTCAGCTGTAGCTGTTGCCAGAGCTGGAGTTAACACATAGATTCTGCACTGCACAGCAGAGGGCCCTAGCAGATGTCTTTAACTTTTCCCACCGGTTCATCGCCTGTAATACAAAGACTCCATCACCCTATAGAGCAGAGGACATCACTGCTCTCTTTGTAGAGCTGAGCCTAAGTTAAAGCACCTAAACTTGGCTGCAGAGCTGGAAATAGCAGGAGCAGGATCTCAAACATTTCCTTGGTTGCTGGCCAATAGTACTTCATAACCATGTGCTTAGGACAGGGAGTTTATTGCAGTTTGCCAGAAGACCTGGCCTGTTATCACTTGCTTTGGCAGAAGATGCAGCATATTTTGAAAGTGGTACCTTCTGATGGCAGTGCTTGTGCTGCAGTCAGCTGGAGGAGAGGTGACACCGTTGGCTCTCAACATCTTTATGCTGGCTGATAACTTTCTGCCTTTAAAAAGAAGTAAAAGCTATTGCTGTGAAGGCTGCTGTGGCCCAGCAGAGCTTCCTGCAGCTGGCTCTGCCCCACACTGACTCACTCCAGGAAATGTTTGTCTTTGTGACCACTTTTCCTTCTGGAAGGTGCTGTTATCCCCTAACTGCTCTAAACACACTGGAGTAAAGCCTTAGGGGCCAATAAGAGGAATAAAACCTTAGGGCAGGGGCTGGCTGAATGGGTCTGGTTTGGAGGGCCATCAGGCCCCCGGTTCAGCTTTGACATTCCTGTCACTAGGGAGCAGGAGCTCCCCAAAGTGCTGTGTGTTGCAATGGCAGAAGCAGAGAGCTTCAAAAGCGGTGAATAAGAGCACCTGGGACTTCAAAAAGCAACAACATAATTCAAAATAAAATCACTCCTTGCTGATCCCAAATGTTGCTCTAGCAGGGCAGGCCAGCTGGGGCTCTCTGGTGTTCTCAGCTGAGGCAGCTGCATCTCTGCTCTGGTTCAGTTCACTGTGAGTGATCTCTACCATGTATCGAGTCCAATCAGCCCATACACCAAAAAAACCCACCCCAAAACCCTGTTAGGAAGCTTAGCTACAGGATGCGGCTTTCTAGAGTGGTGTGTAGGTCCCTCAGCACAAGCTGCTTCTTTACAAGACCCGCCTCAAGGCTTGGGCCAGGATGCACACCATATCACAACGGTCAAAGGACACTCCTGGCCAAGAGAGCAGGGACAGTTTAGCCTGGAGAAGAGAAAGCTCAGGGGGACCTCATCAGTACCTGTACAAATACAAAGGGAGGGTACAAAGAAGACAGACCCAGGCTTTTTTCAGTGGTGCCCAGTGACAGGGAGAGAGACAAGGGGCACAAACTGCAACACAGGAGGTTCCTGCTGAACATCAGGAAACACTTCCGTACTGTGAAGGGGACAGAGGACTGGCAGAGGCTGTCCAGAGATGTTGTGAAGTCCCCATCCTTGGAGATATTCAAAAGCCATCTGGACGTGGTCCTGGGCAGCAGCAGGGGAGGTTGGACAAGATGACTTATAGAGGTCCCTTCCAACCTCAGCCAGTCTGTGATGCAAGTACAACCTCTGCTCTCAAAATCTAGAAACTAATAGCAAAAAACCACCCCACAACCCAAAACACAAAGCAAGTATGAACATTAAATCCTTTCAGATCTTCCAGTAAAGCACCCAGGAGATATTCCATGGCTTGACGTGTAGGGCTGGCTGCCAGAAAATGCAGGAAACAACTCACAAAAAGCCACTTTATTTCAAGGCTCAGCTTGACCGTCAATGCTCTACTTTAATACATCTGCTCTCCTTCACCAACACTCCTTTCTCAGGAGAACTACACAATAAAGCAGCGTTCATCATGAAATTTAAGTTTTAGCAAATACTCTGCTCTGCAGCCAAGCAGGATAACAGCTACAACAGCTTCACCCACCGTAGCTGTTGTGCTGCCTCTCAAAAAACACCACGTTATCTCTTACCTCTTCGTTTGGTAGACCTCACTAGCGATGTAGGCGTATGGTACCTTCAGCCACTCAACTGCATCCATGCGTTGCCGGCCCAAAGGAAGCAGTGGCAGTTCTGCTTTACTGAGTTCCTTCAGCTCTCTGGAGGAGTATGGTCTCCCTGGCAGGAAAGTAACAAATGCTTCATGTGAGGATCTACTGTCACAAGCAAGGATGGCCCCTAATATGGGACACTCCCAAGGGATACCAATTGTTCAAAATACCTGTCTCACACTGCTTGATAATGACTGTCTCAGCAAACTTTCTTTGAATGCCTTCTAACAGAGGATCCTGCAAAGCTGGTATTGAAACCTGTGACAGAGATGATTATTTCATGCTTATACACTGACACAAAGGTCAAAGTCAGAGACGACTGTCAAGGTGCCATTGGTCAGCAGGGAAAGAGCATCAACCTTCATTTTCACATGAAGAGAAATATGAGGAGTGGACCTGAGCGGCCTGAGAAACGCTGAACATCTCAGCTCCTCAGGCAGGCCATAATGCATTCAACAACACCGCCACAAAGTTAAACGATGGACATGAGATCTGCTCTCCTGGAGGCAGTTGATTTTGACCAACCCCACATGTCATACTGCAATGAAGTATCAGCTGGGTACCCACAGCTGCCGAGGGCCTGTAGCATCCAGGCGGGATGTAGAGAATTGCACTCCACGGATTTGTGTCCGAGTCCTACCCAACTCTTCCATGAGGTACCCAAGTCTTTGGTGCATTTGAGTGAGCTGCTCGAAAGATCACCTGCACTGTCAGATTATTTCCTTCTATGGAGCACACACAGCTTGCCTGGGAACTCACCATCCCACATTAGACAGGACACTTCCCACACCGCCACAGTCAATTTGAGGTAAGGAAGAAGTTCCTCACTCCCCCCTCTCCCTCCTGCCATTGCCCACTGTGCCTCCAATTCTGAGCTTAGTATGGATCCAAACCATGCTCCCAGTGAAAACCATTTTCACATACTCTTGGGCTTAAATGCAGTAGGAACTGGGACCCTATTTGTTCAGTTCATAAAACTAGAATGTGTTGCTCTACAGCAGCTCCATAGCAGCACAGCAGCAACACACTCTGCCCCCTTCTCTGCACCTTGACTTCTGCTGGTCAAAGGGTGCCTCTAAAACTCAGGGCATAAACAACCATCACACCTTCCAGCAGTCTGTATGCATCTTCAGGAAGAGCGGATCATACTCTGATGGGTCATAAGCTTCCAAAGCCACATAGCCCTGTGGGAGAAGCAGGTAGCAGGTCAGGTCTCAGAAGCTATCAGTGATAAAACAAAGGGTAAGAGAACAGTCAGCCCAGGTATTACACGTCCAGGCATGGCAGGAACAGCACCAGAGGTGGAGGAGAAAAGGACTCCCACATTTTCACACACTGCACCTCAGAAGGAGGGTGACTGAAGTATAACAAGAAAATTCCTCCATCCATTTTAATTTATCATAGGCATAAATACATAATAAATTATTTCATGAGGCATCCGGAAATAATTACAGGCTGAAATGCTAATCACAACCAGGAAAATGGAAATGTTGGTCATGGAAAAGGTTTTAACCGAGATGAAAACAGATATTAGAAAGAAAAGAAAAACAAAAGAAATGACTGAGCCCCCACCAGGCATAACCTTCAGCAAGTTACTAGTCTGCAAGGTGTGAGCTCCAAGTCTAGGTCCTGAGCATGCTTTTCCTTCTATATGTAGGAGTAATTCCTACATATAGCTCCATCTCATCAAGAACTCTGCCTGCAACACACTTCAGATTCTGCAGTTCAAGTTCCCTGTGACCAGAGTTAACTGGGGAACAGCATTCACTATTGATGCCAAGACCAAAGAACGCCAGATCAAACAGCCCTTCAAGAACCTGAACAGACACTGAGGTCAACACACTGGTCGAAGCTGAGAAAGGTGAATTGCAACCATTTTTTTCTCTGAATTATAATGCACTGTTTACAGGCAGTAAGCCAGGACACCTAAATTGCACCAAATAAGAGCCGTACAGATGACAAAACAAAACTTACAATTAAAAAAAAAGAGAACAGAGGCCACAAATTGTGTTCTAAGAATAGTAAGAACAGGGCAAGCATATAAAATATTTCTCCTTAAGTGGGATCTGCAATAGGTTTAAGCGTGAAAACCAGGTCCCAAGGGCCTGCGCTGTTCCCAGACACTCAGTGGGCACCTGGGCAGCTCTGGGGCTTGAGCTACTGCTGAGCATGACCATTGCTGCTTCTGCAGAGGTCTCTGCTCCCCAGGATCTGGCAGATCCCTAGAGAGCGAGCACCAGCCGTACTCACCATCTCCTGTGTCTGTCCCTGGAAAGCCTTAACACGCCTCGATTTGCAGAGTTTTAGTGCCACCCCTTGGTTTGTTATTACATATCACCTCTTTACAATATGCACCCAGACCTCAGTCGATTGTGCAGGTGCTGCGTGTGTAGCACACCCGCGTTTGGTACCTTCATGCAGTCCATGGCTTAGCACTCACACACCCCTTGGCAGAAAGCAGAACAACAGCCTACTCTTAAAAAGGAGTCACAAGGGTCTCTTACTCTGCAGCACTTCAGCACACAGCGCCTACAATATCCTGGACTAACAGAAGCCGAGTCGTGGCTAACACAGCAGCAACAGAGGCCAGGGTAACTCTCCCTTCCTTGCAGGCTGCAGTGTGGCACTTCTGCTGGTACTAGAAGACAAGCAGAGCTGCTGCCACCTTCATGCTATAATCAACCATCTCGTTATGCATCTGTAGTTCACGTCCCTGGGACTAAGGCATAAGGAGGAGGTGAAAATGAAGGTGAAAAGGAGACAGATTTAAGGCAAAAACCCCACATATGATCAGGTCACTGGAACAAAGGAGAGTCGAGGAAAAGTGGTAAAGCAGAAAGGCTCAAATGGCATGAAAAAGGAGGCAGAAAAGCGAGCTGACAGACAGGGATGGAGGAACCTGGAAGGACAATGAGAAGAAGGTTAAGAGGGGAGGAAGAGAATGGAGGAATGGGGGAGAAGACAGCTTTGGAAATAAAAGGACAGTGGAGAACTTGGAGGAACCATCAGAAGCAACAAGGACAAGGAGATATAGCACTGGTGAGTTTGACCGAAGAAAGAGGGGCAAAACAGTGGGAGGCTTGGGGATGGAGTAAAAGCCTTGACTGGAGAGAGGAAGGGAGTGAGAGGAGACTGAAGGAAGAAGAATAGACATGGAAAGGGGGAATGGACCGGTGACAGAGACACGGGAAGGTGAGAAAGTCTGGGGAACAGGACAAGGAGAAGCCTAATAGCAGAGAAGAGAGCAAGAGAAAATGGACAAAAAGAAGTGGTGGAGGAGGAATGCATGGCTATAAGTCAGTGTATTAAACACTCCACAGAAGTGCCTTAACTTCTGTGAAATTTATCATATGCTGCCACCATTAATGCAAACTTATGCGAATTAATTGTCCTGTTACTCTGAAGGGTTTCAGCCTGCTTTTCAGACGTGCTGATGGTACAGCCAACACCACAGAGCAGTAAGAAAAAGTGTAGGCTGATCGCTGTTGCTGTCCTTGCTCAGGGAGAAGGAGACATCCCAGTAGACCAGGCACTGCTTTTGGAGGACACACTGCAATGTCCTGACCTGACAGAGAAGCTTGCAAGATGGACTGATGCAGACCCAGATATGTACAGTACATCCAACATACCCTAAATCCCGGGACTTCAGCTCTTTGTCATTACATGCAGTTTAAATGCATGGGTCTTTCACATCAGACCTTTGAAAAACAGATTATTTGCTCTCATTAAAACACCACGGCTCCCATGACATTTTCATTTCTGGATAGGAAGCTTATTTACAGTCTCATAACTCCAGTGTGCAGTGGTTTCTATTGACAACGAAAGCCTGCTCTAGATAAAATACTATTCTATTTGTGGCAGATGATATAACTGCACTTATTGCTCTATATATCCATCCCTGAGTTGCAGAAAGTTGGGTCATGGGATCTGATACTCAACACTGGAGTGAAATTTAGAGCAAAATCAAGAAAACCATCAACCATCAAGTATTTTCAACAATGACTGTCATTTTTATGAGCACTGAAACAAGCAGAACTATAGAATCCCTGAGTTAGGTCTATTCACCTGCATGCAGACTTCAGAAAATTGTTGCTGTCTCCCTGTTCCCACCTTTTTCGTTTGTTTGCTGAACTCCTGAGACATGAGAGTGCCATCCACTCCCTGGTCACAGACAGCCTTTGGTTTCAGCCGAGAGAACCCAAGGTTTTTCCCTCTAAATGGTCCAGGTCACAGAGAGAAACTCACTGCAATACAGTGTTTCACCATATTCAGACCCCAGCATGTGCCCATTGCACCAAACAATGCTACTGTTTGTATCTGGTGGTGAACTTAAACACCTATGTGGACGTATGTCACTGTTACAGAAGTGTTTAAGAAGATTAAATTACAGCTGAGGCACATCTGAACTTCAGGCCGCTCAACTGAACAGGAAATAACAACTAAACCCCAATCTTTCCACAGCCCACTGTATGCAACTCCCTCCGTGACAGATTTACTTCTCATTGGTACCTTCTTATTGCGGTAGTTTAAATAGAGAGAGTGTTGTTGTTCTTTCCTTTTCTGTATTTCTTCGCTTGACTGGCTGTCCATTTTGTCCTGAATTTTCTGCAGCAGTGGCTCTGAAACATCCTCAAGCCATTTCTTGTACAGGATCTCCTTCTTTCTCAGATTTAAGAAATCATTGTGCCTCAAATACCTGTCCACCTCCTAAGTGAGAAATGGAAAATAAAAACCATACAACCTATTGACCATGCAGATTAAAGAGTCCGCAGGTGAAGCCATGCAGCTAGGCCGGCCTGATCTGACTGGTCAGTGCTGCAAGGGCCCTGTTTTCCAGCCCTTCTTTAAGCTCTCCCCTCTCTCCACTTCCCACCACTCGTTTCCAAGCTCTCCCTTGAATGAGCTCTGGCATTCAGACTCTCATTTTGAAGCTGTAGTACAAGACTAGCAGAAAATCACTCACTTTCTCCCAACAAGATAGGAAGCTGAAATCACTTCAGAGCAGGGGTCTGATAAACAGCAGACTGTGCAAGACAGGCAGCAGGAAAATGACCTCCTGCAGCACTGGCACTCTGCTAGATCACATCAGCCCTCCTGCCCTTTATTCACAAGTCCACCATCACCATCTAATCACCCACAGAACAAAAGTTCTGTGCAAACAGGCAGGCAAGTCACCAAAGACAGGTGATTCCTAAGTTGATTTTTAGGGTTACCACTTCAGCCCTATCCCTATGCACTCATAGGGATATCCCAAGGAGACTGAGTAGGCCAAGAATACACATTGACATGTTACTGTCAATCGCTGATGGAGAGAAAAAACATGGACAGGCAGGAAAGCACGTAGCGAGTCAGAGAAGAGTTATCACTTCTTACCCTCACAAAATAATTTTCTCTGTCCAAGATACGCTGAACAGACACAATGATGTCTCGACTTCCATCAGCAGCTTCCTAACAAAACATAAAAAAACCACATGAAGTAAAAGCAGGACTACAGTAGGAGTTAGAACTATCTTTGTTTTCAAAATAATTACTTGTGTTGTGATTAAAGGCACATTATACCATAACCTAAATGGCAGAATAGCACAGGCAGGCAAATCCTTGCACAATTTGGTCTGAATCGTTAGCTTAAACATAGCATCAGAAGATGATACACTTCTGAAGAATCCTTACAGAACCAAAGGAGTTAGGAGGTCTCCTTTGACTGAATGAGTTATGACACTTCTCCCTGGAGAACAGAAGGATAAGGGGGAACCTCATCACAGCATGCCAGTACTGAAGGGATGGCTGCAAAGAGGATGGAGGCTCTCCCTTGCAGAAGACAAGAGGCAACAAGTACAAGTTGCACTGGGAGAGGTTTAATCTCAATTAAAGAAAGACATTTTTTACAGGGAGATCAATCATTCCCTGGAACAACCTTCCCAGGGATGTGGTGGAGCACGAGAGGTTTTCAAGATGCGACTGGACAGGGTACTAGATAATCTCATCTAGTATCCTCTTCCCATGAAAGGTTGGACCAGATGATCTTTCAAGGTCCCATCTAGCCCAGGCTGTTTTATGAGTCTATGATTCTAACTAGTTACAAGCTTATTTAAGGTTTTATGGGAAACTTTTCTACACATCAAATTGCACAGAACTCAATAAAGCCACATCAAAAGGATGCAAGGGGTCAATAAAAACCATTACATGGCTATTTCCAGAGTTCTTTACTCTCTTTCCCATTTAAACTTATCTCAAATTTTACACTTACACAACATACACATAATGTATATGGGTTAATGGTTTGGGTGATCTTCTTCAAAGAGAGATGGATAGAAACACATGCAATCCTACCCACTCCCAGTTGAAGCACCTCTTGCTATATCAGGCCATCGCTTAGTGAGTCAGCAGCCTACTCTTGCACACGTAGGGCAGGCTGCAATACCATTCCTGAATGCACTAATGCTGATGACCAACTGGTTTCCTTCGCAAGGTTCATGCAGTACCTGCAGGATGCTCAACAGCCTCAACCTACAACAAGCTGACAGGAAGGACAGAGCACACACATCTTCCTGTAATGCACGTTTCAGAGCATGCCTAGGAGGGAGGGACAAAAGCACTGAGACGTTCCTGCAAAGCAGGACTTCCTAATGAAGTCCTGTGTCCCCAGGCACATGCTGTCCAGCAGACCTGGAGAGCAGGCAGAGAGAGTAGATTGCTGTCTAGAACTCCAGTGGGCTTTAGGTGGTCGGTTCTAAGACAGAAGCTCAATTAGAGCCAAATATCCCGGGATCCCAGTTACAGATCATTGTTTCATGTGTCCTGAACTGGTTCTTCACAGTAGAATCTGCAGCTGAAGGAATGTCCAGTCACTCACCTGCCAAGGCCTTTGCTGATCACATTCTCTCACAGGTCTTGGAAGTCCTAGTAGCCAGGTAGTGTCTGAGCTATTCACAGTACACATTGTTGGACAAGTCTGAACGAAACATTAAAACATTCAAAAACACATAAAACTATTGTATAAACAGCAAAAATCCTGGGTTTTTTACAATTCCCACCAAAAAATGAAATAAATTTATAAAGGAATTCTAATTGCTGATATCAGCAGCATTTTCCTATCACAGTAAGTTAAGCAGAGGGGTGAAGTATGAGGTGTATAGTCAGTTAATCTCTCTGACAGAAACTGTCTTCATCTCCATGAGCAATGGATAGCGCATTTTGTTTCAAAGAAAGTGATTCACAAATTATTTCAGAAAGCTTGTCGGCTTTGAAAACACTTCAGAGTTATCAAATTCCACCTCCTGGCTTTTGCTTCTTTCCTTTGTACCTTTTTCAGTCACATAAAAGTCACTTTCAAATAACCACTACGTTCCACCACAGGCATGGTTGCACTTTAGTGGTCTTTAAAGTCAGTTCTACCAGATGAACTTCTGCTGAAGCACTAACCCTGAGCACCAGCCAGAAACTTCCATCTCCTCTATTGTACATGCACCAGTGTATTTGGATCAATTTGTAACACAGAGGCAGTGGAACCACAGAGGCGGAATGCCCTTTATAAGAACCTCTATTTAAACCTCTATTTATTTCAGATTCGCTGGAGACACACCGCTTCCAGGAAACAACGAAGTCACGAAATTACTTAGGTAAAGAGTGGATCGAGAGAAGAGACGTATATCTCCTTCTGCAGATATACTGACCTCCACATTCTTTAGCCAGACCTTCCAGCTATGAAGAAAAATAATCTGTGTTTCATTTATTTTTAGCAACATCTAGTTAAAAGAATCTACAAAGACTCTCCAAATCAGGTATCTGTACAAGCTGACAACTGGTTTTTTGTACAAAACAACTTTTAAGAGTTTATTCTGTCCAACCCAGCACTTCAGTGATACTGACTCCCAGCTGACCTCTCTAGCCTGCAGATTCAAATCTCTTAACACTGACTGAAGGTGAAGTCTTTAATCCATGTCTTTGTTTTGTTTCATATTCCCTGTTCTTATAAACATCTGCCTGGATATTCCTGCTCACAGAAATGCTTTCCTGTCTTTTCTGACTGAAAGTCAGAAACCACAAGAAAGCACCTGTTGGGAGAGACGGAGGTCATCTGGTCCCACTGCCTGCCTGAAGAAGAGCTAACCTCCGAGACAAAATCGCTCAGGGCCTCACCCAGTCAAGTTCTGAAAACTTCCTTCCTCAAATTTGCAAGTTCATGTCCTTCCTTCCAACTGCTTCTCTACAAGAAAAATCCACACTTCTGCCATATAATCCAGGACAATGCAAGGGAAAAAGCCAATGTGATGCACATGATATCAAGGACTTTCCTTCCCTCCTACGTAACTTTGTGAGATTTCTATTCTTTCACCAGACACAAAGAAAACGAAAGGATTCTCAGTGGAGTAGGTCAGTCGCAATCCTCTCCTGTTTTTTTTTTTTCAGCCCCTTGTGGCAGGATTGCAGGAACTTTCTCTAACACCATTTCCTGCCTTCTCTGTATAGAGGAGAGAAAAGGCACAGAGTACAATAGGGGCTTACAATTAGGACAGTACTACATGATCTGGAAAGCAGGACCCTGCCTCTCTCCACCTGGAAATCTAGATTATTTGTTTGTCTACGTATGCCCTGTTGCTTCCACAGTGTTGTGCCCACCATGGAGGCTGATATTCCCTGTGAGAAGTCCTCCCTGCTCTGAAAACAATCACCCCTTTTCCCAGACAGCCCAAGTCTACTAGGTTCCAGGGAATGCTGTAAAGTGTATCTGACCTTGTGGTCTCTAAGGAGAAGGGGAAGGATTCTCACAGTTTATTCTTCATCCTGCAATGACCAATTAAAGGAGGCTGTGCACTATATTACCTACATGGATAAACAAGCGCATCCTGAGTAGCACTAAACTAATTTTTTATATAAAATAAACAGGAAAACAGCGAGGACCGAAGAATATCTGGATACCTGAGGTGCTACAAATTTGGTATTAGCAAGTCAAGACCATCCTATGTGCAATATATGCTACCTACCTGCAAAGGTGCCATGGGCTCCTGCTTCAGGCCATCTTTTGCAGATTTGTTCTTCTGAGATAGGGATGCTGTAAATCCCTGGACAAGCTTAAGATGAGGAAAATACATATTTTAGTAGTTTCTAAGCTTACAAAACAAACAAAGCAACACACCCCCCCCACACTAGCCTCCTTTCCATTTGTTTTCAGTAACTTGTATTAGGACTCCATTCATCGTACAAAGAAAGTCTGAGCCTTTCTACAAGAATAAAGCAAAGATGCTTGCTCTCATCACAGAGTATTGGTACCCCAGGAGAGACAAAACAGAGCTAAGAGAAAATGTGCACGCTGTAGCAATCTGCCTTAAAGAAATCACAAGTTTTTAGCTGTGTATTTTTTCCCCAATCTTAATAACTAAAGCTGCCACTGAATCTTAATCCTTTCTTTTTCTCTTTGGTTTGGACTCTTGCTATGAGATACTAACTCTGCAAAGGCAGAGTCCACTTGTACGAGAGACCAGCTGTTTTGCAGGTCTTAAAACGAAAAGTTTAATCATGTGTTGGGACAGAAACACAGTAAGGGATTTTCAAAGTCTGTACAGATAAAACAGTTGTGCCCACAATTGCTAAACCCCGTAAACAAGTTGGCTATTCTGTGTAAGAACATGAGAATAACCCTGCCTAAAATTTGTCACAAGATACATCTGCTTCCTACTTTGCACTCAGCAGTGCAGCTTTTTATCAGCAATTTTTCTAAAGACAGGTTTCTCTTGCTTCATGAGTCCTGTTCTTTTAAGAACGTTCTTTCCCAAACACCCACCTGCCAAAATTCACACACAGATCTTAGCAGCAGCTCTGAGAAGACCAATTTTTATTATTTCTGTGAGAAAAAGTAAGCATCCTTACACAAAGATACTCAGTCCTCTCACAGGCCCCTTTCTGGCACAAGCCTTTACATGGGCCATGCCTGTCGGCTCAAGTGTCACCACCTCCTCAGCATAGATGGATATCAGCCTCTGCAAGCACAGCTGACTGCCTTTCCCCGTGGCTTGGTCCCCTATGATTCTCTCAGATGCCAGGACAGTGCACAAGGAGAGAACCAGCCTCCAGGGCAAACAGTGCAGCCCTATGACCAGAACCGAGTAGTTTGTGAATGCCAAGCTAACGGGTAGCATGCACACACCGAGAGGGCCCACAGCCCTGGCCCCTCCACCTCAAAAGCAGTGATGAAACAACATCAGTGAGAGCAGAAAGACCTGGGCCTCCTCAGGGCCGCAGGGGCCCAGCCTGCCACGGACCCTGCACAGCCCTGAGGCGAGTCCCACAGGTCCGAAGGGAGGCGAGAGCCCCGCGTTCTCCCGTATCGTCACACCACACTGGCGGGTCCCCTCACCGGTTCCAGCGAGGCTCCGGGAGGCCCCAGAGGCTGCGGGAAGTGTCTACAGTGGGATCCACCGCCCCACCGCGGGAAAGATGGCGGCGCTCCAACAAACAACTCAAAGTTTACACTCCATCGTCGTGTCCTTCCGACGGAGAAAATACTCCCACCCCACCACCCCCAGCCTCTCGGGAAGAGAAAAAACAGTCCACGGGGACAGCGATCGGGCTGCCCGCGGGGACAGCGATAGGGTTTCCCCGGTTGCAGCACATACCGGCGGCCGTCCCGCCAGAGGCGGGGCTGAGGCGGGTCCGGATCCCTCCGCGCCCGGCCGCCCAGCGTCCCTCACTACCATGGCAACCCGAAGCTGAGAGCCCTCCCCGGAGCGGGGCCGAGCCGAGCCGAGCGCCTTCCTCCCTCCGTGAGGTAAAGGCGGATGTTTGCCCCTTCGGGTGGCGGGGCCGGTTCGGCCCGTAGCGATGTGGGGTCCGGAAAGCGCTCGGAAGGGGCAGGAAGCGCAGAGCAGCCTTGGGGAGGCTGTGGGCAAAGGCTGAGAGGACCGGCCCCGCCATACTGGGCCCTGTGGCCTCTGCCAGGCTCGGTGTCATGTTTGGCACCAGGCCACCACCACCCCTGACCGCAGTGCCTCTCCATCCTTCTGGGTTTATAATGCAAATACATCCTCCCTGCTCGGGAATTAATAATAAATCCTCCAGCCTGATGTCTTTATGACAGGCCATTCGCTGCCTGATAAGCCCAAAAGCTTTAATTGCAATATTAACGTCCTTTCCAATACCCTCATGTAAAGCAAACCCTTCTAGGATACGTAGCAATAAGGTCACAAGGTTTAGCCAGAGTTAGTTTACTAAATTTTATTGCAAGATTTAATACATTATCTTATAATACTTCATGAAACTAAAATTGAAACTTAAATACGATGTATCACATGGCTGTACCCTAGTGATAAGAAAATACTACTTTTGTACAAATTAATTATAAGTAGAACACAATGGCACAAACAGAGCTGTTGGCCTGCAGGTTTTGCCAGCTCTTTGTTGTAGCTGGCCAGGACTAAAGTGACCAAGATGCCTATGGGCAATTCTCTGAAGATTTTAATCATCATCTAACTTTTCTTGTTGCTACTTATGCAGGCAAATGGAAATACCACCACATGAGAGAAATGTAAGGTTTTTTGCCAAGCAGCACCCCAAGCAGGCCATGTTGTACCAGCCCAGTGGTCTAACAATAACCATGTTAGTGCTGACCATTTAAAAATAAAATAATTTTCGATTTGGATCAAGCCTGGACCAAAAATCACCCCCAGCCCCTCTGTTTATGCTTTAATCAGTTGCTTGTAGCAAGTTTTATCCTATTTCACAATGTTTTCACTGTGGACTGTTTCCTCAGTGAGAGGAAAATTAAATGCCAAGAAAAAAAGAAACGAGAAATTTTTATACTGGAAAAATGTAACTGTATTTTTATGACCAGATTCCTGCTTGCTTATTCTGCTGCTCTTTTGCTTTTAGGATTTTTACTTTGTTGTTTTGCTTATCTGAGGCCTAGCATTACTTCTGCTAAAGCTCCTGAATTCCACTTGGAGGAAGATAGGGTTTCCAGTATAAAAGGGAAGGGGACCGAACATTTATACATCTATTTCTTTTTACAGAACAGAAGGAAAATGAGCCAACTGCAGGCTTTGCTGAATGACAGTCTTATCGGAACAAAGCATGTGGAAAACGCAGCTGTCATCGACATAAAGGAAAGAAAAGTCTATGCATCAACCTTTGGCTTTAATGTAAGAGATCAAAGAGCACCCTGGGAAGTGAGAGCAGAGGTAGAAACTCCAGGAATCTAGAGCACAAAAGCAGCGATAATGGCAGGGAGTGCTGCGCTCCACTAAATACACTTGCTTCTTTCAGCCTCCGAGCCAGAGTTACACAGGCACAGCCCGGCTGCTGTGTTGAGAAGCCACCAATGCGCAAAGTCGATTGCTAATTTCTCATCTTTGATTTTAGGGAGAAAATTGCCATTTAACTGGAATTCAAAAGAGTCCTTTTTAACTACCTTAAGCTCTGTGATTCCACCGGTAAAACAGATGTACATAGGTCCATTCCTTGGCACCGAGACCTGCTGGTGTGGAATGGTCCGTGCCCATCCCATAACCCCAGGTGGGGTGGCTGTACCAGGTTGCCTGTGGGGAGCGATCCTGGGCCATTCTGATTTTTCAAACTGTGCCTGGGAATTGTTTGGGAAAGTGCATGCTGACCCAGGCCAAAACTCTAGTTGGACTGGTCCGACAGTACTCAGAACTGCTCCCTTATGCACCTTATGTTTCTCTGGTGTAGATGTAGCTTATCTTCTTTCATTGTCCATCAGCTGATTAACAGCAGAACAGCAGCGCTTCTGTTCATGTCATATTATATGGCAAACCTAATGTGTGCTCCCTGACAGAGACCATGAACTCTCTAGGAGTTCAGAAATGCTCCGACACCACAGTTATCCTTACGTCATTGACACTTCCTCTCCTAATCCCCATGATACCACCTCTCAAACACTGCCAGGCAGTTTTTCTAGGGTTATATATTGCTACCCTTGGGATTCTCAGCAGAATGTGCTCAGGAAATGAAGCTCTTGTTACAATAACCCCATCCCTGGGGGCAGATTCTCAGCAGAGAGGGTCATCAGTCCATGAGGTAATAGTGACATCGTCTTTAATATGTAAATGATCTTTAGTATAAACCACAGCTTTTAGAGGTGCCAGCCTGCTGGCTCTCCAGCAAGGCAGATTACATCCTGAGGTCCAGAGCAGAGTTCTCAAATGGTGTAAATTGTCACCATCTCCACTGACCTGGAAGAATTTCAGGCCAGAAGAGATCATTGGATCATCTCATCCGACCAGCAGAATATAAATCTGCCAAACCAGTGACCTGCTTACACATACAGTGAGGCCAAAAGCTCATTGACGTGAATAGATTTGTGCCTTGTGTGCATGGCTCCACTGAGGTTTGATGATCTTGTCTCCTGGAATTGCTAAAGGTTACACTAAGACTATTTGAAACTGTTCTGCACAAGCCTGGGGAAGGCTGTGTCCTGCCCTGTATGGCCTTTAACAGAAGGGTCCGGTCACCATGAGGCACATTGGTTACCTAGAGAAGTGTCACAGAGTAATGGAACTACACAGAGAGTAATCACACACTGAGCAGATTGTGTCAAATGATACTTCAAAAATACAGTGAACTGTACAGAAACTAGGTCTAGTTTCAAAGCCAGGCAGACTTTTTTTAATTTTTCTTTTTTTACATTGTAATTTCAAGTGAACTATCAGAGACAGTGGGAGCGGGGAAAGCAATACACCGTAGCAAAGACTTGCCTTTTTGGTCCATAACACTGTGTTGTATTATCACAGGTGCCACCAAAGAATGCTTTAAACCTTATCTCTGCTTTCTCCAAGAACCTATTGCAAGTCAGAAAGGGAGGACTCTGCTTCAAGGACAAGTACTATAAATGTATTCGTGCAGATAAGTATTCCATCTATCTTCAAAATGTACGTTGATGAGCTGTGGCCACCCTGAGAAATTTGGAGACTTCCTACTTTCTTCCCTCACTGCCTGGTTACATAGAATTGTAGAATGGTTAGAGTTGGAAGGGAAAAACCTTCACATGCTTGCTTGCCTGCTTGCTTGCTTGCTTCCTTCCTTCCTTCCATCCTTCCTCTCCATTTCTTTCTTTCTTTTCTCTCTAGCATCCTCCCAGCAGATGTGGAATGAAATCAATGTAGACCACAAAAAAGTCTCAGCTGTATAACACAGATTTATTTATTTATTTTTAAACACCATTCATTTCCCTAACACCAGCTGCAGTGCTTGTTATGTGTGCATTTAAATCAGTTCATCTCCCAAATGTGGCAAAAAACTATCACTATTTTTATTCTGGGTTGGTTTCTTGACATGTTAATGAATTAATCAGGTAATAGGAGAGCCCAGCAAGCCCAGGGCAAGAATAAGGTAGGGGAAGCAGGTAACTGAGCTGGGGGAGAGAAGAGCCGTGGGTGAACAGGACCTTGTGTAACAGTTTATTTGCCTTGTGGGGCTCCAGCCTCACAAGGTAATTCACCTGTGAAGTACAGAAACCAAGGAGATGGCTGCATCCAGCCACGCTCAGGACAGCAGAATTGTGTTACTACTGCTGAGTCACACAATCTGAAGTAAATACATCCAACTGGTTGTTAGTGTGCTCTTCTAAATTCTTCCTCTCCCCAGTAAATCCATCCTGAGATGGGCTAAGCAATGTGCAGAAGAGGCTGAGCACCTCTTAAACATAGGTCCTGATCAGAAAGATGCAGTACTCTGCAATACCTTTTTCCATTCCTTGTTACAAATGAGTAAGGCAGAGTCTGAGAGTCAGAGTTCATGCTTTCACATAAATACTAGTTATTTTATTTGCATTTCTCAGTGCTTTTGCATATGACTGAGCACCAGGATAGCACTTCTTCAAAACACTATGTGATAATACATTAGTCAATGTAAGTGAGAATGAGCAATATAATAAAGCATTTGACTGATTTGCTTTAATAGTCAGCCATGCACTGTCTCTCTTTGTCCTGGCTTAGACACTGACATAGTATTTGCCTTTTTTTTCCAAAGAAAATAGGTATATTACCAAAGAAAATACCTGTAATTAGCCTACATTGTAAGGCATCATATATATGCGTTTGTATTTTTAGAACCTTGTAACTTTACACCAATTTTCTATATTATTTAGCCAGATGGAGGCCTGATAGTTGTGAAGACAAACATTTTCATCCTGGTTGCTACTTACAGAATGGGCATGTATCCCAGTGTGTGTGTGCAAGCCGTGGAGAAACTAGGTAAGAGAAATGCCAGTATCTGTGTCCCTCGTGCTGGTGTCTCATTGATTAGCTCCACCCTTGCAAACAGCTTCAAAAACTCATCTGATGAACTACCAAATCCTGAAAATCTGGGAAGTTGAAGACAGATTCGGTTATAGATCCACAGCTAAACCATCTCTAGAGATCACACTCCACTATGCACCAAAACCTCCATGAACAGCTGGCTGGACTCTTTCATTGGATGTTCTGGCACAAGTTTTCTGTTAGTTGCCCTCAACAAAACAGGACCTGGCAGTCACATTTGACTTCATACGCCTAATGCTGAGATCTTAAACACACTTTTGTAGAGCATCAGCTTGGATTACTCTGCTTCACAGTCCACTTCTTCAAAGACAGGTGAGCTCTGTAAGGGCTTCAGACTTTCTCTAGAAAGTGTAGTCTTTAGAAGAAAGCTGGTGCCTCTTTTCCTGCATGTGAAACTTGAGACATCATGAAGCTAGTTTCCTCATCTCGCAGTAACAAAGCACCTCTTCTCTAACAAAAGTGCCCCTTTGCTTCCCTCTCCTGCCCAATTTTCCTTTCTGTGACTGCTCTTAAGTTCCCCTCCCTTGGGCTCAGTGTTTTAGGGACTTATTGTTAACATCTAACTCTTTGCTCCCCATTTGGGAATATTCAAACCCTAGCCCTTTGCAGACCAGCTGCAGAATCCTGACTGCATCTCAAATGTACTTTTCCCTTCCTGTGAGGTGCTGGCAAGGCTTAACCACTCTTCATTGTCCTTGGGCTGGCAGATAAATTACAGCATTACACATCCTATTGCTGTAATATCACAGAATCACAGAATCTCAGGGATTGGAAGGGACCTTGAAAGATCATCTAGTCCAATCCCCTTGCCAGAGCAGGAACACCCAGATCAGGTCACACAGGAACACATCCAGGCGGGTTTTGAATATCTCCAGAGAAGGAGACTCCACAACCTCTCTGGGCAGCCCCTTCCAGTGTTCCCTCACCCTCACCGTGAAGAAGTTTCTCCTCATATTCAAGTGGAACCTCTTATGTTGCAACTTGTACCCATTGCCCCTTGTCCTGTCATTGCCTGTCACTGAGAAGAGCCTGGCTCCATCCTCCTGACACTCACCCTTTATGTATTTATAAACATTAATGAGGTCACCCCTCAGTCTCCTCTTCTCCAAGCTAAGGAGACCCAGCTCCCTCAGTCTTTCTGACCGAGTCAGACTATGTCTGACTTTACATCAAGGCTACCATCATTTTGTCCCATTATCCACATGGATAAAATGCACAAGAGCAGATTCCCAGAATAGCCTTGATTTTCACCAGAGGGGCAATTATAAAGAATTCCTAAGGAGTTTCATGGGTATTTCTAAAGAACCCATGGATATACCCATCTCTTTTCAGTTGAATAGGAATGAAATTGTAGGGTCACTGTGCTCCTATTGTTCCCCATGTAGGTGCCTCATTTTCTTCCTCATTTAGGAGTTATGTGGTATTAATTTTGTGGTTTGGGACGTAGGCTGTTTAGTCTGCAATGAGTTATAATACTCTCAGTAATGAATTTTTCGTCAGACTTTTTTTGAAAGGCCCTTACAATTCAAAAAACTATTGAGCAAGAAGAGGATTTCAGAGGCTATAATGCAGGTTTTAAAACTGACTCACCTGCTGGACCCTCCAAAGCCTGATTCTTGGCTGGTGGGTCTGTGCCTCCAGCCTCTCTGCTTCTTCATATTTCACAGCCCCTGCACTTTGTTTAACCAATCTGTCTGCAGACAGGCCAAGGGAGGAGGGAAGTCCATTGCCCATGGGTTTTCTTATCTTTCCTATGTTTGTTTCAGCTTCAACTATCAGAGCAGCCTCAGGCTGCTTTGTGTCATGTCCTGCTTTCTGTTGTTCTTGGCCGTTGTTTTTGTCAGTGTCTCACAGAAGGCTGAGCACAAAACCATTGTACCAGCGCTGCACTGCCCAGAGAACCTCCAATTCCTTGTGCTCCAGACATGATTCTGCCTCATGCCTGTCTCATTTAGCAGCTCTGATGGATCTGTTAGAGATTAGGAATTACAGAGCTTTGTCACGGTCACATACGGCAAGCACATTAACGTCTAATGATACAGATTTTGGGGGACATTCACGTGCTGGGCTATGAACTGAGGAACAGAGAGATTTCCCATCCTGGTAAAATTTGGCTTAAGAAAGGACAAACAGCTTCCAGCAGTAGCCTCAAGGACATCCACTGGGTTAAGTCTGCTGAGAGCATCAACAGGAGGGTTTTTTTATCACTGGGTTAAAACAGGTATGAAATACTTCCAAACCAGGTATGAAGTGTTTTCAAGGGATTGTCTCCATCTAGGGCAGCATTAATAAGACTTATTAAATGTAAGAAATTAGGCCTTATATTTCAGACTAGCTCTGTCCCAGTCTTTTCCTGCGGTACTACCAATGGAGCTGGAGCAGATCCAAACGGTGCCACTGTGTTATTTAGCCCCAGGTCTGCCCCCAGCTGGCTCAGTGATACCATTCAGGAGCTGTATCACAGTTGATGCTGCCTTCTTCGGTGCCGTGGGAGGAAGGCGGAAAGTGTAACGTAGGGAGATTGCAAAAATACCTCCAACATTTGCAAAATCTTGTAACAACTTGCACACAACTTATTTGCTCTTGCAAATAGTCACGTTGTCTGTAGTTGGCTCCTGGGTGAAGTCGAAGGTGTAAGTGTGTCCAGGGCCAGATTTGCAGCGGTTTTGACAATGTGTATTTTCTTGGGTTTATTCTTGCTATTCTGCATGATGTCAATGTGAGAAGAAAATAAATGAGCTTTTCTTCGCATTTCTGAAAATGATTTAAAGTGTTCCGTGTTTATTCTTTCAAACAGATAATATCTCATGAACACAGGTATTACTATTTTTAATTTTCAGGTAGAAAAACCGCTGTCTTGTTTTGAGTACAGTATAGTCTGAGGTGGATTTGAATTTGAAAAAAAGCATCTGCATTACAGCAATCCTGTATATCATTTTTATAATTGCAGATTTTTAATTTATTTATTTATTTCCTTGTGGTATTACAGCAGACTACTTCAGAGAGAAAGGTAGCTGAATCAGCAGAGAGCTTGATCTTCATCAGTCTCGGAAGAACTGCTCACAAGAAATTGAAGTTTGAAGCATTATCCAGTTTAAGCAATGAACTTCTGCTTCACAACGTTCCCAGCTGCTGAGTTTCCTTCTGGTTTTTTGAGAACACTTGGGTTGCTGCTCATAAGAGGACTACCCTATGCATCTATCGTCTAAGTTTCTTACCTGAATTGCAAGTGATGCCTTCAAGATTTGTTTAAGATGCTCTGCTTAATTTTTCTAGTGCTGTCTTTTAGCCTGTTTCCAGATAAGAAAATTATTACTCTCCCTAAGCAAAGTAAGTTCTCTAATAGCATTACAGCTGTACATCACAGACCCAAGGCACAAAGGAAATTGTTACATGAGCGGATTTTCAGATTGTCCTGTACATCTTTGGATATTAAAAATAAAACAGATTTTTAACATTTCAGTTTGCATTGTTGTTGACCGCTACAGAAAGTTATTTTAGACTGCAGTGGATGGCAAAGTTCTGGGAGGAGGGATGGTGTCACTACTAGGCTTGAATCAGACTGTGTGGACTATAAGACACCAAAGAATCCACATTTGGGTGACCCCATTACCATACAGAGGACAGCTGAGGCTCTGCCTCATCACCAGGTAAATGGCTTCAGAGGACCAGGCTCCATGATCTTTTCAACTGCAGAAACAAATAAATTACCAGCTCTTGAAGTCATGTGAGAAGAAATGAATCTTTAGTTATCCTTTTCTAAATTAGCTTTGTTTAAAAAAAAAAGAAGTTTCATAGCCTGAATCCAAAAATCTCAAAATCCATAGCAAAAAAAAATTCACAGAAGAATTGGACAAGTGGACAGACGTGTGATTTATCATTTTTGGTTTTATTCCCTGACAGCTCAAGAGCTGGTGACTAGGACACAGAGGAAGGAGTGACCTGATCCTTCTCCCTCTGGGGGAAACAGCAAAGCTGAAGCGAAGAGGTGTGATGAGGCGGGAAGGCCCCGGGGCTGAGGGATGTGAACCAGGACACTTTGAACATTGATGTCTTCCAGGAACAAGAGCACGATAAATCCTCCTCAGGTGGGTGTAACAGCCTAAGGACAGTCACAGCTCATGTGCCCTTAATGCAACGGAAGTAAATCTGGCCTGTGGGACTGAGAGTTCAGAAATCAAAGTAAATCTGGCCTGCAGGACTGAGAGTTCAGAAATCAAAGCATCAGTTCAGCGCTCTGCCTGAGAACACACACACACGTGTCCAAGGCATGAGACCGAACCTCCCCTTTGTGCTGGGGGGGAGCAGCAGATCTCATCCTCAGTGCCCAAGGGGAAAGTGGATTTCTGCCTCCCTCCGCGGGATAAACCGGGTCTGCTGATGGAAGTAATGGTGACATGTACTGATATTTCTGACTCTGCTCGTCTCCTTCCCTCCAAAGTAAAACACAACCTCGTTCTGTTCCACCCCCATGACTTGCCGGGGAATGGCCAGTGGAGAGGGCAGAGCTGGAAGAGGAGGAACCAGGATCAGAGTCTGCTCCCAAGGACGGGCTGGATTTGTTCCCGGTGCAGAGAGCGTCACCCTCCTTCTTTACAGCGAAAAGGTGAGTCACAAATCGTGCTCAGGAGCCACATAACTTCTTTAAATTTTTATTTCAGGCCACTGCTGGCAAATCCAACAGTCTGAAGTTGTTGCACTTGGTTGGAAACTTGGTTTCCAATTGCTGCGGTTTCCTGTGCATTTGAAAGCAATGTAGATGTCTGGATCCTCACTGTATCTTTTTTTTTTTTTATACATATATTTTTGAGAGTCTGCTTCTAGCAACAAAGGCAACCATTTCTAAAAATGCAGTTTGGTGGACTGCGTTGGAAGAGGGACAAAAGCTTCTTTCGCATCTTATTTTTAATTGACTAAAATGGGACACATGAGAACAGAAGCATCTGCTGTGGGTTAGGATCTGGTGGACTTCCCATAAATACAGACTAATGTTGTGGGACTGGGTGAAATGATTCAGCTGAAAACAACAGCCAGCCGGCCTCAGAAAGAAAAGCTTTTAAGTTACATTTTCAACGAATAATTGGAAGTGTTTATCCACTGTAAAATAGCCACAGAGCACCACCCCGTGGGGATTTGCATTCCTGGGGTTTGAAGTTCTTTATCATTCCACATCTGCAATAATACAGGAATAAACAAGCACACACTTAGCTTTTCCTGTAGGGATATTATAATGCAAGTGATTTTACAGGGGGCAAGGTGGTCTGTCACACAACATTGTTTATTGAAGAGGTTCTGGCTCACAGCCCTCCCTGCGCCCATCTTTGAGTGGCATCATGAAACTGTATTCAGTGCAGCACTAGCCCTCAGGAAATAACACGGTCATCCTCGTTAGGATTCTTTCCTCTTCCCCTTCCACACAGGGGGGGAGAGGGAAGACTGCTTCAGACTGGATTTGGCCAGGGGAGGAAGCTTGACATCTCAGCCCAGCTCAATAGCTGCTGGTGCCAAAAGCAAGGAACCCAGGTATAGTGACCAAGGAAATTCTCCTGCAGCAGTGGGACCCTCTCCCAGAGAGCATCAGGTGCACAGGAATCACCTGCCGAGGCAAAGGAAATAAACAGGCATTTTTACAATCATTTCTTATCTTTCAGTTGTGCTAGATCACCAATGTGCCTTTGTGTATCCTCAGGTTCTCTACAGGCTGAACTGTAAAATCGTAAGGCAGCACTTAACGTGATTTGAGATGTGTCAAATAAAAGCTCTTTCTTCTGTGGGCTTTTGAATCCCATTTGTGTCTACAATTGTAAGGGCCTCTGTCCTTTAGTCAGTTGAGCATCACGCAGGAAGTTGAAGGCAAAGGCTGTTATTTTCATGTGTGTGTTACATTTTACCATTAAGGTGGGTGGTCAGCGCTGCTGGATCCACACACGATTCTGTGCAGAGCTAAAGCCTACGACTTGACAAGAGGTTTTGGTTTGTCAAATGGCTTTTGAAATGACATCTTGTGTCCCAAAGTTAATGTATTTGATTGCATTATGACTCTTCAGCCCTCTCTGCCAGCCCTCCCCTCTTCTACCTTCAAACTGCGTCACAGCTTGCACTGTCCGTCTGCAGAGTGGGGTCTGTGGAACTGTGATTACTGATAACTGAGATTTTTCCAGCTGCACAGAACTGTGCCTGCATTCACAGCACGGTAATTGATTTTGGTTTGTCTTGTTTTGGTTGTTTCTTTCCAGAGAAAATGTTGGCAGTCTATTTTGATTGCCCAGGAGGCCCAGAAAATCTCTATGTGAAAGAAGTGATCAAACCACAACCAGGAGAAGGAGAAGTTCTTGTGCAGGTCTCTGCCAGCGCTCTGAATAGAGCTGATTTACTCCAGGTATGTCTTATACTAAGCACCTGAAAACGACACCAAGTTTTCCAAGCCCCTATCTGAAGTCAGGACAAATCTGAAGAGTTAAAAGAGATTTGGCTCGGTGAGAATTCGGATGGGAGACTTCAAAGGGAACGTTCAAAGGGCTGAAAGAAGAGATGTCTGTTGATTCAGCAGCTAAATGTTTTTATCTGGGTCACTGCAATGCTGAGGTGGCATGGAAAGGCAGCTGCCTTTCAAAAAGAGACGTCAAACCAAAGCTCTGATCTTTCTAGATGCTTAGACCACTTTCTGGGTGTTTGAGATGAACACGAAACGTTCCACTGGCTCAGTTCCAGAGGGGGAAAATCATAATTCAATTTGTTAACTCTGAGCTGCTTTAATTTGAACTGAAAGCCATGCTCTGCAACTGAGGACCATAAAACCTCCCCAGCATGGATTGTCCTGGACAAAGGGGACTTGCAACAAACTGAATTTCCCCACAGAGTTTTAAGACTAAAATACCTTTAGGAAACAAGAAGTGTTGCCAGAGGGTAGAAGATCCTCAAATTACTGGAACGTGTGCAGAGTGCAAAATCGTGGCTAAATAAATGGGAATTCAGGTTGGAGGCGTGTGAACAAAATATCACAGGTCATTACACTCCTTGACATGTTGCTTTTCCTTCCCTGCCCTCTCTTTTCTTTTGTTTTAGAGGAGAGGGAAGTACCCACCCCCCAAAGGAGCAAGTGATATTTTAGGTTTAGAAGCATCTGGGACCGTGGCTGGGCTGGGACCTGGCTGCAAGGGCCGGTGGAAGGTTGGTGACGCGGTGATGGCTCTGCTCTCCGGAGGTGGCCAGGCAGAATACGTTACAGTTCCCGAAGGCCACCTGATGCCAATTCCCAGCGATATGACTTTTATCCAGGCTGCAGCCATTCCCGAAGCCTGGTTAACAGCCTTTCAGCTGCTGCATTTTGTAGGTGAGAGGCGTATTTGCGAATCTGTGCCACCAAAGCAGCTCTTCTTCCTTTCTGTTATGAAATCCCCTCTTTGTTGCCTCTGTCTCAATGCTGTTCACCTTCAAGAAGCTTTTTTAATATTGCTTCATTCAAGTGGGTCAGCATCCATTATGGCAAGACCCAAATCCTGAAATCTACCCAGTCACAACTTACTCTGCTGGTTGCATATTTACATGGATGGATATGGGAAGATGGTCTGTTTTAATTTTCATCTGTATTTCTCAGCTTGAATGGCAATTCCTGTTAAGCCTAAACCCTGAAATAACTTCTTGAAACAACCAAAAACGCATCCTGCTTCTAAAGATTTGACTTCCCTGCAAGGATGACCATACCATGAACTAGCTCACTAATTGCCTGTGGATCTGCAGTAGACATCTTCTTGTGCCTTGTTTCACACAGTTATTAATAGTTGGTAAAATGTCCTCTGAGCTGATTTAAAACAGACATAAGTTCACACTCTTCATTTTGAAAATGTGCTACAGAGGGACTAACAGTAACACTTACCAGGGTTTTCCTCAATTGACAAATAGCCTTCTTCTGCCCTCTTCAGCAGTAGCATCTAAAAGCTCCACTAAAGAACAGGGGTTACAAACAAGTAACTGTCCTCACTACCCGAAATGCAGACTCGCTTCGAGCACTGTTGCTTCCCAGGGCTCTGTGGTCAAGTATGACCACATCTCCAGGACTACTTGGAGCCTCAATTCCCATAGCAATCAGTGGAACACAAAGAAATGCATTAAAGCAATGGTAAATGGTAAAATGAAAGGTAGAACTGGTCCTTAACATTCTTCTGGTATTTCTCCACTGTTGAGAGCCTGAGTTCTCATTATTAACATCCTCTGAGCACGTTTTCTGTTGGTGGCAGTGGACAGTCTTGGTATAAAAGGCTGGTTATATTCACCAAGCACCCAGAACTGGACAGGCCCAAGCTAAAGTCATCCCACTGAAGTCAGTGAAAGGGAGTCCTCTGTGAGCTGTGTTAGTTGTGCATTTGTTTCTTTTATGAAGGATATGAAGATGCAAGCAAAGCCCACTCAAGGGCATTTCTTTCAGCTTCCTCTTCAGTTTTTTCCACCCTGCTGGTGATGCCAAAAGGGTGACGGTTTCCCTTACGTCCTCCTTCAGGTAAAATACAGAAGGGTGAGAGAGTGCTGATCCACGCTGGCGCTAGTGGAGTCGGTATGGCAGCCATTCAGCTGGTGAGGCTGGCAAAAGCTGTTCCCATCGTGACAGCAGGAACTCCAGAGAAACTGAAAGCAACAGCAAACGCCGGAGCAGCCGCAGGGTTCAACTACAAGAATGAAGACTTTAGCGAAAAGGTCTTGGAGTTCACCCAAGGTAAGAAGCTCTGTGAAAGACACTGCTCAGTTGAGGAGGAGTGTGTACCTCCTAAGGTAAGTGCACATACACTCAATTTCAGCTGTCACCTTAGTCAGTGAAGGAGCAGACACAATTGACCCTGTAGCACAACCCAACGTCCTGGTCAGCCCAAGAATCTCTCTTTTCCTCTTTTAAATTGTGCTGTTTTCTGCATGGCCTCTCTTTGGCTTTGTGTTGGGCTNCCCTTCTAATCCCTGAGATTCTGTGATTCTGTGTTCATTTGGGGCATAAATATTGTGCCTGTGTTATGCTTGCCTCCACAAAGAACCGTGGGACCAAAACCTCACACTTATCTTTGGAAGTGTTTGAATGTGGGAACAAAACTTAGTTCTCTTACTGTTAGAAAAATGTAGCTTTTCTAAGCATTTGGGATGGTTTATGACAGAGTCTGCATCCAGATATGTAGAATGATTCATTTTTTCTGCCTGATTCTAGAATTCCTTATGAATCATTGTACCAATTCCTAAACTCAGTAGAAAGATTTAAATAAGAATTGCATAATTGATTCTGTACCTATAAAGAACAAGCTTTTATTTTTGCCTGAAATTAGCCTACCTTTAATGCCTCTCGACTACGTTGCTGGAATCTTTTCTGTTTCTACTGGAGGTGCTGGAGTAGATGTCATTTTAGACTGTGTTGGTGGCTCATACTGGGAGAAGAATCTCAATTGTCTGCGTACTGATGGCCGGTGGATTATTTATGGACTGCTGAGTGGAGGTGAAGTACATGGAGATTTGCTCACAAGGCTGCTTTCCAAAAGAGGGAGCATCCATACAAGTCTATTGCGATCACGAGACAAGGAGGTGAGTAATGGCTATCAACAGTGTATACAGTTTGATCTTAAAATCAATTACAGTTTTGAGAGCTTTCTTTAGATACCAGTGTTAAAGCAGAATCTAATGCGTTATTACCAAAAAAACACCACTGTAAACTGTTACTAAATAGTTTGGAAAGCATTGCAAAATTAAGTTATAACTTCCCTTTTCTATTTTTAGCAAATGCCCCCCCTTTTACAAATACTGAATCAGAAGAACGATACCCAGGATTTCTTAATGTACTTCATGACTACCATAATCTAAAGATTTGGCCTAAGAAAAAATAAAGCTCAAGGGAATAGGCAACTGGATTAACTCAGGGCAGGAAGGGGAAGCCTGAAAAACTGATCATTTTTCAAAGTAGAGACTGAGGCCATTTGGATGCTCAAAAACTACCGAGGAAAAATCATTTTAGGTGGAAAATTCTTAAATATTACAGTAAACCCCAGCAGTTCAGAGGCCTAGGATAGATTCTATCCATGGTTTAATACATAACATTCTCAAGATTTTTATCAGTTTGAGTTTAAATGCTTCTGCACTGAGCTTATACCCCTTGTTTTGGATAATTGAATTAAATTAAAATGTAATAAATCTAAAGTGGTTGGGTTTTTTTTTTCCTTGTTTGTAATTTATACCTGTCAGATGTTTACATGTCCATCTCACTAAGACAATATTAGAAAATGTCTTCTGGAGAACTGTGCCTATTTAGTACACTGTGCTTAGGGGTACCTCTGTGAATGACATGACTGGAAATAATCTTCAAAGTGCTTTCATTTTTTTCTTCAGTATAAGGAACGGCTGGTGAAAGCCTTCACAGAAGATGTGCTGCCATATTTTTCTGGAGGAACTTCCCCTCATCTCCAACCACTTGTTGACAGCGTTTACCCTCTGCATGAGATTGGAGAGGCACACAGGCTCATGGAAGAAAACAAGAATATTGGCAAAATTGTCATCAAAATGCCTGCTTCTTCTTAAGGAAAGACCGACTGTCGTAGTTGCTTCAGGGCCAGAATCATTAGGAGTGTTTGACAAGCAGAGCATCTGCCATTTCTGCATCCAAATCTGGGATGATTTATTGTGGGAGGATGCCAAAAAGGAGAGGTAAAGCAAAGCCTTACGGGATGTGTTTAATAAAAACTTTTATGTTGCAGCTCTAGCATTGGGTCTTGAACGTGTAAAGAAAATATCAGCGAGAACTGAGGGAGGGGCAGCCCCATGGATGGGGGGACATGGCCACTGACACAAGGTGTGGGACACCTGGAGAAGCTGGCTACTCATGGTTTGGAGGGGTGTAGGTTTCGCTGGATAAAAAACTGTCTGGGCCCAAAGAGTGGCGTAGTTAACTCCAGCTGGTGGCCAGTTACAAGTGGTGTTCCCCAGGGCTCAGTATTGGGTTCTGTTTAATATCTTTATCATTGACCTGAACGAGGGGATTGAGTGCATGCTCGGTAAGTTTGCAGATGAGGCCAAGGTTGACAAGACGAAGCCAGGTTGGATGGGGCTTTGAGCAACCTGCTCCAGTGGGGAGGTGTCCCAGCCCATGGCAGGGGGTTTGGAGCTCGATGATTTTCAAGGTCTCTTCCAACCTAAACCATTCTATGATTCTTTGATTCTACAATACCAGGTTGGGTGGGAGTGTTGACCTGCTTGAGGGTAGGAAGGCTCTGTAGAGGGATCTGGACAGGCTGGATTGATGGGCCACGGCGAATGGGATGAGGTTCAACAAGGCCAAGTGCCGGGTCCTGCGCTTGTGTCACTACAGCCCCATGCAGTGGGGCTTGGGGAAGAGTAGCTGGAGCTGCCTGGCAGAAAAGGACTTGGGGGTGTTGGTCAAGAGCCGGTTGAACATGAGCCAGCAGTGTACCCAGGTAGCCAAGAAGGCCAACAGCATCCTGGCCCAGCAATAGTGTGGCCATAAGGACTGGGGCAGTGACTGTCCCCTGTACTGGGCACTGGTGAGGCCCCACCTTGAGTGCTGTGTCCAGTTTTGGGCCCCTTGTGACAAGAAAGACATTGAGGTGCTGGAGCAGGTCCAGAGAAGGGCAAGGGAGCTGGTGAGGGGTCTGGAGAACAAGTCCTGTGAGCGGCTGAGAGAGCTGGGGGTGTTAAGGCTGGAGAAAAGGAGGCTGAGGAGAGACATTATCACTCTCTACAAAGAGAGGCTGTGGTACGGCGAGGGTCGGTCTCTTCTCACAAGTCACAGGTGATAGGACAAGAGGAAATACCCTCAAGTTGCACCAGGGGAGGTTCAGATTGGATATTAGGAAAAACTTCTTCAGTGAAAGGGTTGTCAAGCATTGGAACAGGAAGGCGATGGAGTCACCATCCCTGGATTTATTAAAAGACAGGCAGACGTGGTGCTGAAGGACAGGGTTTGGTGGTGGACTTGGCTGTGTTGGGTTGATGGTTGGACTCGGTTTTAAATGTCCCTCCGGCCCCAGACGCTTCCCTGATTCCATGACTCCGCCAGTGCCGGGGGCTGAGGCGGCCGGGGGTGGGGGCGGCACGGGGTGACGGGGAGATGGGCGGGGCCGCGGCTGGGAGATGGGCGGGGCCGTCATGTTGGTCACGTGCTTCCTCCCACCCACTCACGCAGGGCACAGCGCATGGCGGGCGGCGACTTCCGGCGCGGTGCATGTTGGGATAGCATCCGGGTTCTCCGCTGAGGCGGGTGGTGCGGCTGAGGTTTCGTTCCTGCTGGTGTTTTTCTCCCAGGCGGCAGCCCCCTTCCTCCGGCCGGCGCCATGGCGATGCAAGCAGCGAAGCGAGCCAACGTGAGTGCTCTCCCCTTCCCCCGCCTTGGCCCTGCGGTGCGATGAGGAGGGGTCCCTCGCCCCGGGGCTGAGCAGGCCTTCCAGCCCGGCCTAGGCTCCTTCCACGTCCCCGGCCAAAGGAGCCTGCCCTCCTCTAGGCAGACCTCTTGGTTGACAAAAGCAGGTTAAGTTCGTAGCTGTGGAGGGTTTAAAATGGACCAGAGAAGCACACATACGTTCTCAGCGATGTTAGTCCCAAGACATAGCATGTAGGTTGCTGCTTTTAAGATTTGAAGTACATGCTCTAAGTCTAACACACTGTGTGTTGTTTCTGCATCAGATTCGGCTGCCGCCAGAAGTCAATCGGATCCTGTATATTAGGAACCTGCCTTATAAAATCACGGCAGAGGAGATGTATGATATTTTTGGGAAATATGGGCCTATTCGACAAATCAGAGTGTAAGTATTTTAGGGTTTTTTTGAAAATTCGGGCTGTTATGTGCTTTAGTATATGTGTTATATCTCAGTGTTCCTATTGCGGTAGGGAGCAAGTGGATTTTACAGCTGATAAAGTTAAATATACTTTAGCAGTATCCCTATGTCCCAGAGATGGATGTGATGATAATTCTCTTATGTGTGAATTTGTTAGAAAATAATAAAAAGCTTAAATTTGATGTGAACTTATGTAAGTTGGTAAAATTATGAGATACTCTTTTAAGTAAATCTTAAATACAGCTAACCTTTTACCTTAACTGAAGGTAAAAATAAGCAAGGCAAAGGTTGAATACAGCCAGTTCTCCTGTTCAATGAGTATTGGATAGTTAACTAATAGGAAAATAGAGATGTTACTATTGCTGCTGGACCTGTCAGCCAGAAACAAATATCAGAAACAAGTCTGTGCCAGATACAGCTTGTCCCTGAGCTGTGTAGTCCGTGGAGAACAGCGATCTGACTGTAAATTTGCTTTAAAAAATGTGGGTATTTTCTGTCCGTGACTGCAGCAAACTTGAGGTTCTTGTCCTCAGTTATTTCAAATACTGAAGACCCAAGCTCTGACGTACCTTCTTACCTTGAGTACTATCTGAATGTTGTGGATTAAGCCATGGTTTCATCTGGTTGGTTCTGCTAAGTTCCTAGCAGAAAGACTTGGCTGAAGCTGGAATTCCAGAAGAATTTTTGGGAAATGTATTAAGGCTGGCTGGTGTATTGCCACTCGTACTAAAGGATTTTTAGAGCCACAAAGATGATTAAGGGAGTGGAGCATCTCCCATAGGAGGAGAGGCTGAGGGAGCTGGGTCTCCTTAGCTTGGAGAAGAGGAGACTGAGGGGTGACCTCATTAATGTTTATAAATACATAAAGGGTGAGTGTCAGGAGGATGGAGCCAGGCTCTTCTCAGTGACAGCCAATGATAGGACAAGAGGCAATGGGTACAAGTTGGAACACAAGAGGTTCCACTTCAATATAAGGAAAAACTTTTTCACACTGAGGGGGGCTTTTTTCACTGGAAGGGGCTGCCCAGAGAGGTTGTGGAGTCTCCTTCTCTGGAGATATTAAAAATCCACCTGGACACGTTCCTGTGTGACCTGATGTAGGTGTTCCTGCTCTGGCAGGGGGATTGGACTAGATGATCTTTCAAGGTCCCTTCCAATCCCTGATATTCTGTGATTCTGTGATTTTTTTTCTTTCCCTTCTGAAAAATAGGAAGAGGAGAGGGAGGAAACAAAGCTTGGGGTTTAACACTTAAAAGAAACGTTGTTATATTTCAATAGATGTATGAATAGAAAGGAAATGTAGTCTATATTTGATACAATTTTGGGGTTTTTTATACAGCTTTTATCTGGATATTGGCAAAATAGCCTGCAGCATCTCTGAGTTCTCAACTAGGCTGCTGATCAAATTAGAATAGAATGTGGCTTTGTCATTTATATCGAGCTTTCTTTGCCCATGCTCTTAGACTGGGTTGCTGATTAATCCATAATGTTTAATTGTTTTAACTCTTCAGGATGTACATATGTAAAGAGTTAAAGAGATGGAACTTTATTAGCCCAAATAGAAGTGCTTGCTCTTTAACCATAGTGATTAAAAATGATTATTTATGGTATAGATCTAGAATTGCCTTTGGTAAACAAGGAGCAGGGGGACATACAGCCGTGCTGTGTTGGAACGTGGGGCCAGTGAGATCCCTGTCGTACAGGGAAAGGCAACAGAAGTGATCAAGGAAGTAGTTAAAGGACTAAGGGACAGCATAAACTTACCGCTTGGCTAAATAGGTGTAATTCTTCACTAATAAACATAAAGACAACTAATACTGAAGGTTTCTGAAAACGTGTAGGTTGGAGCAGCGTGACAGTGGTACATAAAGAATTAAGACATAGGGGAGCCTTCCATCACAGTGACAGCTCTCGCGTGTGCGTCCAACAGGGAGCTGCCAGCAGCCTCCCTGCTGAGTGCTCAGAGCTGCTGACTTGTGTTGCTTTCCACAGAAATCCTAATGCTGACATGAGACAAGGCACAACATGGAACTGCATTAGTAATAACTTCTGTGCTTTGTGCAGTTTTTATCCTGTTCTCTCTATTTTTGTGTGCATCCCGGTGCAGATACATGTGATATCATTTGTCCTCAGGAGCTCTCTCCTTAGAAGCAAGCACTGCAGAGACAATTCTTCTGATTATTAAGTTTTTTAGCTGAGATCTTCTGGATTCATATACTCTGCAACCTCTCTGGGCTCGTTAGTGTTATGTGCCCAGACGTGCCTCCTGTCCCTCAGGCAAAGGCAGCTGAATTGATGGTCTGACAGGCGATGGCCGTGTGTCTGAACGTGCTCTTGCACCAGCGGGGCTCTTCTGACTCTCTCAGATTGGCTTTGTGATGTGCCCAGAGCTGTCTGCCATCCCAGCGAGACATCTGACCCAGACAGCCATTAACTGACAGCCTGGTCTTGTAATATTAAATAAAACAAGCTAATTGCTACAATGAAAGCATTAAGGATTTCCAGAGATACAACAGCCCTCGACAGCAACAGCTCCTGATGGTTGTTGTGGAGAGGTGAATTTCCCTGAAGGAGCATAGTGCAGCACGTGCCTCTCACATTTTCCTGTTATTTCTGACTCTGAACTGTCAGAGGAGATCGGTGTGGAAAGCAGAGATGTATTTCAATAGCTGGAAAAAAATAATAGTAAATTATTTTTTTAGAGGAGTTACATTAGTTAATCTGACCCCAGTCACTTCTAAAGACTTGACACTGTCCTGCATGACATCCTGGTCTCAAAATTGGAAAGTCATGGATTTGACAGATGGACCACTCAGTGGATCAGGAACTGGCTTGATGACTGCACTCAAAGGGTCAACAGCTCAATGTTTAAGTGTCAGCCAGCGATGAGTGGTGTTCCTCAGGGGCTGGTACTGGGACCAGTGCTGTTTAACATCTTTGTTGGAGACATGGACAGGGGGATAGAGTGCACCCTCAGCCAAGTTTGCCGATGACACCAAGCTTGGTGTTGTGGTTGACACGCTGGAGGAAGGGATGCCATCTAGAGGGACCTGGATAGGCTTGAGAGGTGGGTTAGTGCAAACCTCGTGTAGTTCAACCAAGCCAGGGTCCTGCACCTGGGACAAAGCAATCGCAGTCACAAATACAGGTTGGGAGGACAATGGATGGAGGTGAGTCACAGAATCATGGAACCATTCAGGTTGGAAGAGACCCTTGGGATCATCGAGTCCAACCATCAGCCATACTTTACAAATTCCTCCCCTACACCAGATCCCCCAACACCACATCTAAATGACTCTTAAACACATTCAGGGATGGGGACTCAACCACCTCCCTGGGCAGCCTGTTCCAGTGTCTGACCACTAAGGAGTGTCCTGAGGAGAAGCACTTGGGTGTGTTGGTGGATGAGAAGTTCAGTGTGAGTCAGCAGTGTGCACTGTCAGCCTGGAAAGCCGGCCGCATCAAAAGCAGCGTGGCCAGCAGGTCACGGGAGGTGGTTCTACCCCTCTACTCTGTGCTCCTGAGACTCCACCTGGAGTTCTGTGTCCAGCTTTGGAAGAACATGGACCTGTTGGAACAGGTCCAACAGAGGGCCACAAAGATGATCAGAGGGCTGGAGCACCTATCCTGTGTGGGACAGGCTGAGAGAGCTGGGGTTGTTCAGCCTGGAGAAGTCTCTGGGGAGACGTTACAGCAGCCTTCCAGTATCTGAAGGGGATACAGGAGAGCTGGAGAGGGACTCTTTGTCAGGGAGTGTAAAGACAGGACGAGGGATAGTGATTTTGAATTGAAAGACGGGAGATTTAGATTAGATACCAGAAAGAAATTCTTTCCTGTGAGGGTGGTGAGACACTGGAACAGGTTGCCCAGAGAAGCTGTGGATGCCCCATCCCTGGAGGTGTTCAAGGCCAGGCTGGATGGGGCCTTGAACCTGCTCTGGTGGGAGGTGTCCCTGCTCATGGCAGGGGGGTTGGAACTGGATGATCTTTAAGGTCCCTTCCAACTCTATAACCATTCTATGATTCTATTTCTTGTTTATTTTGTTTAACATTAAAATTGATCTTGCCTGCAGTGGGAACACTCCCGAAACTAGAGGAACAGCCTACGTGGTCTATGAAGACATCTTTGATGCCAAAAACGCCTGTGATCACCTGTCAGGATTCAACGTGTGCAACAGATACCTTGTGGTTCTGTACTATAACGCAAACAGGGTACGTACACTCGGGGGTTGTGAAGGTACCTGTGAGCACAGCTAGAACCATAACAAATTCCCATTGGAAAAGACAGTCGCTTGGATACTTTAAACAAACAGATCCAAACAGATGGAGGGAATAGATGGGATAATTTCTAGGGATTTCATCTGTCTTTAGTGATTTGTGTGCAAGAAAACCCAAACCCCCAAATGGTACCTTTGGACCAAGGGTGTGCAAAACCTGGTTTTGGTGAACGGGAGCAGGGGCCCTAAACCGGCACCGGCACAGCTGCAACGGGATGTGAGGTCCTGTTTAGAGGTAAAAAAATCCCTAGTTCTACCTGTTACTGAGGGTACCTGGGTGCTGGGGTGTTCTCCGAGGCTGGAATCGAGCAACGCTGTCGGCGTGTGGTGTTGATGTAGCTCACAGTGATGTTGGTTGCGGTTATTGCGTATCAAGTGCAGTTATTGATGTTTATTGCAGTTACATCATGGATGATGTGAGAAGGGGGAAAAAAACAGCCCATAAAATCAATCTCACCTTGTTTTCCTAATCACAGGCATTCCAGAAGATGGACACAAAGAAGAAAGAGGAACAGCTTAAGCTTCTCAAGGAAAAATACGGAATTAATACAGACCCACCAAAATAAACTGATCTTTTTTTGGAAAACTGGTTTCCAGCCCTGCCGTCGAGTTCTTGAGCTAAACATAGGAATTCTCAGCAAAGTATAGCTTTTATATTTTTTTAAATTGATAAGTGGTAATTTGAGTCTTTAGATCTTTCCATTAGAATTAAGTAAGTGTCAAACATCAGAAGCTCCACATCAAGATTAAACGCCCCGAAGCGGACGTGGCTTCTCGGTGTTGTAAGGGTGACCTGGTAAATGCTGCAGAACCACCTTCTGGCAGGACCTTTTCCAGGTGGGACTGAGCCTGTTGAGTGTTTCACACCTGGACCTTCAGCATCCAGACAGTTCCTCCAGAGAGCTCTTTGCATGGAGGTACCTTTTACTTCCTACTTCCCGAAAATGGAATATCACACCTGGTGTCCCTGCTACAGGGATGGTTGTGCTTTCTTTAAAAAGAAGCAAGTGTGGTTTGATAGTTCATCCCACCTGCTTATAACAAACTGTAGAAAATTAACGTCCTTTTAAAACGATCTGACTCCTTGGGTGACTTCAGCCAAAATCACCTTGTTCCTGGGGCTGGGGACCCAGCAGATCAGCTGCAGCAGAATCATCTCGCTGCAGTGATGCCGGGCTGACGTAGCGGCGTCTGAGGTCTTTGGGAGGGGGCACCAGGGCTTGGGCTGCAGGGGGTGGGAGCGACAGGAATACACTTCACACCTTCTCAGTAGAGAACACGGGACTGAAGTGAGAGAGTAGTTGGTGGGATTTTTAGACACAGTTGTTTTTTACTTGCTGAGTTTGAACTGTAATATATTTCATGTACATAAATTTTATAGAATCTTTTGGAGGAAAAGGAAGACAAAATTAATTTTTAATTATTTCAACACTTTTTTTTTTCCTGTGAATACAAATTAATGGTATCCAGAGTATGCCTGACCAGGATTATTTTGGAAGCAGAGAAGAACAACCTCTGTCTCTGTTCTGAACCTGCAGGGAGTCCTGTGAAGGCTGGCAGGAGGATTTATTTGCTTGGATTTGATGTTTAACTCCCTGGTTGGATAACTTCAGCCGGTGCAGAACATGGGCAGATGCAAATATACTTGGCCTGAGGATTTGTAAATTACAAAACTTAAATGAAGAGGGTATTTTCAGTGTTGTATGTGCTGTCAGAAAGGAACCTTTCCATTCTCTTAGGAGTTTTTTGTTGAAATCTGTCACTTAAAAAAAATAACTAATGCAGTTCTTGTGTGTATTAGTAAAAAAATAAATGTGTGGCTACACAGTTATGCTTTTTTTTTTATCAAGGTTAGGTTTAGGCTGTGCCACTTCTCCAGTTGGCCTTGCCTTCTAGGAAGTCATTCGTCACCTGCAGGTTGGTGACAGAGAAGGGAATACGTAGAACCTCCGTCCCCGGGCGCATGTGAGTGTTGAGTGCCCGGGTGCTGAGCGGGATGCCCGGCTGTGGGTACCAGTGTCCAGCTGTTGGGCACAGCTGGGGTGCACCTACATGAAAAGGTTTGATATAATAATAATACTTAAATGAACAAAACCCTGCTGGAGGGCTTGTTTCTGTGGGAATATCTAAAGCTTTTTAAAGGTTACAAACTGCCTCCCCCCCAATATTTTCCTTACATTTCTGCCACATACAGACATACACGTGCCAAAGCTAAGACCAGTGGGGCCGCTAACAGCAGGTGCTGGGCATTCAGAAGTCCCCTGGCTGTAGCAGGAGCTGGAGGTGCAGGGTTTATGCTTCTAATAAATAATTAAAGGTGGTAACAAACTATCAAAGAACTAATAACGGTGCCCCACGCTGCCAGCCTCGTTTAAAGTCACACGCAAATACCCCATCGCTTCTGCCAGTAGCGGAGAGCGTGGTGCTTGCGCTGCGGCGTCTGTTTTGATGAGGAGTTGGTGCCGTTTGAAAAACATACAGGAAAAGCAATTCTTTAGGGTAATAAGATTAATAAAAATTCCTTCACTGAATCCTCAAGATGAGCAGCTTTTGGTTTCTCTGAGAGCTCAGCTGCTGCCTCTCATTAAATATTCCATTTCATACTTTTGCTTCTCGTGCCTGTTCAGGGCTTTCGATGTCCCTGCGCATGTTAAATGAAACAATAATTTGTACCTGCCTGACAGAGGGAATGGAAGTGGAACACCCCGGGGGACTGTTGTGATGAGGTCTGCTCAGGATTTTGTTTGAAATGTAATATCAAAGGAGGGGGAAATGAGTTGGGTCGGATGAATGGCAGAGGGGGCAGCAAATAAGGCAGATGTTCCCAGCCTCGGCCGCTGCATCTGTGCTGGTTTTTGTGTGTGCTCACTTCCCATTCCATTTTTCAGGAAGTAGGGCATGAAATTAAGCCTGGAAGGTCATTGGGTTTTTTTTTTTCTTCCCATTGATGCTGTTCAGAAATTAGTAACAAGAGCACATCTGATTACACAGGCAATGGCAGTGAATTTTTTCCAATCCATTATATAGTGGTAATAATTCTATGTACTGTGTTGATCGATGATATAATTAAATAAATTAACGCATTTGCAGTCAAATAAAGAGCTGAAGATTACATTTCCTTGAAGACTTAATTGCTCTAAGTATCACAAAGCACAATTAGTTTTCCTTTCTGATTTTTTTTTTATTTTATTATTATTTTTTTGGGGTGTTAATGAAATTGGCATGAAAAATGTAATAATGGCTGTTTCCAGCAAAGGTCTCCGCAGAGAGAGGGTGATGAGAGCGAGAGGGAGCTTCATCAGCCAGCTGTGATGAGGAGTTTACAGACTCGGGAAGGGAAGGGCCGGGCTGTGCTGCCGAGGACAAACGGGAGGCGCGGAGCAGACAGAGATGATAAGACTGAGTGGGATCAGCCCTCTCTGCCCCGCAGGAAGGTGTGTGTCACCGCTCAGACCCCCAGCAACAACACAAGGGTGAGGTGATGTCCCACCTATTGCCCCGGGCGCAGCAGACACCAGCAGCAGGACTGAGAGATGATGGAGGGGCCACGCAGCCGTTCCAGGTACACGGTGTCATTGCTGGTCGCTTTCCAGCCATTCCAAAAAAGTCCCAAATCCCATCTCTTAAGGGTATTTTTTTTTCTTTCTATGTTTTTTTTTCAACTAACTCAAACTTCAGAGCCGTGTGCTGAGTTGAGCTGTGTGTGACAGGGCTATGTGACATTAACCCAGGCACCCACAGGAGCTCACACCTGCAAGGGCTGCAGGGCACCCTGCCGTCTGTAACCCGGGGCTGGAATCAAGGCCAGGCTGGGGCAGTGGCAAAGGAGATTGGGACCTTTAAAAAGACTTTGGGAAAGCAAGTGGTCAGCAAGCCCCAGCAGGTCTGATTTCCTATTTATTATCAGGAAATTAGCCTGTCAGAAATAAAAGCACTATTCGGGAAACATGGTGTGTAACCTGGCTGCTGCAGTAAACCTGGATTTCCACCCAAAAAAAGGGTCCCTTAAAGGCCTTTTGGCTCTTTCCAGAGAGGGGAGCAAGACAGATAGTGACTCCCTCAAGCCTTGGTGAGTAACAGTCTGTAAGAGATGGGGTTTATGGGCTTGTTGATTAACAAACACAGACACAGCTTTGTGGGTGAAATGAACACCTACAGAGTGAGGAGGGCGAGAGACCCTTGGGATCATCGAGTCCAACCATCAGCCCTACTCTACAATTCCTCCCCTACACCAGATCCCCCAACACCACATCTAAACCACTCTTAAATACATTCAGGGATGGGGACTCAACCCCCTCCCTGGGCAGCCTATTCCAGGGTCTGACCACCCTTTCTGGGAAAAATTCTTTCCCAGATTGTCCCCCTGTACTCAGCACTGGTGAGGCCACACCTTGAGTGTTGTGTTCAGTTTTGGGCACCTCAACACAAGAGAGATGTCGAGGTGCTGGAGCGAGTGCAAGGGGGGCAACGGAGCTGGGGAAGGGCCTGGAGAATGAAACTTATGAAGAGCGATTGAAGGAGCTGGGACTGTTTAGTTTGAGGAAGAGGATGATGATTGTTTGACGAACGTCACGTGCACCGAAAAGAATTCCAGCGGCTTGAGGAAAGCAGAAAAACGGGGAAGAGAAACTGTAAAGTATCAAGATTTTATTGGTTTTTTTATATATATACTTTTAATTCTTAAATGAGACAGTACTTTTTAAAACAGCAGCAAGCAGAACGTACAAGTTGAGGAAAGTGGCAGCGCAGGTAACGGTTTGGCTAATGCCCGGTCATGTACAAGGCGTACATCGGAGTTTTGTATTTTCTTTTTGAGCACCCTTTGTGGTTTGTTGTTTTTTGTTTTTTTTTTCTTGGTTTAAGTGTACAGTAAGGCAGTGGTTTTTCAATAAGGAATATATAGATATATTTATATTTATACATATTTTGAATTGTCACTGTGAATTCTTACATGCAACTTAAATAAAATGTACAACTTGGAAATGTTACGACGGTGGATATTTTTCCCAAAGCAAAGCTCCTAATAAAAGGCAAATACGGACACCACGAAGTTAAAAAAGAGAAGGAGGGATAAGGAACCCAGGGGCCGGCGCTATTGACAGGAGAGCGTGAGCGGGGAAGAGTGGGATTCCAGTGGAGATTTCTCCTGCTGCTGGCGAGGAGAGAGAGAGAACACGGATGGTTATTAACAGATGTCTCCAGCCAGCTCCTCGCAGAAGATTTCACTCTAACCTGAGGAGCTCCACGTCAAAGAGGAGAGTAGCGTTGGGAGGGATGACCCCGGGGTGGCCTGTGGCTCCGTAGGCCATCTCAGGTGTGCAGGTCAACTTCGCTCTTTGTCCTAAGCTCATCTGGGGTTTGGATGTTGGAGAAAGGAGAAGAGAAGACAAAAACCCCAAGCAGTATTAAGAGGAAACCAAAGAACAAATCTCTACGTGGCACATCTACAGAATCAAGGAGAGCTGGGACCATTGGAGTGATCTTTCAGCTCTTGAAGGAAGCTGAAGCGGCCACAGAGAGCTCAGAGGTAGGTCTCCTGACTCTAGCTTCTCACAGCAGTTCTTTACGTTACCAGAGCTGGTCTGGGAGTCACACAAAGGTCTGCTCCATCCAGCCTAGACTGGAGCCAGCTGCAGGAGGTGTGCCTGCCTTCTGCGGGGCACGGGGTACATCTAACACCATCAAAGGGCATTAGGAAAAGGCTCTCGGTAATAGGTGGGACCAGAGCTTTGTATTCCCCAGAGATCAGTGCCGAAACACAGTTAGGTTCAGCTTCTGAAGAGCATCCAGCAACATGTTTCCTGCTTCAACCAGCTCCAGGGATGACTTCAAAACCATTGCTCAGACCTTAATGCTGCAGGCACCCAACTGCCTGCTGTTGGGCAGGTGCATATCAAATGCAGATGCAACCTTACTTAAAAAAAGAGGTGCTTATTTGCCTAAACTCAACCCAAGCCCAAAGGCAGGAGTCTCCCCTCAGGTGCTGCTCATCATTCCAACAGAGAGCCCTTCCCCCTGGGATGAACAGAAACGCTGGTTTCTCCCACTCCAGACCAGTTCCGGAGGTAACAGCGCTCATCAGGATTTGGGCCATCGAGATTCCAACTCCTGCTTTTCCCAACAGAGTATTTTTGGGGTGGAGCACTCGCAAACTGCTATCCATGCACCACACGCTGGTGACTGAATATTCATTGGCTGAGAAATAATCCCTGACTTGAAGAAGTGATTTGAACTCTGACCTCTCTCCGGTTTGCAGGCACGTCACTGGACTACAGATGACGCTGTATCTCCTGCTGGATTTTGTTAAGGTCCCATAAAATAAGCCAAAGCTAGAGCTTTGATCACTTGAGGGAGAAAAAAAAAGGTGAATATGAACTTTTGCCCATTCTGGGAGTATTTATACTGTGGGGTTGAGGGTATAAGAATCATAGAATCACAGAAGGGACCTTAAAGATCTAGTTCCAATCCCCCTGCCATGGGCAGGGACACCTCCCACTGGAGCAGGTTGCTCAAAGCCCCATCCAACCTGGCCTTGAACCTCTCCAGGGGCAGCCACAGCTTCTCTGGGCAACCTGTTCTAGTGTCTCACCACCCTCATAGTGAAAAATTTCTTCTTGATACCTAATCTGAATCTACCCTTTTGCAGTTTGAAGCCACTACTCCTCCTCCTATCACAACAGGGCGTGCTAAAAAGTCCATCCCCATCTTGCATGGTTCAGGGTGGCTGCTGCTGCTCTGATGGGTCCCCGCAAGCCAGACAGCTGGTACCTCATGGACAGGTTTTAGGCACGGGCCAACCTCGAACTGCCAGAAGTGGAGCAGAGAAATGCTGACACCTGAGAGTCATTAAGGCAAGGTTTGAAAGATCTGAGTGCCAGACACAGTGAACTGGCTTCTTCCAAGTGTTCTGTGTCAATCGCATGCCCCCAATCCCTCAAAAGCCTGGGGTGGAAGGAGACAGCCACAAACTCGACTTCAGGCCTCAGTCCACTAGGAGGAGCAGGAGGGCAGCGAGTGGCCGCACTGATTAGTGCAGCGGCTTTTGGCCACTTGCTAATTAAGGGACAGGAGTCAGAGCGAGAGCAGTCAAGGAAGGGATAAACTGATTGACCCAGCCCTTGTTGCCACTGCTTTATCTGCATTGACTTCTGGTTTCTACAGCACATTGAGGTCCTGAGCTCCTCTTCAGCCTTATTGCAAAGCAAATAATCAAGAGTGCAACTCAAATCCTTGAGTGAAAGGAGAAATTTTTCAGAGAACCTAGGATTCCTTGAATGGACTTTTGCTTCTCTGGCTGGAGAGAAGGAAACACTTGCATCGTTTTCTCCATAGGACTGGAAACTATTTTCTCTTCCATCCCTCTCTGGAAAAGCATGGTTGCATCATTCCTCAGTGGATTGTTTCTCTGTCCCCTGAGGCTGCCCAGAGAAGCTGTGGGTGCCCCATCCCTGGAGGTGTTCAAGGCCAGGCTGGATGGGGCTTTGAGCGACCTGCTCTAGTGGGAGGTGTCCCTGCCCATGGCAGAGGGGTTGGAACTCGCTGATCTTTATGGTCCCTTCCAACCAAAAGTGTTCTTTAATTTTGCATTCTTTTATTCTCTCTATTTAAGCATAAGAAGTTGTTCCTGTCACAGTTGTTCTTCTAATATATTTTGAGCAGTGTCCTCCTACACTGAGCCCTAGGACCCCGAAATGTGGAGTCATGAGGAATCTGCACCCTGGTCTCATTTTCTCTTGCTCCTGAGCCGCCTGATCACACGCCTCACGTGACGGGCCCTCACAACACCGCGGACTAAAAGCAAGAGTTGGCAATGAATTGCAGCGGGTTTTACCGTGCTGGTGCTCAAACTGTAATTAAAGGAGGGCAGGTTTGTATTTCTCAGCATAAGGTCTGTCAGTGAACGTTCAGGTTTGCAGCTGGGAGCCTCAAGTCATAAAAACGTAACGGCGCGGTTTGGTACCTCATTCAGTAGGGGGTCAAAATCCGTAGCTCAGTCACGGATGTCATCAAAAATGGCAGCTTGGGCTTTTATGGAGTAGCTGAATAGAGGCTACTCCACAAAACGCTGCCACCTGGAACATTTTAGTGGCCCACAGGAAAGGGATGGGGGTTATGTGGCACACTGGTACCCGGGGAGGGGACTCCACCTCTCCCCTCCCAAACGCACATCACAAGGAAAGCCCCGTGAGTCGGGGAGATGCCCCTGGATGGATGGAGGAGAACCTCAGGAAATACTGTGCTCACATGGGCCACGCTTTTAGAAAACCACTCTGTACCCTACACTGTGGTTTCCACTTGGTCTTGTCACCATCGCACTGGCCACTGCTGTGCCCACCCAACCCTTCAGTTGGCTTGAAGTTCAGCCAGAATCATTTCTGGTTACCTGTGTAACACCTTCTTCGAATCCTTTAATGACTTCTTGCCTGCCGATCTTGAACCTGAAAGGCTTGTTTCTGTCTCGGGAGGAATCAAACTTCTTTCCGTTCTGTAGCATTCCTGCCAAAACAAGACACACAGTTTCAATCCACGCCGTGTCTAAGTTTAATTGCTGGAGGGGAGGGAAGGAGTGAAAAATTAATGCCTCGGTCACATCAGCTGCTCATTTCCATTTTCACTTTGAAGCCTCATCCAAAGTGGGTAAGGCAGGAGAGTCAAAGGCAGGGGTACCATATTGTTACCTTGGCCTTCTAGTAATTTAGGCTCTAAATTCGTTTTTTCTTATTATTCTTAATGCAGTGGGGGTACAGCTCGCATCGTACCAAACAGGGCACAGACACACAGAAGAGCTGCTGCCCGCACAGTGGAGCTTCCCGCCTCCAAGGCAAGGACCATGCGGGAAGCAGCAGCAGAGAGAATCCCAACGCAGGTGCCTGACGCAGGCCTGCTCCTAAACACAAGCCTACAGACAAAGAAACTAAATTTAACGTAAATTTGGCAGGGTTTACTTCTCATCAAATACTTGCCATTTATTTTAAGATATTCTTTTAACGGGGAGTAGCCCCGGTGGAGCCCATGTTGAGGAACCAGAGGGCTGTTCCTCCACGTGGCCCAAAGCTCACCACAGCCTACAGCACCTTCCACCCACCTCAGAGGGTGGGGATGTAGGTTCAGGTCTGGGAACCCTGGAGACAAATTTGCTGCCAGTTAAGGTCCCTTGCAAATTTATAGCAGAATACCTAGAATTCGGTCTCTTGGACCGTTTACCTTCACTTGAGTTACTTCAGAGTATGAGAATAATGTGCATTACGCAAAGGTGGCCACTCTACACCACGCATGGGAAACTCCTACACACCCCCTTACAACTCCACGTGGCTCCTCCTCACACAGAAAGAACGGAAAAGACTCTGCATTCAAAAACATGAAAATAGCCAGGACATTTGTCCAAATGCTCTACTACCCTCCTTCTTTATATTTTCAATCAATCAGCTGCAAGAGAGTCCCCGGGAACACCTCGCTCATTCCCTTTGATGGGCACAACACACCGGTTCAACCCCTGTGTTATGAACACGGGCCCTGATTCTACAGCAAATGGCTAAACCTTCATGGAGCACCACAACCCAAACCATTCGAGGATTCTGTGATTAAGTGTTTGCATTCTCTTTTCAAGCAGTGCATAATTACGCAGCTTTTAACTTAAAAGCACCTGGTAATTGCTCTTTCAGGATGCTATATTCTGGCTACTGCAGGGTTGGGCTGGTATTTACATATTTGAATAAATCCTTTCTTTTTAATGCTGTAGTGCCAGTGTTCCGGGCATGTACCATGGACTCTCCTGGGCAAGATGCTACACACAGACAAGGTGATTAATAAGCAAGTATCTGAGAAAGTTTCTGGTTGAAAACAGTATTATCAAGCACAGCCTCGACAGAAAATGCTGAGAAATACTGCCTTTAGGATCCAAGCTGCAAAATACAGTCTTACTAGTTTCTGTTCAGTACAGCAGTTATATTGCTAGAGCAGCTTGATGCATAAGGCTTATTTTTCAGTGAAAACCATCAGTTATTGCCCAAAACCCAACAACAACAACAACAACAAAGGATGTATTTTGCCTGCTTAAAAAGTATGTGTTATGAATCAAAGGTAAATAAAAAGAGACGTGCCAGAATGAAAAAACAAAGGCTAAAAGGCTAGGATTCATCTTACCAACCTTTCTGCTTGAGCTAATTACTCTGCGTCCCTCTATAATCAAGTCAGAGAAAAAAAATGCATTTTCAGGGGGCAATTCATCTAACCAGATCCCGGGTTCTACATTAAGACATAATGAATTGCATCCTAGCAGTGCCTATTTCTTTGCAATGAATATAAGGGAAGACCAAACAATTGGCTCAGACAGAGACATCTCCAAATTCATTAGTAGTTCAATTAGCCGTGATGGCGTTCTGGACTCGCAGGAACGAGTCTGCAGTATTTGATTGTTCCAGTGGGGTTCTGTGTCTAGGTGTTTTACGTCAAGATTAAAATCAAATGCCCTATTAAGGCAAATTAGCTGTTGATCAAGTCCAACATTTGTCAAAGTTGGTACTTCAGAGACATGTGTGTATAAGCCCTTAGGAGGAAATTTATGGAATAACCTGCCCGTAAGGTAAGTTTCAGAACCTTCACTGTCAGCTCTTGCAATATTCGAGTTTTTCACAGTGTAATAATCAAGTATTTTATGTATGCTCCGATGCAGGTACGTACATTGTACATTATTGTATATTAAACAATATATTGGCTCACTGATGTCTCTCAACCCCCTCCACGAGGGCTGGGAAGTGGCACCACCCGCCTGCACAAGGCTTTCTAGGGACAGACAAAACACGGGCTGGTGTGTAATGCAGGAAAGTGCGTGTGGAGGAGGGCAGGCGGGGAGCTGCAGCTCGAGGGGAACTCTGAGGCACATCATATAATCCTTTTTGAAGTATTTGATCTTAAATTTAAATGGCAGTCCTTCCTCACAGCAATTTTATTTTTAAAGACATCATAAAACCTTATGATTCTATGAAATGGAAGGAGACTATTACAGAATCCCAATATTTAATAGTTTTAATATTAAAACTTACCACTGTCATTACATGCTGCATGTTCAAAGCAGTATGCAAACATTAATTATTCTTCGCAGCAGCCCAAGGAGGTAGAAGAAGATATTTATTATAAAATAGCCTCAGTCTGGAAGTTCAGATTGAGATGCAAGGTTCCACAAATGCTCCTGCATCATTTTGTAACTAAAGCCTATTAAAATACTTAGCTTAAGGGTCTGATGGTTCACTAAATGCCACCCATCAAACTGGTGGCGGGACCAGAATTAACTCTTCAGAGATCCTGACGACAGCTACTGGACGATGTTTCCCACTTAAAATCATGTTTCTACCCGCCCCTGAGCTTGAAGTCGAGTATGTTTCATACAAAAAGTGACTCTCATTTCACCACCAAAACGTGAAGAAGAAAAGCTTGTAGAAGGAAGCAGACTTCTTCTGTGTTTACAGCAATGCCCTGTTTCCAGCAACAGCTAAAACTCACCAGGCGACGAATTCCGAAATGTAACTTCCTCTTGTCATGACCCCACCTTATTGGTTTTGGAGAACAAAGTGGGATTCAAAGAGTCAGACATGTCCATCTTCACCACAGCTCTGGCAGGAGGGTCAGTTTTTACATGACTGCCCTTTAAGCGCACATCTAGTTTAGAAATGAGTCAGAGTCCCCGTGTGCCCTGGAGAAGTTCCGATCCGGATTTAGATCTGAACTTTAGATCTTTTCTATCTCTATTTCTGAAAGGTATTCAGGCTCCTGGGAGCTAAACCAGCATAATGTTTTATTTTCTCTCTTGCTAATGCATCCATTGATTTTCTTTTTGTGAAAAAAAATTGATTTGGTTAATATTCTTCCACAAGGACGGATGCTCATCTTCGGCCTGCGAGCACCTTTATTTATCTAGCTAGCAACAAGGAGGAAAAACCCCACAGTCTGGAGCTGAAAAACGACATTGTTTTGCAAAGTCAGAACAATCAATAAGACTTTTGACTGAGCAAGGACATCCAGATGCCTATACGCTTACTTGTGATAATAACCTTACAGCTGATTCTGAAAGGTAGCAATCGTTGTATTAAAATAATTAATGGTACAAACTCAAGTATCAGAATAGTGTAGGGATTTGAAAACATTCTGATTTACAAGGTGTCCAAACTAATAACTAGGTTTTAAAAGTTAGGTGGCTGTAGAAAAGGAGATGTTTCAGACCGTGGGTCCTGCTCAATCACTGAAGTTCAGCTCATTGAATCGTAGAATCACAGAATCACAGAATGGGTTGGAAGGGACCATAAAGATCATCAAGTTCCAACCCCCTGCCATGAGCAGGGACACCTCCCACCAGAGCAGGTTGCTCAAAGCCCCATCCAGCCTGGGCTTGAAGCTGAAGATCAAAGAGCAGACAAGTTGTTTTGTTCACAAACCTGAGTAGGGATCCACCTAAACTGCCAAAAACCCCAATGCCATTTGGGCTAAACCAGCAGGGGAAACAAACCTTCAGTCCAGGTTTAACAGAAGCTCTTATTTCTTATTAAAACATAGGTGTGTCTGCACTGCTCTTTTATCCTGAACTGAGTAACGGAGGTCAGCCTCAGCGAAGATCACCTCATTGAAGTCTGTTTCCTAAGAGCAGAGGGCTAATGACCCTGTCTGAACTTGCCTAATTACTTCTGAATCTCTTAGCCAATTTCAACCAAGTTTGGAGATGAGAAGGGTTCATACTGACGTAAAGATCCTATGCATGTAACGAAAAGAAATTGTGGTAGGAAGAAGATCCTGTAAGTGCTTCTACCAAGAGAAAGGTTCAATTGTTATTTGCTATCACAGAATAATTGAGGAGAGGTCAGGAAGGGAAAGACATAAAAGCTGCAGCTGGACACAGTCGAATTTTCTTTTTACCAGAGGGTTCCTTCAGCTGAGAATGATTCCATCTGGGAATTCAACCAACCCCCTAACACAAATCCACGGCTATTCAAGATACCTAACTCGCACCTATGGTCCCAACAAAACCAGTCACCAAACCATTATCTATACAGAAGATGGATGGAAAGAGAGAACACCGAAGGCCCTCCATAGATAGTCTGTCAAGTTTATATGCTTGAATCTAGAAAATTTATGTGTAAAACGCCACTGCTGATGTTAGCCACCTCAAAGGCAGAAACTGTGTCTCAACCTGTCATCTAATTTGCTTCTACAGTTAATGGATAAAGAGAGGTGTCTCCAAGAATGAGTCATCCCACCTAGATTTAGTTGTTAGAACTGGAATAACCTCCTGGAATTGTTTACCATTCTCAGTCAATAACAGCATACAGTTTAAATGGGAATCAGAAGACTGAGATCCTAATCTGGGACACGTCCCTTGATTTCATGAGTTGCTCTCCTTTTATCCTGTCCAATGGGATTAACTTTCCTCACAAGTATTAAGGGGATGAAATGAATAGGTGACTTTCAGAAAACCAGCAACGTTCACCTGCAAAGTATTCCACCACCTTATCTTTCAAACTGTAGTGACTGACAGAACGTGAAGACCATATATCCTTGAAGCTATACATAAAGACCATACATTGCCTTGAAGACAGCTACTTCCAGAACGTACTTTGGCAGCAGAAAGAGGGGCAGATACTCAGGAAGTGTTTCCAGGACACTCTCTTGTTTCATGTCATGTAGACCAGAGGTTCCTCAGGACAGGGACTATATTTTGATGCCTTTTAACGCAACCCCCTTCCCAATTATGCCTTGTAATAAATCTGTGCTGTTAGAAACTCGTCATGCGGTTTGGTTCCTAGGGCTCTGAGAGGCAGCATTGTCTGCAGTTAGTGTTGCTGTGGGTCAAGAATTTTTGATCTCAAGTGTTTCCTTTTTTTCCTTAAAATATATTGTTTCTAATGTCAAAATATGTCAAATAGTTTCTCGGGAGACTTTCCTACAGGCTAGAAATTCTGATTTCCCTCCCCTACCCCAATTTATAACCCGTAACTATTATTAATAAACACTTTTAGGCTGAAACGTGTATTATTGTGAAGTTTCTAAAAACAGCACAAAAGGCTTGGTGCCAACACTGACACCTTCACAGCGTAGAGAGGAGGAGACAGCAAAGCAGAGGAGTTCAGTGTAACCCCATAGGAGTGGCGGGAGAAACACACCCATAAAATCACAAATCACATCCCAGGTTGGCTCACACCAGCAGAATCTACTGATTCCAGTGGTGTTATTTGTATTTTACAATAAATAGGTCAGTTCTCTTCAGAACTCACTACTGCAGTAAAGCAGGACAACTCCTCTGCGTTCCGTGGTGTTCCCCCATAGCTCGTGGCTGAGTCTCTCCTACCACACCTGAGACACTTGTGGTTTCTCACCAGGAACAAGAACAGTTCCCTTATGTCTTACTGTTAAATGGAGGGATCTGGGCAACGCTTTTCTAGGCAAACACAGTGGGTGCCTTGTGTTTCGGCTTCCCAGGGAAATGCCTAGAGGGCCTAACGTGCCTCAGCTCTCCGGGTCATTCCATCAGAATTCAGACCTGCGTAAGCCCGATACCTCACACCTCTCACATCTTCATTTGCCATTTCACTATTACCTCAAAATGCAGTTCACTGTTTTACACTTTGTCATCATAACAACAGCTCCCCGTCATCCCTAGTTACACCTGGCCTCCCTCCAAACCACCACGCAGTAAGTAGCGCGTACCTCTGCCTTGATTTGACTTCCAAAGCAAACTCTTTTCCGGACAAATTTGTCACCTCATCAATTTTACCGATGAAAATTGTTTTCATCAGAAATGATGACTCTTGTGATGGAAATGAAGGAAGAGTGTCAAATGTGAGCTGGAGGACACTTTCATTGCCTAGGCTAGGTTTGAGTCGTGGGCCACCTTACCATGTCCTGTACGAGGATGTTGGCAACTGAACTGAGAAGGGAAAGATGGCTCTTCAAGGAAAAGGTTCAACAGCAGAGGTTTAGCACCACCGTAATCACAAACCCATTTTCCCCCTGCTAATGTTTCCTCTGCTTAGTATAAACAAAGCCCTAGGAGGAAAAAAGGATTTGCTGGCTTAGACTGTGTTTTTCTGAGAGTTTACGGCCACTTAAGAAAAAAAGATTAATCTTTTTAAGGGAATTTTCAGTCTAGAGGGATAATAGCTGAAGAGACTGGGCGGTGCATCTCCCCACATTTTTTTGCTGTTGTTGTTTAAAAAGGCATCAGCAATGATTTGAGTGTGCCATTTGTTGCCATGACAAACAATCACAGGCTCAAAGTACAGAAAGGGATAGTGGTGGTGGTCACTTCTTCGTTCCGGTTACCGCAGCGCACTTCGGCGAGGGCTGATCTTTTCAAGGCAGGCAGCCTCGCTGCTTCATTTTCTTCATGTATTATATACTCATATATCTTTAATGTGGAGTAAGAGCAACACAATCAATTATTTATTACGCAGCTGACAGCATGCAATGAAGACACAACAGACAACTACTCAATAATGCATTACCATGCACTATCTATCAGCGTTGAGCACAACTACAAGGCAATATGAAAGAGCCTTGCACGTAGCTTGACTTCACAGCCAGGCAAATTACATGCAATTGTCTAGTTCACCCCACTGAAAGGCATTATTCTGGCCTAACGGCTTTATAGATTTGCATCTTTTTAAGAGGAAAAAAAGAGAAAATACATTTACCTTCCAGGCAAATATGAGGCTCCACAAGCATATGCTACAAGAACTGCAAGGAGACCAAACCAATTCCCCCGGTATCCTGTTGCCTTTAAGCAGTAGTTTTATTTTAAGGTTTGATTCTGTTACCATTACAAAGTTCAGCTGTAAAATATACATGCTCTGTGGCATACATCAAATTTCATTTGAATAAGCATGGCAGAATCAGGTCAATTTGGGCACGCTGATGAGTAGGCCAATAGATGTTTAAGGCAACACTGTCAAGCGAACATATTACTACAGAAAAGCTTTGCACCTCTTGCATCTCGACCCTTAAACACCATGTCCTGTAACAGAGGTTCTGGAGAGAGAAGGAATGTCCCTGACTGGGGTAGGTCCTTCTGGCCATCCGGTACCAGCCAAGAAAAAGAAAGAGCAACTCAAGAGCGTGGCTGTAATACAAGAAAGATCTTTTGTACGATTTCCCACCCAAACACATGCAGCAGAGCTTGGCCAAAGAATTCTGGCCATCTAGTGCACCAAGATAATAGGACAACATAATGAAGCTCTTTTTTTCTTCTCGGTTTGAGTCTCAGTCTCCTCTTATGCCACAACACGAATACGTATTTCCTTCCCATTTTTGTTTCATGGTTGCCTATACAACAGTGATAAGGGTTTGGGATTTTAGCCTGTAGCACATACATGACAGTGCAGATGATCTTCCACTGGGAAGTTACGCACTTCAGTTGGTGGCTAGACCTCAGTGAAATAGCTGAACATGGAAACTGGCTGTCTTTGAGTCCATGGCACAAGAAGGGCCCAAGGCAGGTCACCAAAGCTTCTGAACACAGATCTGGGAGTGTGGAAAACCACCACAGAAAGCAGAAAAGGATCTTCAGGATCTTCAGACATTTCTTGGGAAAGCCTTGAGCACGGCACTGAGATCACAAGAGAAGGGTTTGAGGAGAAAAGAACCAGCTTTCCTACTAGTTAATTCCTGCTCTGCTCAGGAAAGGGGGATGTTGAGTGATCTGCCGGAAGAAACACCTTCCAGACCCAATATAACAGTACTGCATCAGCAGTTAGGTGTGCTTCAATGATGAGCTGTTTTCAGGTTGAGCATCCTTCAATTTTCAACTGTGTAGACTTCCAGTATGTGCCTCCACTTGCTTCTGGGTAAAATCTGTGCTGAAATCTTAATTTATCAGTGAAACACTTCTGATTCCTTTGGCTTAAGAAAGCAACAGCCTAGTGACAAATCTACCCATCTATAGTAGGGCATTGGATTAAGAGGCTATATATAGACAATAAATTTGACCATGAAAAAGTATATTCTTACCACTTAACACCAAGATGCTAAAATGGTATGTTGGACTTTGGGGCTGAAAAATAACATTTCTCCTGATATCCATTGTGGATGAATGCGGTTTCTCTCACATAAGGCCCTATTTATCTGGCTCTTTACCACACCCAACTTTCTTAATGCACAGCCATGCTACACCTCCTTCACAGAGGAGAGCTTTACTGAAATTCATCTTGACAAACACAGTAGTCATCTACCACCGTGCAAAGGACTTAGCAAGTACTCTGTTCTTAAATAAGAAGGAGAAGAAGAGAAACATTCCATGCACAAGATGCAAGCAGAGAAGGAAACACAGTTTATAAAAACGGGTGTTGGCTGAGCCATGTAAGCAGGCCCAGTCAATATGCCCAGATTACATACACTCTAAATAAGGCAGAGGCGGCCACTGCAATTTCATCATGATCTCATATGTACATAAAACATACATAATGCAGGATCCGGGGTATCCAATTTTTTGATCCAGACTGGTCAGACATTCCTGTAATGTGCCTTATTTTAGAGCTGTGGTATAACCTTCCTGGCTGCCATTATGCAATATCCCCTCCCTTCACAAGCGTCCAGAGAATTCCTGGGGAATCGTCTCCTCTCGCCTGTGATTCCACGTGGGAAAACGAGACATGACTTCACTGGCACCAATTTGGGGCCACCCTGGGGACTCAATTTAGCATAACACACGGTTTCCAGGGTAATCAGGTGAAACACACTGCTGTTTCAACTCAAGGAACGAGTCCCTTGGTTGAGAGTGGAGAAGGACAGATGTCTAGATGCTGCGCTCTCTCCATTGACAGACCACAGACTTCTAGGTAGCTAAAAAGAGTTGAGATTCATTCCACCCAAAACGACTGGGTCACAGTCAAGATTAGTGAAAAAATGCATTTTAAAACCAAATTGGTTTCGATTTGCATACCAAAAGCCTTCCTGTGGATTATGTTGCTTAAGGTCTGTTAGACTTTGTGACCACAGAAGTCCTGTACTGTACAGTAAAGCATTCAGCAAACATGCTGTAGGGATAACAGAAGATCAAAGCCACTTCTAGTCTGTCAGAATGAACTCTGAAAAGGGTTTATGGACAAGTTATGTATTGGGTAACCCTCTCTGTGTTGTCAGAAGTTCATCAGCACTAGCATTTTGCTAAGAAGTCCTTATCATTTGCTGCAACACTCTGCTGGAAGAATGTTTTATTTGGATACCATTATTTTTCTAGGCTGTCTTTTTAGAAGATGTACGACAGACACTCACCAAAGGAACAAATCTTTCTATAGATGCATATTTGTTCTTCCCACATATGAGGAATGCACCTGCTTTCACAAAAAAGAGCATTTTTGCGGTATTGTTTTCAATCTAAAATGCGTTTCACACCCTCCATGGTAGACCCCAGTAGTGTCATAAATATCACTCTGCCTGTAAATTCTGAGAATATGTTCTGAAATAATCCTAGCTGTGAAATTCTTCTTTTGCCACATTTGTTTCCTATCTTTGTTCATTGTTCGTGGTGTTGTGGATTCTCCCTGGTGTAAACTGACACAGTTCCCCTGACAGTAATGAAAGTACAAAAATATATGTAGCAGTTTAAGACTCGGATCACAGTAATTTAAAACTAAGTTAAATGATGCACTTGGGAGTATTCTCCAGAGCAAGAATACGGAATAGCGTAGATTTGTGATCAGAGGAAAATGCTGGATGTTCAAAAGAATAGGCTGCCACCAGACAGCTGTGTAAGTATAACTCATCTTCATTTTCTCCCCTGTGGAACAATGACTGTAGTTTCACCAAGGTCAGAAAGAGAGTCTCTAGCACACCCAGCAATAATATTATTCATTAATATACTTTGCCTTACGTATCTTGAAAGGTTTAATTCAGCAAGCCTTTAAACTATCTTCAGAGCCACAGTGCAAAGCAGCTATTAACAGCACAGTTTGTTATTATAAATAGGTCTTTTCCATCTCTAAGTTTTGATCTCAGTGATCTTATAAACGAACTATGGAAAAAGTGGCAGCTGTTATCTTGACAGATGGGTCTGAGGCATCGCTCTGCTGGACGTTAGACAGTCGTCTCTCTGGAGAACAATAGGAATTTCCAAGTGCCTGTATCTATTTTCATCTATTTAACACGCCACTCATGTCTTGGACTAGTGAAGGGAAGAAGCAAGGAGAATGCAAAATAAATGGTTTAGGGGAAACATCTCAGAGAAGGGTGTGAGAATCAGATGAGAATCACCTGGTAGTGACTTCCTCCTAGAGTTTGACTAAAGTGAGAGACACAAGAAGAATCAGAAGTTGGTTATAAAGGCAATGGGGACAAGCAGGCACTTCCAGAAGGTGAGATACAGAAAGCCTGTGTGCTGAGCGAGGTGCAGCCTATGGTCAGCTGGCAGGACACGGTAAGTCCAAGGATACACCTCTATTCTCAGCTCTTCCTACAATTTTTGTTATCACCATCCATTTTGGATGCAGAGCTTTGAATCCAATTTTAAGGACAACCACGAGCCTGAGAAGGGTTCATCCTTTTTAAAGGGTGCTTGGTAGAGAAGGTGCTACTGCCCACCTTTTCTATCAGAAACGATTGCAAAAAGCACCACAAGTTCAACTCTACCTCAAGCCCGAATTCAAATCCATGTCCTTCACCTTTTCTGATGGTGTTTCTCATCATCAGACACCCAAACACTCAATGGTATCACACCCTGTGCTCCCACTTTGAACCTGTACAGCAGCTGGAAATGGGGAATGATGAAGTTAAGAGAAAACTAAGCAAGCAGTAATTAGGGAGGTCAGTGGGATGGACAGAGACCTGGATCCCAATCCTCCCAGGGCTTGTCGGATCAGCTGTGTCTGATGTTGTGTGGGGTTTGTCCCTGCATTGTTTAGACAAAGTTCTTGTTGACTTCAGCAGGAGTCCGAGGGTGGACTGCACAAACCATAATGTTTTTCCAAAAGCAGAAAGTATTTTCACACTCAGGACTGCTGCAAACAAAAGACATTGTAAATTAAGCTGGTTCAGATACTACAAATAGAAATAGTAGTCAGTCCATAGACGCAAACAACAAAGACAAACATTGCCAAAAATACCTCAATAGCACAACAGAGTGGAAAACAACCCCAGTTGAGAGTGGACCAAACAGTGAAGCATCACAGAAACAAACGTAGTGTTGCACCAGCAAGGAAAAGCTGGAAAGACTTCGGAGTCCACAGCAAAATATGTAACATTATCATGTCTAAAAGCAAAGCCCGAGACGGTGAATACATCGCATAGCTCACAGGAACTGCTGTAGACCAGACAGCTATCACAGCTTGTATGATCTTTTATCACCCCAGTAAGCGTAACTGAAAAAGTAGCATCCCACGTGAGTAACTTCACTATACGAAGTCAGTAAAAATCTGTTTCTACCAATCAAATGGCCAAAATGTACACATCATGACCACACTAACAAAGAATGGTTTTCTGCAGAAAAATAACAGATTGTTCTGTTCATTTTTTATCCAAAATGCCAAAGAAAATACAATTCAGGGTTGAATGGAATGAAAGAATGAAACGTTTTGCTTTAGAAAATGAAAAAAAATAATTGCTTTATGTCCATCTGAAATGTTTTATTCTACTGAGAATACATTGCTTTGTTTTCAGATACAAACATGAACTATTTAAACTCAACTTTGGTGAGGTCTAGAGAGTTCTTGACCACCACCACCTTTCCAATTATTTAACACCCAGTATTGCTTAGCTCCATCCAAGCTAAAAGAGTTATTAAGGGTAAAACATAAAAAGAAAAGAGAAAAGTTAAAATTCATAAGGAGCACGCTGAAGGGGAGGTATACCAGGTGAAATCCAGACAGCCAAACCAGACAAAAGAAAGGTGGAAGTGAACTAAAATTTGGATTGAAGAAGCTGAGATTTCGGCAAGAGGAATACAGTTATCTGGTCTACAATAATCATTCACCCAGACACTCGGAGCTATTTTACATCACTTTTAAAAAATAATTGAACAGACCTTCCCAGACCAGGTGAGAGGGCTTACTCTGTCATCCATAAAATGTAATGGTATGGAACGTGTAAAAGCTCCATTAATTTAGGCTGCAGCTTCCTTTTTCCCACTTTGCACAGCAAAGAAAAAGGTTTGTGGGAGTTAATTTATCTCGGTTTTGTGTACCGTTTTAATGCTTAACCACGTACCTGCAGATTTACTGCCCGCCTGCACAGGGAGTTCCAGTGATCCTGCTCACAAGGGCAGCAATCACCCAGGCTACTGAGACTTTGGGTATCATTCATCAGGACTGTAAGTATTTCAGCTGTTCATGTTATCAAACAGTTGCCAGGGGAGAAAAAAAGGAAATAAAGTGGAGAAATACATAAACCCAATGAACTTAATTAATCTAAGTTTCAAATAGTTAAAAAAACGTTGCTGATTTGACTCAAAACTGACACAGGTACAAATCTCGCTCCTGGGGAAACAAGTTTATTTGTGGCTTTTTCAAGAAAATGGGTGCAGAGAATTTCATTTTGTCAGTAGATCTAATCTGTGTTCTCTAAGACAACTGAGTGTCTACGAGCTTCTGCCTGCTCAACGCCTCCAAAGATCGCTAAGGACACAGTCAGGCACGCTTAAGCCATAACTCTATTTTAACAGGAGCAAAGCACATGGAAGCATGTTCTGCATCTCATTTCACATCTCACATGCTAGGCACAGTCTGTGGGCTCAGGCAGTATCCTAGAGACACAGAGCACCGTATATTGCATTCCTATTTTGTCTATTGCAAGCACCCACCCAATACAATAAATATCACTGAGTAGTCACAGCACCATTTTCACCAAATCCACTTCACATTTTTGGCATCATATTACTGCTTTCAACTTGCTGATCTGCAAGACAAGACACTGATTCATGAGAACCCCCTCGTCATCAGTTCTTGGTCCTTACCCGCACATAATTTGGATAAAGATGCCCATGACCTTGGCTAATGCTGTAAAAACCCCTGTGCTTTATAGCTTACAATGTGCCCCCAAATGATGGCTTTCAAATATTTCAAGTCTGTCTTTGATACCGGAGCCTCTGCTGAGATCTTTAACTGGCTGTATTTTCTTGTTGATAAGCTGGAAGGCTTAGCTGAGCTTTGGTTTTGACTTGTTTCGCATCAGTGATTCCCCCCTCTCATACACATCATGGCATGATGAAGGTCTTCAGGCAGCACCATCACCTATGGCTTTTCCTGACCACCAGCTTTGCAGCGATACCACACTGGCCATCTCTCTGCTGCCTTCTTCCATCGCATCCCATGTGTTGGGGAAAGCTCCATTTCTGCTATGAGCCAGTTTTCCAACTCTGAAAAAGCTCAGCGGAGAACGTCATGTCAAGCAGGTTGTGGCGTGTAATCACGACTTCTGTTTCTGAGCTCCTTTTGCTCCACCACACGGGTTTGATGACAGCTGAACCAATATTCTCCGGAGTCTCTTCTCTGCCTTCAGAGAAGTGCGTTAAGTCACTAATGGACCGATATCTGATCTTATAATTAGGGCACTGCTGCTTGGAGCGCGCATCCTGAACGTCAGCCTGAATACATGGCGCAGGAGAGCTGTCTAAAGCTATCAGATTATCTGCTGGATCTAAGGCAGCCACAACAATTGTGGTAGTTGAATTCTCGACCTATGTATATATCTGTAATTTTGGGGTGCTTTGCCTTTTTAAGTCCAAATACCATCTGCCTTGCTCGTGCTCTGTGTTGCCCCAGTGTTTAACTTCTGGCGGGAAGATTATACACTGCCTTCTGTCCTCAGGGAACGTCACTTTTTTACTTGCTGTTCACGGCCTTCTCAGAGAGGCAGTCGCATGTTTCAAAGCCCAACACGTCTGCTATTTAGGAGCCAATTCTCCAAGCAAAATAAGTGCATATAAATTATTGCACAGCTTGCAAATGAACCAGCGAGCCCTTCTGTGATCTGTCCTTATTGCTAAAGCGGCTTCCGTAATGTAAACAGCCTTTTCTGCAAGGATCTGAACGCCTGACTCTGGAGATTTTGAGACCAGACTCCTAGACAGCAAATCTCTAATTAACATTTTTCTAAACTGTTTCAGAAATACATCTTTCACCAGTGCTTTCCCAAGGGTTTAAAAGAGAGTAGTGTGCTTTACAAAAAAAAAGAAAAAAAAGTGATTTATAAACCAGCTGCATTTGGATTGTAAAGTCGCCTTAAGCAGAGAAGTCTTTTTTGGAGCAAATATAACAGCCTGCTCCTGTTTAGGTGTGATTTTTTTTCGACTTCTCTTACAGGCACAGCGCGTCTTGCAAGGAGCCAGAGCTCAAGCGAGGTTTAGTTGAGTCTCTTTGAACGAACTGCTTTACAGGCCATGAAACCTAAACATTGGTGCATTGCAGATTGTCATTTTTAGCTGCTGCAATACCCCGTCTTGTTTTGGTGCCTGCTGCCAGATGACATCATCTTGTAGCAACTTTTTCAGTGGAGCAGCCAAAGCTGCTTCTCCCAGGATAGTGTTGACTAGAAGTCCAACAATACCATATTTTCTTTCCTTTTTTTTTTTTTTTTTAGCCTCCCTGCTGAAAATAAGACTGGAAGGATGGGAAGGAAGAGGAAATTAAGAGAATCACAGCAGCAAGGAAGATCACAGATGGTCCTGGGAAAGGCAGCGATGCAGATCCTGTTGCAGCACGACCTAAATGGGGATCGTATCATATCTACAGCCAATAAACACACAAGCAATGCCAGTTCTTTAGAACCTATGCAAGCACAGAAACATAGAATTCTAGTTTCTCAAATCAGCTGGAGCTCTGTGTCAGGTTGTCTACATTGTAATCTAATAATGGCTAGGGATGAAGGCCTGGCAGTGAAAAAAAACAACAGAAAGGCCTCGTTTGCTGTGCTACAAGGATGATTTCTGCTTCTAATGCTCTGCACGACACCAGCCTGTCGCGTAACATGGACTGCAGGTCCAGGCTCAACGTCTGAATATACCTGTCTTGGCCAAGTTTGAATTTTAGAGATGCACTCTGCATGTTCAGATCAAATACCAAACTTCCTCTGGGTGAGCTCCAAGACCTGTGTTGACTCTTGGTATTGCTTAGTAAGGAAGGGAAGCCAATTTAAACTACAGATTTTTGTCATTTTCTTCAGATGATCTAATGCTTCGCACAGCCATAAAAATGATATGGGTTTTCACACATGACAAGAAGACGAGTGAGCATTTCTAGCTATGGCACAATGTATGTTTTTACTCTAAGGCAGACAGACTTTGTCCCAGTGACTGGGAGAACACATTATCTGATCCTTAATTTGTTTAAGAGTCCGCAGAACCTTTTTTAGGCTGGTGCCCAGATAGGATCTTTCTTTCTGTCTTTGTGGTGACAGTGCTCCCAGACTAAGTGCATTGAGCTGTGTCTCAGTTTGGCTGTTTACATCTCAGTCATTTCAGCTCTCAGAAGAGGACACAAATCAGCGTCACCTGTATTTTTAAGGTTACAAGAGTGTCTAACCCTTGTTCCAGTCTCATTCAGAGCAACTTCAACGTCCCACTTGCTCTGCTAAAGTGTTGAAGAATGCAAAGCAGGAGCGCTACCTTTTTATCTGCTTCCGAAGCCCTCATGGAGATTAGGAAGTGTTGCTCTGATCTCTCCCACCTTGCTATCTGGACACAAAAGCTCTGTGCCTCTTTGCTATCTGGACACAAAAGGTCAGAAATTAAGCGGGGGTAAAACAGTTGAACCTGGAAAAGGTCAATAGATCAATTGTAGCTTGTCCCAACCGAGGAGAAATTCTCACTGAGCCGATAGGAGATTTGGGATACAGGGTTTTTTCCACCACATACTCTCCTATAACCATTTTCTACTCTCCTGCAGTTTCCCTCACTCCCTAGATAACCTGTTCAATTTCTTGCTATTTTTTTCTTTCCTCACTTGCTGTGTTTAAAGAGAGTTTGCCTTCCTGGAAGCCAGAAAGTTAACATGTTCTAATCCTTGCACCGCAAATACTTTCTAACATGGAATTACTCTGCTGGACCCAGGACTCAGAAACCTTGGTGGGGTCACAAAAGATACAGCGAGAATGTTTACCCACAAGTTCTTATTCTTAACAGTAACAAAGAGCACACCTGGATCCAAACTCTTTCTTAATTTGCCCTTCCATCAAGAGCCTTCTGAGAGGGTAGGAAAGAGAAATGATACAGCATCTCTCGGTGCCCTTGCATATAGATTTAAAGATCCATATATGAGACACCAAAATAATTCACATTCAACACATTTTACTGCAAAAGCAGAACATCTGATGCTAATGGTCAAGTCAGTCAGGGGCTGCAAGAATAAAGAGGATTTTGTACAAAATTCCCCAGCAAAAAACTAGTTGCTGGCTGAGCACAGAATAAAGTGACTTTGTTTCATTGCTTTAAGGTAATGCTAGTATTTTTTTTTTATATTTTTGTTCCCATAAATTCAAAGCAAACCGAGCCAGGTTTGGCTTGGCCGGTTTTGCTGCATTGGTGTGACTTTGCTAAAAATAGGCAAATCAAACCAGAGCTCCCTACTCGAGTTTGACCCTATATTAATAGAAATATGCATGACCCTGAGACACTCCTACATTAAACAGTCTGAGTCAGGGCAGACTCCCTGACTCATCCAAATTGCTGTTCTCATTTTGGGGGACTTGGAAATAACAGTGGCACAGATGCCACAGGAGGGGCAGTAAGCGATACTTGTATTAACACCTTCATTTTTGGAAATTTGGTGTGCCTGCTACAGACAGCTACAGCAAGGAAGGCAAAAAAGAAATAAATCAAATTCTGGCTTGTATATGGAGACAGCCATCCTTCCCTATGAGTGGGGAAAGTGCCAAGAAACAAATTGGATAGTGTGTACCAAAGGAAGAAAAACCACTCTATCCTGCTGTTTACTTGCACTGGCACATGCTATTGAATGCGTGTGCCTTGGGGGAGTGCCAACCTACCCCAGGAAATTATGGCCCGTCTTGAAGAGACTCATCTTTTACTACTGAAAAGCAAAAGAAAAAAAAAAGAAAAGAAAAAGAATTAGCAGGGGCATTAAGAAGCTAAGATGATCGGGTTTAGCTTTCGCTGGCCCAAAGCCAAATATGCAAGCAAAGGCTTAAGAGAACTTTCTTCTGATGCCTCTGTGCCAACAATAGATGTGGACAGGACAAATATTTATGGACCTAAAGGGGAGGGGGAGACTAAACAGGGGAGATCCAGACTCTGCCCGAAGTGGTTATTATAACGATTAGCCCGTGGTGGCTTTATGGCCCTGAAGTGACCGCTCCCGACGGCCACAGACAGGATGGAGTGACTCAACCACGATGCCGCCAGCACAAGATGTCTTTTCACACGTCCTGTACCGTGCCGTCCTCCCCTTCCCTGGGGGTGTATTAATAGCCCTGTAGTCATACTGTACATACTACAGTACAACCACCTCTCTTGGAAGGGAGCACGGGCAAAGCTGCCACTGGGCTACAACACGCTCAAAACAAACAAAACGATCCTGGAGACCTTGGGGAGATGTTGACTCTTGTGCCCCGTGCCCTGAACACTCTCTTTCTGGCTGAGTGTCTCTCCAAGGCCACCTCCCTCTCTAAGCGTGTCTCCTTAACACCCAAACATTACAGAAAAATGAGCTATGAAATGGATGATTTGGCTGAGAGACATCTCTTTATTGACCTTGGAAACCAGAAAGTAAATACAATAATAATAATACCTCTGTGTGTGTCTGTCTGTGTACCTCCTCTGTTCCTTGTTGCTCACCTTCCTTAGCCGTCTGGGAGTGAGAGTTTCTCCTAATCTGTTTTTTTGCCCAGTTAAGCACAACGGAGCTCTTGAATGATACTGATACAAACATAATCAAATTCTCTTTTCTCTGTTCCCGGAAACAACGATGATGCTATAAAAAATAATTGTGGGAACGTCTATGATGGGGGGAGAAGTGTTTGAAAGCAGAACTTTGTCCCTAAGCACCTCCATTGAAAGCAACCAAAGAATCGTTAAGATGGTTGGCTGGGATAACTACCAGCTCATTCCTTATTCTTTCAGAGCTGATCTTGTCACTCCACTCTTTAAAATTGCCACGGATAAATTCCATCTGAAGATCTGCCCAGCTTTGCCTTCCTGCATATTTATGCCTGAAGCTCAAGAACTGCCACTGGTTGATCACCACAGGATAGATCTTTAGCAAAAAGGACTCTGAAATGAATAGCCACATACTGTAGCAGCTGATTATGGGGGTTTAATTGCATTATTTTCAACCATTTAAAAAGCAATTATTCCCTGTCTTCATACACACCCAGGTTTACTAGAATAACTGGAAACAGAGTCCGAGACGCATGGAAAAATACAGATTTTTTTTTTCTGAAAAAGCAGTTATGTAATAAAGAATTAAACATGTCTCTTCACTGGGAGGTTAAATACTGAAGTACCTTCTGTTTCTCAGTCACCTTAAGCTTTAATACAGGAGTCCTGAGGTTCAGCTCATGCCAGGATGTGCAAAGGAATGATCTTCTATTTACCTTTTCTCCTGAGAAAGTAAAACCAATAACACAACCCCACAAACTGCAGCAATAAGCAGCATCCAAGAGGTAGAAAAACGTTCCTCCTACGTAGCCCTAAGGAGACCCATAAAGCAAACACAACCCAGCGTCCTCGCAGATAAAACACTTGTTTACCTTGTGTGACTCTCCCCTCACATTGCAGACAACCAGGAGGGTGCTCCTTGTGACTGCTTTATATGAAATTCCCTGCTTTCTCTCCCTCTGACCCCTACGTGCAAGAAATAAGATGGGCACGTCCTGACCATCTGCAGAAGCTAAATCACGCATTGGACATTCTTGTCATCGGGCTCTCGGTCTGCTCAAAGTAAGAGCAAATAAAAGAAGTGATAATCTGCCCAGTGAGGCCAGCAGCAAGCTCTGTGGTTGGCTCCTAAGCCATGCTTAGATTTGGAAGTTGAGCAAATGCTCTGATACGGAGCTCCATGAGTGTTTTATGGGGTGCCATCAGGAAACAGCTCCCAAAAGCTGTATTTGTGTGTGGCATTGCTACTGCCAAGCATAACATAAGTGTTCTTAGTCTAATCCTAAAATTTTCCTTCTTTTCCTTCTGTTAGAGCTCTGTTTCTATTCCCCAGTCAGAAATCTCTAGGCAAGAGCTGACCTGTCTGATCCCAGCTGGGGTCTGAGCCAACATGGATTATCACCAGTGGAGGGCTACAAAATCATGGCTGGGGCATATTGAGGTCATGGATGTTTCCTCAGCTGAAATTGCACTCTCTCTCTCTCTCTCTCTCTCTCCCTCCTCTGGGTAGCCTTCTATCTTCGACTTAACTTTCCAGCTTAGAGAGCTGGCCTATGCTCTGAGACGATGGGTATTTCCACGCCACATGCTGGGGTCAGCCAAAGGCTGCCCTCCAGATCAGACTTACTCTATATTCAGACAGCAAAACTACAAGCGCAACCCCAGGCACAGCCCAAGGGACTCTGTCTCTAACCCTGTCTGGCAGTTTCATATTCTGCCAGGCACCTCAGCAACCCCCCGAATGGACACTTTGCAGGGTGCCTGCAGGGCAAGCGAGCCTGTCATCAGGAGCTGTGGCTCGCATAAGCATCCTGCTCCTAGCCCTCCTCAGCTGCAATGTAGACACGACCTGGGGTGGTGGTTGAGAAGGAGAAGGTGCTTGTCTCTAACACAGATCCTCTGGAGCCAGAGCCTGAATGTGCCACATCTCCTGCACCCATGAATCGCACACATATACATAATAAAAGGCAGTCATAATCTTTATTAAATAAACTAATAAGTACTTAAAATTTCAAGCCAAATGCGACCAATCTTCATTTAATGTGGCCAGGAACGTTTAGTACTCCCCTGCCTCCATGACTCATAGCATCGAGAGCCCAGTAAAAGCCAAGAAACACTTGGTGCCTGCTACAGAGCAGCACACACAGCCTTCTTTTAACTGCACATGTACACAAAATGCAGTACGTGTTAACAAGATTAGAAATGCCCACCTACCATGATAGAAGAATGTAATATCTAGCCTCACACACACTTTCTATCATATAACAGTGCTGGCTGAGGATACAAGTTTCTCTGACTACCCTTGTGACGCTCACACTCATCAACGCATCCATGCCAGAAAATACAAGGCCAGCTACAAATAGTACTGGTTTTGCATTGAAACACAGAACAAAGTGCAGATATTTAAAGATAATTAGGTGTCTAAAGATGCACTAGTCACACTATGGGGCATTTCAAATGCATCTGGGCATCTAACTCTTTTGATTTCAACTGAATTATTTTAAAATCTTTTCAACTCTAAGTATTTTCTTGTTTTCCCCTGACATAAAGTGTAACTATCACAAAGTTACAGTAATTACCATCACTCCAAAGCCTAATCTTCCCATTAAAAAAATTCAACTTCCTAAGCTGCAATGCTGCCTGAAAACACGTAAGACACTTATCACTTAAAAAACCCCAACTCTTAAAGGGGAAGAAATGGGCAGGCAAGACCATTGCCAAGTTTATCATGTCCATATAGTACAAACCATGTATTTTTATTACCTGATACGAAGAACATACACTGCATCTCAGCAGGCAGCCATAATTCTGACCTGATGATATTTAAAGTATTGTTCTCCCCAACTTTGGTGCATGTATATTTTAAGAAATACTGGGTAGTGGAAAATATCAGTTAATATGTGTATTAATCAGACATTTAACATTATTCATGCTTCCATTTTGATAGAGTATTCATAAATACTAATTCTGAGTCAGCTCTGACCTGACAATTCCCAGAGAGCAGACTGAGGCCCTACTTGGCTGAACTTGCTCACAAGGCACATCCGTCATTTTAAACCTAAATTTATTTCTGCCCTTGTCAACCTGCTTTCTCATTATCTCACTACTCACTGACAAAAGAAATAATGAATCATAAACATTGGGGTACAGGGAACCAAGTACACTCAATAAAATTAACCTCATTATGTCAGTTGTGTGTAGAATGATGAAACCCTCTGGTGGGACCTCTAGGGGTTACTGCAACACAAGTAAAAAATTGTTGCATTGTATTGAAAATAACGATGAACGTGTACTTCAGGAATAAAATTCACATCATGACTAGGGCACAGAAAAATCATGACTACAGGTGGAGTTGCATTTGAGAGTTACTGCTGTGTGACATCAACAGAGAAGAGAATTTTCATGTCCTTCACAAAGGTTTAGTTGTGCACGTGGTTTGATGACTATGTCTAGAAAATACACAAAGTAGGGATCTTTTTCTACCTCAACAGAAAATAATTATTACAAAAACAAGTGAAAAGTCTTACACCCAAACATGTATGGGGTGAGGCTGTATTTTACCAAAATACAGTCTGCAAGGCTACCTGTGATTCCATTATTTCTTGCAACGCCTATGAAGCAGGTCTGTCAGAAAGACATCGAGGTGCTCACTATCACTGTGCACAGACGGCGCAGTTTGCTCTTCGCACTGCCCAAAGGCAGGACAAGAGGAAATGGGCACAAATTTGAACCTAAGAAGTTCCACCTAAACATGAGGAGGAAATTCTTCACTTTGAAAGTGGCAGAGCCCTGGGAGAGGCTGCCCAGAGAGGTGGTGGAGTCTCTGTCTCTGAAGACATTCAAAATCCGCCTGGACACGTTCCTGTGCAACCTGCTTTAGATGCACCTGCTTTGGACTAGATGATCTCCAGAGGTTCCTTCCAAGCCCGTATCATCCTGTCATTCTGTGAGGACGTGCAGGGAATCCCAGGCTCCGGTGTTTCCACACGGTCCCCAGCCACGCTGTGCTTCCATCTGCCTCTGCCTGCACCTTCCCACGTAGCCATGCCACAGGTCCTCTGGTGGCCCCAGGACTCGTCCCTAAACCACCTCCAGTGTTAGCAGGACTTTAAAATCACGGTGAACTTCTGTAGCAGGTACGTATCATATTTTTAGATGGGATCATTTTATTTTACAGTCACTCTCTAGAGAATTTTTCTGTGTTCTTTTTAGTGTGGCTATTTTTATTTTTACCATACACAGATGTCCTTGAGGTATGCTCAAAGCACAAACTGTGAACGGTGTTTGCCAGCGCTGGGTTCTCCTGTAACAAGATACGGTTCTGACGTGGGTGCAACGTACAGAACCCCACAACCGTGGCCCCGAGAAGTGGGAGCAGGCGGCAGGACAAGGGGCTCTGCTGCAAAACAGGGCAGAGCTGGAGGTGGGACAGGGCTTCAAACAGCCGACACCAGCTCCTGGAAACAGCTGCCGCAGAAACCCGGCTCTGCCTGGATGAAATTGATAATTCAGGGTTTTCCAGAATGCTCAGCCAAACGAAGCTTTTAGAGAAAAGCAAATTAGTGGGATGTCAATTGAACGGGAAGCAATGACTGCAAGGGGGTTTATGCAAACAGCTTTTGTTACCCCCAACAGCACGTTGGCTTGTGAGCCTTGCTGAGCTGCAAATATTCCCGTGCACAGCAGGTAACGAGGGAGAGCCTCCTCTTCTGGGAGAGCCTCCCTTCTGGGAGAACCTCCCTTCTGGGAGCTACTGCAGTCTTCTGCTAGGGATTTCAAATACTCACCTCTTTTTCTAGAAAGAGCCATTACAGCCCGACTGGCAGCACCGATCAAAGTTTTCTGCCCGGTAATCCCCACATCGTATCTTCAAGTCGAATATTTATCTGTTTTAATGCAACTATTTAGTTCTTCTCATACAACAAACACTATCTAATAAAAATCATATCAAAGCAGTGTCCAAACATAATTAAAGCCTCTGGCTAAGTCTGGAAAATGACTTTGAGTGAAATGTAATATTATGTTTCATAACTGATTAGTCATTTTATTAATCACCCTTTATTATGCTCCAATTACTTTTTAGAGAAGTGAGCAATTCTAAGGATGCCCAATTGAGGTGGTAATCAGAGTGTAAGTGGATAGAAATAGTTCCAAAGCTCTGTACCAGCTCATTTTTTGTGACAGGGAGCATCCTCTACAAAATGCTGTCCTCTGATGTCAGAGAATTCCTAAAACAAAAAAGTTGAAAAAGCAGACAACATTTTGCTCGACTCTGTTTTGTAGCTTTCATCTATATCTATCCAGGAGAACGCATCAAGGATACGGGCACACACAAAAGTGAAATGCAACAGAAGAAAACTAATTGACATGATTAAACCTAGGGAAGTTCAAGTTCAAACATTGGTATTCGGGGAGTCAGACTAATTGCCAGCCCAGCCCTAAAAGTTATGAATCTAGGAAAGATCTGAAGCCTCTAGAACTAACCTACACGAGAGATAACTCACTGAATGAAAATGCAACCAAAGCTTCCAAAATACATGATAAAACTCTTCATTAATGCACTTATATGCCAGAAGTGGTCCTTGCAATCTCTTCATCTGACTTCCTACCTTAATGCAGGCTGTAGGATTTTCACTACATAATCCCTGTTTGAATTAGAGCTGATTTAAAGACTTCTCAGGGTGATGAACTGACTGCAATTATTGATTGGTGTTCACTTATAGATCAGGATTTCCAGTTCAAATGTATTCTTTATTTTAAGGAGAACTTGCAAAATTTCACTTTCCAACTATGATATCTTAATATATCTTGGTGAACTAACAGAACAATTCAGTTGTCCTATCAATGTTTTGTTCCTCAGGTAACTACCAAACCATCCTTTAAGCTCTGCTGAATAAATTCAGCATTTTATGTTTGGGAAGGTGGCCCAGCACTTCTACCACCCCCGTGGCTCTTTCCTGCATTGTAGATGACAAAACCAAGCACGCTATTTTTGAAACAGCTCTAGGAGTGTGGAGCCTCTGGACCCCTTCCTTCCTCCTGTTTATATATTCACGGATCACAGTCAGCTTTTTGGCAACAGAACAGCTCTGGAGCTCGTGTTCATTTGATAACCAGCTACCACTCCCCACATCTCTTTCAGAGTCATGGCTTCGCATGACAAAGTCCTCTTATCTGTACGCACAGGCCTCGTTCTTTCTTCTTTTACCTGGGACTTTGTAAAGGGTTTTATAAAAACTGAAATGTGCTACTGACTTGAGACTGTTTTACACAGTGATCCCCATTATTCTGTACCAATGACCTCCAGGGTGAGACCCTTTGTATAGACTTTAGTTGTTAATTTTTATCACCTTGATATCTTTCTCCACTGATACAAATATCACTTCCAGTGGGGTTAACACCAGTCCATTTTAAGGCCCATTGGCAAGCCCAAAGCCAATCTGTATCCACTGCCATGTTTATTTGATACCTTTTTTTTGTTTCTCACTCAAAGTACCATGAATTCCTTGCAGATCATAATGGAAAACCTTATGATCCTCTGTAAACATTGTCCAGTCCTCTGTATACCTACACCCGGAGAGCCAGCTTGACAATATTTGCTATCCAGAACCCCAAAATTCCTTGTCAGTGTTTCAGAGGCATTTGGACAATGCCCTTAATGACATGCTTTAACTTTTGGCCAGCCCTGAAGTGGTCAGGCAGTTGGACTAGATGATTGTTGTAGGTCCCTTCCAACTGAAATAGTTTGTTCTATTTCTCTTCTCTCCGCTCTTAAATCAGAATTTTGCCAGTATTACTGACCAAAGACACAGGTGGGAGAGACCAGCCGAACAAGGTACAATATAACATAATAAATCTCAGAACTCCAATACTGAGTAAAAACAAGGAATCTGAATTAATTTTAAAATGTTTTGAATACTAAGAAAAAATCCCCCAATTTGACCTGAAGTTTTTAGTATTATGCCCCAAGATCTTTATACTGGAAGAGCAGAGGCACACACATGTACCTGTATCAGACATGTCTTACTCAAGTAAATCCAAGAGCAGGGAAACAAATTGTAAAAAACCACACTAATCCACCTTAAATATACAAATGCTGAATATACAAACA
>VXBJ01005362.1:823275-882942 GCA_013400055.1 Nycticryphes semicollaris | reverse complement strand
GTGCATTATATATATATATTATAATACACAATATATACAAATGCTTAAATACACACCACAGTTTATAAATATTTGGTACACTGATTTCATTTTTTTCTAAGCTGTCTCCCCAGCTCTTTGGCAAACAGCAAGTGAAAGACCATGCATGAGCTGTGGCTTCTCACTATAGAAAGGTCCCAAGTACTTTCCTCATACGCAGGGGCAGTCACAGAGTCTGTCCTCACCTGGCTCAGCTGAAAGAAGCATTTCTAAATTAGCAAACACTGCTGCAGGAGAGGCAGTACAAGAAAGGTTCAGCAAAACAATTCATTGACTTTTCAATCTAAGAGTGATNGGGAAGTTGGGAGGATCATTGTGTGCAGCAGTGCCACTATTTCCACTATTTCAGGGTATAGTGGAAGGGTCTTTAAATACTTCACACTGATAGGGCTTGTCACATCTAAGTTGTTACCGTTCCTTGATCAGGAACAAATGCCATTCCAATGAATCCTGGCCAGTGACAGGTTTATGCAAGTCATGTTCAGAAGCTACCTTGGCTAGTGACATCGATTTATTTTCTGATATGAAGCTAATTATAAAGGCTTGAAATTTGCAATCACTCAGTAGAAGGGCAACGATACTTCCTTTAAACAAAGTCATGTCCACTGCATTAATAGAAGTATTAACAACAATAATTCTTTCGGCATATATACACACCTTGCCTGCCTACTCAAGGTAAAGTTCTCTCATTGTGAACCATAATCTCAGCCCAGAAATTACTGTCCACCCGCCCACTAAACAACTGTGCACCAAAAATGTGCTTTAGTTTGGAGATGCAAGTAGGAATTTTTTTGTCTTCTTTTTTGCGGGGAAAAAACGTCGAATTTATTCTGAGGTCACTTATATAAACCAACAAAGGCACCACTAGATAGGTACCACCACAGCAGCATTAAATTTATGAAGCATGCTAAAAAGAGAATTTTCTCCCAGTAAATTATTGCAATAGAGACATTAAAAGCATGCTATGGGAGGGTCCCCAAACTGCACACTCCTGGCAATTTTGACAGGTCAGAAATGTGAGAAGGAAACAGTAATAAATATTCCCCCTCGTTCCCACAGTCTTCTCTCTACTCTACAACCACCTTAACACCTTGTTTCCCCACACAACTGCTAAACTCCAGAGAGAAACAGGAGGGTGCAGTGGAAGAGCACGTTGGGGATATTCACTCATTCATTCATTCATGGTGCTGCCAAACAACGTCCGGTTTCTCTCGGATGGCAGGCTCCTTGACATCAAATTCACAGAACACTTCATATTTGCCTGGCTTTTATCAGCCGACACCCTCTTGGCCTGTATTGTACATCAGTTTCTCAAGGGAAAAAGAAGAGCTAAGATAACTAGTGCCCTCGTACCCCCCACTTTTTCAACACAGCTACTTGTCCACAAGATGTACGGAGGTGTCTGAAATCTAAAGTAAATGTGGCAAGCACTCATGACTGGGAGCTATTCTTATCTCGCTGCCCTCTATAAACACAATGGCCAGCCATGTCCCTTACTGCCTAATACAGCTGTCATCATTTAAATGCTTTGCAGTCTACAAATGGGCCAGTCCTACGGTGACAGGTTGAGTAACAGGAAGATTACAGGTTGTGTAACTCCACTAGGGTACGGAGGAATTTTTGCAGTCAGTCAACGTTTCTTCCCACGCTCCTGCAGGCAAAAATCCCAGCCTAAGATTTCATTGCTCTTTTTCTGTGAGGCAAACCATTTCTCAGCTCTCCATCACCTCGGGCACCCGTGTTTATAGCTCCAAGCTCTCTCAGGTCCAGCCTACTTTGTTTGATATCATTTTCCCAAAGGCCTTTAGAAACCTTTGCACCTGAAGAGGAGCTTTGAACGTGCTTTGATGGCAAGTCTTAGGGAAGCACTTGAGAAATGGCTCGGCAGTTTTAGTGAATCAATGTATTGCAAGCTTTAGTTACTTTATTGAAATAAAACGAATCGTTACAATCAAATCCCCTATTATTCTTTACAGCGGGGAAGGATTGAGCCCTTAATCTGTTTACAATGCTTATATAACCAATCAAATCAGGATTGGTTAGAGAAAGAGAGAAAAACTAATAAAAGCTAAAGTACTTCGTGATTTTCCACCATTTATCTTAATTTAAAGAGTTTGTTCTCCAAAGTTAAACACTTCTGAGATCTGGAAAAAAAGAAACGGCTCTTCTGCAGAGTTGATACAGCCTAGTGGTAAATGGAATAGATAAGGACTTTAAAAGCGCATGAATTTCTACCCCCAGCTTTATCAAAAGCTTGATGTGTTCCCTGGACAAATCATTTCCCTCCTGAATTTCCATGTCTTTTAAAGGGGAGTAAACAATGCTTTTCCCTTTCCAAAGGGATTTATCAATGAAGGATGTAGCACTTTGATCAGATTCAATTTTTCAGGTTGTCCACAGGAGATTAATGTTGGCAGTTCTTCATGATGGTATCAACCCTGAATTTGCATTTGACTCATAAGCTTTTAAAACTCCTACACTTCCAGCCAGGAAATTGGAATAAATGTTGAAAAGGAGATGAGCTATATAAATGGTTCACACATAGAACAAGTCTTAATGGCACAGGTAAGAACCACTTTTTAATGAGGCATTTCTATCTTGATCCAATGTGCTTTCAACACTTCTTATAGTTACAGGCTCTGGATGTCCCCACCGTGCAGATATCAAAGGTCATGACTTTTGAGTTCCAGCCTGGAAAAGGTAGGGCATGACAAAACGGGCACAGTCCATGTTAGATGATAGCCCTCAGCTGTGCTCTGCAGAACCAGCGCTGACTGACCTAAGAGCTGTGAACCCCTCCCTGCTCTTTCTTTGACTGAAGACAAGGTGCAAATGCCAGCAGAACAAAATTCAGGGCAGAGCATAAAATGAGAGCTATTCATGGGGCTGTCTGTGCACTCCAGAAACTCCCCTTGGCAGGGTGGGACAGACGCAGCTGTAGCTTTTCCAGAGTTGTTGCCAGCTGGCCACTTTGGGACATGGAGGGTGTGGGGAGCTAGTCACACAGGCAGCGTGACAGAGGAGCATCTCCTGCTCTCGTCAGTGGAGAGAGATGCTTCCAGAGAGTGATCTAAAGCCCAAGCCAATGTAATCTGGTTCAGCATGACACTGCAGAAAAGATCGTTCCTCTCCATGAATGACAGATGTCATTGAAAAAGACTTCTCCCCCATGGCTGCTTTTTGTCATTAACATTCCAACTTCCTCCAGAAAAAAAGCAGAACAGTTTCAGGATGAGAGAAGTTCCCACGTAACTCTGCTTTTACTCTGTAATGTAAGCGTGTGTGGACAGGGGGCAGGTGTAGAAGTACAGCAAACTATGAGTGGATGCCCCTCATGTGGCCACACGTATGTAGTAGGGTGACCACCACATAGTACAACTTTCAGGCAAGAAAGACATGAAAGGGTTACAGCAGGGTCAGACAGAATAATTCCTAAAAAGAAGAAATAATTTTGCCTTACAATGGAAATGGGCAGAAACCCTGTGAGACTAATTCAGATCACAACTGAAGATAAGGCTGTAAAATTCAGATTCACAACTTTAAACATGCCACAGATTTTGGTTAATATACAATACTCCAGCTCAGACCAACATGACTAACTTGATGGCCTTCTGCGATGGATAAAGGAAGAGCAAGTGATGTCATATATCTTGACTTCTGTAAGGCCTGTGACACGGTCCCACACAACATTCTTGTTGCTCAACTGCAGAAGTACGGATTTGATGGATGGACTATTTGATGGATGGACTATTTGATGGATAAGGAATTGGCTGAATCCAGATGGCCACATCCAGAGAGTTGCAGTCAATGGCTTGATGTCCAAATGGAGATCAGTAACAAGTGGTGTCCTTCAGGGGTCCATATGGGGATTGCTACTGCTCAGTAGCTTTATAAATGACATAGTGGTATAGAGTGCAAGTCTGCAGAAGAAACCAAGCTCAGTGGCACAGTTGATTCACTTGAGGGAGGGGGATGCCTACTGGAAGGACTTTGGCAGGCTTGAGACCCATATGAACCCAATGAAGTTTAACAAGACCAAGTGCAAGGCCCTACACTTGGGTCAGGGCAATCCCAAATACCAATAGATTGGGGAATGAATGGATTTAGAGAGGCCCCGAGGAGAAGGACTTGGGGATACTGGTGGATGAAAAACTGGACATGAGCTAACAATGTATGCTGGCAGCCCTGAAAGCCAATGGTACTCTGAGCTACATAAAAAGAAGCGTGGCCAGCAGGTTGAGGGAGACGATTCTCCCTCTCTACTCTGCTCTCATGAGACTCCCACCTGGATGGTTCACCAGCACAAGACAGAGACCTGTTATAGTGGGTCGAGAGGAGAGACACAAAAATGATCAGAGGGCTGGAACACTTCTACTTTAAAGAAAGGCTGAAAGAGTTTGGGTTATTCAGCCTGGAGAAGAGAAGGCTTTGGGGAGGCCTTATTGCAGCCCTTCAATATCTAAAGGGGGCTTATAAGAAAGACAGAGAGAAACCTTTAACCAAGACCTGCAGTGACAGGACAAAGGACAGTGGTTTTAAGCTGGAAGATGGTAAATTTAGATTGCATATAAGGATAAACTCTTTACAATGAGGGTGGTGAGACACTGGAACAGGTTGCCCAGAGAAGTTGCAGATACCCCATCACTGGAAGCATTCAAGGTCAGGTTGGACAGGCCTTTGAGCTACCTGATCTAGTGGAAAATATCCCTGTCCATGGCAGGGGAGTGGAACTGGATGATCTTTAAAGGTACTTTCCAACCCAAACCATTCTGTGATTCTATGAGATAGAGTTGGCAGCTAGCCTATGACTTTCAGTCTCAGATCTTCAACCTTCAAAATAAAATTTGTGGGAAAGGCTTTCCCACCAAAATTACAGCTTTCACAATAACAAAATTTACTTCAATTCTTCCGGCTGAAAATTGTGCATTCTAGTCTGGAAATGGCAACACTTCATGGCGATGCCTCAGGAACTTGTCTGCTGCATGACTCATCTTCTATTTTCTTTTATGTGCCCTAGATATGGTTAGATTTCACCTCCCAAAGTACAAGGCTCTTCTTTCTTCCTGGAAACCCCTGCCTATAGCACAAACAGAAATTTATCCACAGAAGAGAATGAAAATATAAGTTCCCATAACTATGATACCTATGTAGTATCACAGTGTAATTTCCAAACAAGCACTTGTTTTTTTTTTGTGGTTTGTTTTTGTTGTGGTGGGTTGGTTTTTTTTTTCCCTAACACAGGGTAAAGAATTTTAACAGAAAGCTACTACTTTTAATGTTGCAACAGCAGCAATTTCAGTGGGTTTGGAAGTAGCAAAAGAGCATTATGACTTTTAAAACTAGACAGAATCAATGCATCAGGGAGTGTACTGTTTGTGGCAATCATAGACTGGGAAATGAACTACTTATGTGTTAGGTCTTTTTTGTCTTCTCGGGAGGAAATCACCCTTACCAAACCAAAAGGCTTCAATTTCTCACTGAGAACAGAATAAAAGACAACATTATTGCTAAATCAAGGTAGTGGCATCATTAAAAGTGCCAAGGGAAGCGAGAGCAGCAAGAGACAACTAAGAGACACCTAAGAAGCACTAACTATGCAGGACTAAATGGAAAAGATCTGGAAGTGGAAAAGAGACTTGGGATACCATAAGCAGAGGGAGAGCTAGAAATCAAATGTGCCTCACAACCACTGCAATGACAGAGTTTTAAAAGGTGCGGGATGTTGGATGGGAGATGAAGGACTATGTTACCTGACTGCATGCATCTGCTGCTGTCTCACCTACAAAGATCCACCGGCCCTGCCTGGTGGCACCACAGTTACAACATTTCAGATCCCTCACACTGAATATTGTGCAAAGGAATAGACTTCTGCAGCCAGCAGTCTTGGGGGTTAGGAAAAAGTAAGTAAGATTTACAATGCCCTGGAGTAACTAATGCCAAATAATATATCTCAACTGAGAGATGTCGCTTTCAAAATAAAGCCCCCGAGCAGACCCTGGCGCTGGTTCAGCAATACTCAGCAGAACTCACGCCAGCGCCAAATCGCTGCTTCCCACAGCGCTACGTTTCCTCCGAGGCCGCCCCTTCAGTCGCTTACCAGCGCCAAAAGACGGAGCTCCTTTGGCAATGGTTCCCCCAGGATCTCCCACTCACACCACTGCAGCGCTGGGACCAGCCCACCGAGCTCTGAAGGTGACAAGCCACGCACCTGAAACGTGGCTGCCACGTACCCGCGGCAGTGAGACGGCACCACATGCGGTCTCGTGAAGAAAATATTACCCCTTCCACAAACCCTGCCTAGCTGAGCTGCCTGACTTCGGAACCCTATTAAGCTCTTTATCTAATCAACAGAGAAAGAGGCAAATCCAAAGCTTAACTATTTAGGTAGCCTGAGGTAACTGAGCTCTCAATTTAGATGTCTTAATTAGGTAAATATAGTGATGCCAGTCCTATTTTGCCACCAAAGGGAGACAAGCCTATAACTGGTGCCAGCTGATAAAGTTTCTCATTTAGCTGATGCAGTAAATAATTTGTACATTTTACACTAACAAATACTACTCACTGCACAAGGCAGCTCCAGTTCCAACAGTTGTTTCATCAATTCTTTGATTTTTTGGGGGGCACAAATTACTAGAAAATGATGTCATTCTAGTAAGGACCTGAAATTCTAATCATCAAGAACTGATGCAAACTTTTTGGGTCACAGACCTTAAATACATGTCTGAGCCATAAGTAGACAGTGGCGCACTGGGATCATTGAATTTAAGTGCAAAGAGGACCCAGCAAAAATATTTTGTTCAAAAATGAGAATCTAATTTAGTAAAAGATGGCACTATTTGGACTATGAGCTTTTAAAAACCCAATAAACAGAGGTTATTAGTTCGCTGGGTCTTTAGATAATCTGCTTTGTGAAATTTTATTTTTTTTTTTAATATCTTGAAATCCACTTCTTCGAGGCTTTTGTGAGGCAGGAGTAGGAGGTTTAATTATGTGCTAGCAGTTTCATTCCTATGCACAACAGGAAGGCAGCACGATGCTACAAGCCCTCCATGAAAGGAAATCCTGCAGAGGTTAGCAGGTGTTCCAAAGCTGAATGTAGCAGTCACCAAATCATTCAGCACATTTCATGCTGACAGAGGAGTCTCTGTCAGGGGAGAAAGTGCCCATGTATGTTATCTTGAAGAAATCTCTTCATAATCTTCTTTGATCTGCAGGAAAGAAACTTGTGCTGTCTTTTTCCTAAATGACTGTAAGACAGCGTTAACAGGAGATCCTGAAGTCTTCCCTTTCTTTGCACAAAGCAAATTAGCAGCTGTCCAAATACCACCTCAATGCCACAGGGACCACCTTTAAGGGCAGAGACTTCCACTTCTTAGTCAAACCATCGCTTCTCAGCTGAGGTTGCCAATAAGAATGCTGTTGGATAATTTCAAGCTCCTTTTCCATTTCACTTACCCACATTAAATGGCATCTAATACCACGAGTAATTTCAGTGAAACCAACAGGGACAGTACACAGCAACGCAGCTTTCAGTGCAAAGGAGGAGCAACAGGGATACTTGAGGCTACAGTTTATGATGCTGATCCTTTTCCATCAGGCAACAACCTGGTATTTCCAATTCAAATTCACTAATTCAGCCGCTGAAGCTACTGCGTTTTTGGGGTTTTTTTTCTGACAAATCTCTGAACCTTCTTTACTCATCAAATCCTTTTTTCATGTCAATAGCCTCTTCTTACAGTGAGTCTCACGGTACTTGCAAACATTAATTTCATGACAATTTTGAGAGGCACAGCCCCCTTTTCTGTCAAATTCAAAAAATGAAAGAGCAGGTAATATACCTGAAATCAGTCACTAAACTGGCAGCAAAATGTGTAGGAGAAATCTCTTCTCCTCGAACTTCTGCTTCTGGACTCTGATCACTACCAGGCTAAAGTTGCTGCTAATATGTTTCCAGAGGTAATTAATCTACATTAGAAGAAGAGAAAATCTCATGTTTGCATATTTATGGAGAGAGTTTTAAGACTTGCTTTAAGGCATTTCTGAGGGGCAGCAAAATACTATGCTCTTTACTGAGGACTAAAACCACTTTTTGCAGTTATGATTCACCAAAGAAGAAGGATGCTTGTAAGTGCTGAGCTGCCACCTAGATCTCTGCAGTAGTAAAAGGTTTTCACCCTTTCAAACCAGGGCAATTTGAAGAGATTAAGTGAAAAAATACAGAAAAGTGGCAGGCCCCAAAAGATGGGCAGACATCACACTCTCCTGGTATAATATATCTTGGGAATGTGCTTGACAAAACAATTCATTACTTCCTAGGTAAGCAGGATTTCGCTGGCTATGATTCAAGGCTCAATTATAATGTCTGTTACAATACAATTCTTATTAACGATAACTTTAATTGCAGTGTTCACTATCCTCTTCCAAACCCAGCTAGACAGCTTCCTGGAGACAAAGGATTTTGATTAAATTCCTTAAGCTAGTTCCATTTTCCTCTCAGATACACAAGCACAGCGCCCACCGAGGCGGTAGAGATGTTTCTGAAAGCGGGACCAGAGAAAGAACGTACTCCTGTACTCACTCAGCGCAAACTGCTTCCACACAAAGCTCCTGAACATCCAGTCGGGCAGACACTGAGGCTCACAAAGAAATATACAACACTCCACAAAGTCATTCTGAATTTATATCAGTCTTTTTGGGAGTAGGTATAGACAAATCTCTGGCTTTTACTACGTGCGCTTAAGACTGAGTTGACTCGGAGCCAAGAAAAATAGGCAGATCTATACTCTTATTTCAAGGGAATTGCATTATACTTGTTTCATGTTAAATGGAAAACACCTTTTATAATAATGATAAATCAAGCATATTCCATAAATTGCTGTTAATCTGCATCTATGCAGTATGCTTCTGTTATTATAAAAAAAAAGGTAAAAAACAAAAAAAGCTTTTGACTTCACAGACACAACCATAACTCTCAATGTAAAGTAATCTTGGTGATATATAGGAAAATAAGATAATACAAGTTTGTCCTCAGATTTACCATTTGTTCTGCTTTAAATACAAGCCCTGCTCCTTAAAATGGAATTAATTTCTACAGCTCAGCTGAAATAAATGGAGTAGTATTCATTTATTTCAATAGGGAATTTCACTTTAGGCATTTAAAAAAAAACCCCAAACCGAAACTTCTCAGTATTGAAATACTGAAGTGGAGGAGAAGGTGCTGAGCTCTTCTCCCTGGGATGCAGGGATAGGATGCGTGGGAATGGTTCAAAGTTGTGCCAGGGGAGGTTTAGACTGGACATCAGGAGGGATTTCTTTACCAAGAGGGTGGTCAAACGCTGGAACAGGCTTCCCAGAGAGGTGATCGATGCCCCAGGCCTGTCAGTGTTTAAGAGGCCTTTGGACAATGCTCTTAATAACATGCTTTAACTTTTGGTCAGACAGTTGGGCTGGATGATCATTGTAGGGCCCTTCCAGCAGAAATATGATATTCTATTCCTATTCTATTCAAAATGTACTTGTAATTTTGTGGCCATTGACCTTGCCTAAAAAGTGTATGGAAAATCTTCTCTGATAGAAGTCCAGTTTAAGAAGCAATTAATAGTTTAATGTGCCTTTATAGTCTCACTTAAACAAGTCTATTCCAGCACACTATAAATACCAAACATCATCAGTTCCTTAAGAAGAGTATTTTCATTATTATCACAGATTTGCAGGATAAAGAGGTTGAAAATTCATCTCTGCCAGAACTACTTAGGACAACACAAGAGAACGTCAGCTCTGAGTAACTTGGCCCTCTCACTACTAAGAGCATATTTGGGCCCACCATACACAAAATCTGTTGGAGGGCACCCCATCATCCAGCAGGAAGGCCAGGAATGGGACTCAGCTTCCTGGAGTGCAGGTTTTTCTCCACAATCTCTAGACAGAGTATTCACAACCTCAGCAAAGCTTTTGTTTAGGGGCATTTCTAACTGAAAGTCATGTTTTTTTATCACTTTCATAAATCTTTGGAAATTCTGCACTGCTAATTCCCATTGCCAGAGTCAACCAATTTAAATCACAGGAAACAAAACTGCAGAAAATGCCTCAATTTTGTTGATATACTCCAGGACTAATGACACTGTAATTTGTTTACTTACATTACTGTCAGTTCTACAATGTAACCTGAAGACCCAATCAAGATTAGGAGGCCATTACATTAGGCATGAAGAAGGAGGCAGTTCATATCCCCAGTTGCCTGCAATCTATCTCCACGAGACAGACAAACTACAACTATCATTTTGCAGATGGAAGACAGAAGGAGTAAGCAGATTGCCAAAGGCTTTCAGAAGCTTGCTCAATGAAATCTCTGACAAAAACATGACATAAACCATGGCTGCTGGAAGTGCATTTCGGTGCCAACACACTACCTTATCTATTTATCCCATTACTTTATTATTCAGTGGGTTAACTTCTGAGACACAGCATAGATGCTGGATGAAAGAAGAAATCATTATATTTGTTGTATTTCTTAACAAAGATCAAAAATAGGAGAATCTGATCACATTCTTCTATAATATACTAAGATTGGGACTTGATTTCATGTTGTCTCACAGTCCTCCTATCTAATCTTCCACAATGATCTTGAGTATCTATTTGTGTATTTAACTCAGGCTGTGCAAAGCTGAAAAATTAGCAGGTGATTTACAATACCAAAGTTAGGCACTAAGGCATTTTACGTAGTCAGGGGTAGTCCAAAAATCCTTCTGAAGGGTAGTCCAAAAATCCCGTTCTAATTGTAAAGCGGCCAAGAACTACTCCTTAGGAAACAAAAACAAAAACAAAAAAAAAAGGAAAAAAAGAAGAAAAAAATGCTTAAACTTAGAGGTTTCTTCTAAACTGTTCCCTAGTGAGGCTGCACCTTAACTCCTGCTGCCACTGGAACTTAGGTGTGTCCATTAAGGCATCACAACACGTTTGGGGATCAGACCACAAAGTCTGAGATGATGCATCTAGTTGAACCACTGGAGAAAGAGGCAAAGCTGCCATGTGTAACAGACTAATAGCTGCAGTGCTGAGAGCAGAAGTGTAAAACTCAGAGTTCTTCATATTGAGGAAATTCCAGTCCTCACTTCCTACTTCTCTGGAACACATAAAGTCATCAGACTAGAAAATCCTCTGCTGAAGCCCTGCTTTGGTGATGTATGAATTATAAGACCTCAGAGGATGAGCAGACAGGACTCTAAAGTTCTGGCAAATATCTAGGGTACCAGCCCTTGGTCCTCTCTGGACTTTTTTCTGCATGGACTGCCAGGACAACTCATGCAGACAGTTTACTCCTAAAAATCCTTTTCCCAAAGATTCTTAAAAAAAAGGATACATGCCTTCTCTACATGCCTTCTATTCCTCTAGTGCCAGAAGTTACCTCCTGTCCGTGCTCTCTGCCATCACCCCCTATCACACAGTAAATGCACATCTATGAGACTCTGCAGAAAGAGGGCAAGATGGGGAAGCAAGACAAAATATAGCCCACAGCCCACTCCTTGTTTGAGTCTCCTTAAAAATTCATAACTTGCTCTGGCAGAAGCAAGGCCCTTGCAGTTTCCTCCTCCTTTCTGGAAACTCTTGAGAATGAATAATTAGGAGACAGGCAATGCTTTTTCTATGTATGTCCTTTCGCCCTTCAGGGAATAACAGAACCACCTATGTTTGAGCTAAGGAGCGGTATCACCACTTAGTGTGTGCATTGGTATGACAGCAGAAGGTCCACTGCAAGAAGTTCCATGGCCTACCAAGCACCACTGTATGGGAAAATCATTCCATTAAAAGTACAGAATTAATCCCTGAAGCCAGAGACTGGAATACAACTCCTTAAATACTCCTCTATGAGTACCTGAACCAAGTACTCACCCTCTTGCCTGCTCCTTTTCTTGCCCGTGGCTCCTGCATTCTTGATTCAATGTCCCAAGCTAACCTGGAGGGAGCAGGAAATTGCAGCTTCCTCTTCCTCAAGAACACAAAGGTTGCAATTAAGGATGTGGCAAACAGAGCTATGACCCTCTTCTGTTGGAAAAGGCAACTGAGAGTAGGTTTGCCATGCCTGAAACAACTGTTCAGTTATTATACACAAAGTGGGCTCTGACTGGCTGCGTTTTTGACTGAAAGTGGCCATCTCTGCTGTGCTTGATGCTGGATTGAGCTGTGCTCAGAGCACCCCAGCGAGGTCAGGTTCCTCTTGGGATCCAAATGATCTCTAGATCTTGGTGGAGTCCAGTCAGTGCATGGTTCCCTCACTTCTCAGACTACAACACCTCCCAGCAGGTATCTAGGTGCCTAGCTCCACAGTGACACATGGACTGAATATGAAGACAACCTGTGAGCTTTACATGATCCCGATATTAAGCAGCTCCGGAAAGCAGGATTTCTGGATTGTGTCCTTGCACCTAGGCGCCTTAATTTTTCCTAGCTCTCATTTATGTGACATGACGGATGTTCCAGCTATCTCTGTGAACATCTCTGTAACTTAGTTACCCACTTCCTAAAGCAGGACTCGCAGGACCGTACTGAGGACGAGCATTGAGTACAGCAAGGTCTAATGAGATCACGTAAATAAGACAGAGACCATTTCAAGATGAATCCCAGGCATATCTGGAACGGCATCAGTATAAAAAGAAGTTATATTATATACAGATAAAACAGTTTTAAATTAAAACTTGACATTCATATGTTATCTTCCCCACATGCTTTACAGACCACTGGAAGAAAAGAGTTTATCCACTAACCATGGGCTCCCTTTGAAAAGATGACCACCAAAGACTGCTTAAACATAGGAGCTGAGACGACAGGCGCTTTCGGAGATCTGTTCTAATCTGGTAGTTAGAGAGGTTGCACAGCACCAATGGCAAGATATATGGAGGAAGCACAGCTTACGCTGGAGATTGATTTAATGAGTTTTCATAAAGTCTTTTATGTCAAAGCCATCTTATGAGAGGCTCATCTGAGATGGTACCTAATACTGGTAAGAACTATTCAGCATCTTGTTATCTTTCCGCATTTACCATTCACACTCTGAAATTATCCAGCAAAATTGTGCTTTGTGGGAGCCACCAGCCTCAATTTTTTTTCTGCCTCTTTCAGTTCTGACATTTAAATTTATCTTAAACTAACGGGGGGTGGGAGGTGACAATTTTATTTCATAAAAACTTTTGAAGTTTGGACCGGAACAGAAACATATCTTTTGGCATCTTCACAAAAATAGTTTGAAAACATCTATTTTCAGATCTAAGTTACAGAGGAACGTCTGTAAGAGCTGAGACTGGCATGGGAGACCCATGTGTTTAACTTCTAATTCAAACTAGAGATCTTCATGAGATCAAAATAGTCCAAATATAGAAACATACAGGATCTTAAGCCCAGACATCCTATATCCCGAACCAATGCAGTAACTCTTTGGGCTCCTTGCCACAAAAGGGGTAATGAAGCTGGTGAGGGGTCTGGAAAATAAATCTTTGGTCACCCTGGAGAAGAGGAGGCTGAGGGGAGACCTTATCACTCTCTACACTACCTGAAAGGAGGTGGGAGTCGGTCTCTTCTCCCAAGTCACAGGCAATAGGACAAGAGGAAATGGCCTCAAGTTGCACCAGGGCAGGTTCAGATTGGATATCAGGAAACACTTTTACACTGAAAGGGTTATTAAGCCTTGGAATGGGCTGCTCAGGGAAGCGGTTCAGGCACCATCCCTGGAGTTATTTAACAGACAGGTAGACGTAGTGCTTAGCAACATGGTTTATTGATGTTTTTTTTATCAGAGTTAGGTTGACGGTTGGACTAGATGATCTTAAAGGTCCCTTCCAACCTAGACAATTCTATGATTCTATGATATAATCTTCTGAAGAGTGGTATTATTTAAATATATCCAAAAAAATTCTTGAAAAAACAAATAGTTATATTTACTGGAAAATGTTTCCACCTTGCACTGGATGTAAGCTAAGAAGCAAGTACAAAACTGAAAGAAAGCAACAGCTACTGGTGAGAACTTTCCTGTAATGTTTTGCCTTCTTAAGGAAAAGACCACATAAAATGGTACATCTTGATGTGAACTTCCCAACTGAGGACTCAGACTGCAGAGGTCCTTGCATTTTTTGGACATTTTACATAACTGTATACAAAACAAAATGTTACAACTGATGGATTTAAAGGACATTTTCCCTCTGCGCAAAGGTACAGCATATACACACAGCTCCATTAACTAACTCGCCACTTAAGATTCACACAAGTCTATAAAGCAGGTGTTAAATAGACTTTGTATTGATTTCTTCAATCTGGAATGAATTTTACTGCCAATACACAGACACATGCTTTTAAGATATATACAATCATTAATTACTCGTAGCGAGATCAGAGGCTGGAAAAAATATGAACCCAGCATTTTCACTGTTTCACGCTTGATTTCATTAGGTAGGATAACGGCTTAAAGAATCAGGTCCACAGCTTCATCTGTTAACCTCTCACCATTGAACGCTCCACTTGGCAGATCTGCTAGCATGCACGCCTAGATACTGTAGCCACAACCGCTAGCTAAAAATTAAATCTACGTGGAACCCATTAAAATATAATCAAATGGATTACGAGTGACCAAACAAAGCAAAACGATGCAACACAGGCTTTAAATGGCAAATCACTCTTGAAGGCAAGGCAGGTGGTACCCAGAGAATATTCAGAACGTGCCTTACCTGTGTAGTGCACCACACACGTCTGGCCCTTCTTCGGAAATGTCCGTCCTGTTAAAATTACAAAAGGTTATTCTTTTGTTTTCTCTGATTAACCTGTGTGGTTAGGCAGGGTTGTCTTCTAAGAGGAAAATGCCAGACTGAGATTTGTATTGACTACAGTTCATCAAATCACTAATATTCAAGAGAATAATGGGTATGGTTTAGGGTGGAAGGTCCCAGCTTGGCTTCTATTTAGTTTTTAGGTGGAATACTATTTCCCTTATGTAATTTCCCCTATATATGTGGGCATTATGTATGCATTTACATTCTGTAAGTGCAAAAAGACTGTCAAAACTTCATGGAATAATAATAACCTTAAAATTTTCAAATAAAGTCTTATTTTGACATTGTGAAAAAATTCCATTTGTATTCATACTTCTAATGCCTTTTACTCAAGAGAGCTCTAATTAGCTGGGAAGGGTTTTAAAACAAATTTCACAGGCAAAGGCATTTTAATTTTGTAGCACTGGACCAGAGCAAAGCAGTGATACACTGAGTTCTAGTAAAAGCCTCCTAAAATTTCCTTTCTGAAAGGAAAGCTTAAATTATGTTCTTGCCACTGGAATACCATTTCCATTTTACCTGTTCTAGGTACTGCCAAAGGCACTAAAAGCTTGGGGAAGATTTTCCAAGCTCAATTAGATGCCAATGGCATATTAAAAACTGCTAACCTTGATTTCTCAAGTAATGGTGGCCAGGGGAGGGCCCAGGCGCAGAAGAACTTAAAAATATGAATGAAACTGAACATCTTTGCCAGAAAGCTAGAAAGTGGGGATTCAGATAGAAAGTGAAGCTTGTATCTTAGTTGGCTTTCTGGCCTCTTTAGTCTCAATTAACATGATAATTTATGCATTACTGGGTGCACTGCAGGGTATAAAACATCAAATAACACATAACCTATGTATTTATATGCCAAAAACCACCACAAGCAGTAAATGGCAGGAGGGCTGGCTAATTTGATGAACCAAGATTTATAATATGAAACTGAGAAGATAGTGCTTCCAAGCATCATCTGGAGAGCCTTGTTCATCAGCTTGCATTTGGCTCTGCAATATCTCTAGCTGTGGGTTGCATAAAGCCCAGTGCAATAGGTATCCAGTTAGGGCATCACTGTAACCCTAAAGTGGGTTTAATCTCATTTACTTTTAGCCATCTAAAACATGAGCAACTCTCATATGCCAGCTTCCCCTATTGACAGCAGAGAATTAGCAGTGCCTTGGGAGAAACTCAGCCTATCCAGAGAGAGGCAAGATGAATTCTTCTCTGGAGATGACTACAGAAAAAACCTAGCAGACTGCTTTAGACTAGCTCCCTAACCCGAGAGAAGTTATGGGAGATGAATCCTACCTTGGTAAAACAGGTACTACTCAAATGATGCATTATTATACAGAGATCTAGGAAAAAAAGTATCAGACCTTACTAACACACATTCTGCTGTGTTGAGTATAACACCAGCAAAGTCAATGAAGCTACATAAATCCACATCAAAGCTGAATTAAAAGCAGAGACTCTCGAGACCACTGACTAGCTGTGGTTTTAAGACAGTGTTTAAATTCAGCTGATTTTGATTAAGACTTGCAACCAAGAGAACTAATCCATATAACCTTATTTGGAATAGCATATTGCTTACAAAGACAGCCTTGATATATTTAATAGCTAGAAAGTACTATTACAAGGTTAAGTTCCACCCTTCTTTCTACTCTCAACCCAGCAACGTTACTTATACCCACAGAACTATTCTGGTTTTATATCTGTGCAACCAAGAGAAGAATCTGATCCCCAGAACTAACCAGCACAGAGGGAGAAACCAATTTAAAAACATACACAAAGAAAAAAAAGACAGCAGCCCAAGAAAGTTAAGCTGAGACCAACTTGAACAAATGATTTATGGTGGTGTATCAGCCAATGATGAATCTGGCCTATTATATAGATACGTATGGCTGTATATTAGAAATTATGTCCTCTTAAAAAAATCAAAAAGCAAACCCCCCAAACCTCATGAAATTATATTATAACGCCACAGGAGAGCAGAACAAGACGAATTGGCTCTGGAACGGAGAGCCTGCGCCAAGCAGAGGTTATCGCCACCCGGGGTGCACCTCAGCCCTCGCCAGCATCACCGGTTTAGCCGGGAGGATGCGGGCGGGCGGCAGGGATGCTGATATAAATGCCCGGTGGCCCCTGGCGAGGAACCGGGGAAAGTTTTCGGCAGGGAGCGCTCCCGACCGAACGCCGGGCCGGTTTGTGCAGCTGTCAGCGGATGCCAGAGAAAAATCGCCAGCCCCCTGGCCGCTCCTGCCGCTGCTGCTGCCGCCGGCTTCCCCCCGCCGCCGCCGGGACGTCGGGCGGCCGCCTCGCCCCGTTCCCCCTCTACCGCATCAGGGATGGAGGTGTGGGGGCGGCTGCGCCTTCCCTCCCGCCTCCCGCCGCCTCCCCGCACCGGGACCCCGCGCTCCCTTCTCCGCCCGGCGGCGGAGACGGCGGCTTCCCCCGGCCTCGGAGCCCCGTGCGACACCCGCCGGCTCAGGTCGCCGGTCGGACCCGGGCGCCCCCGCCCCCCGGTGCCGCAGGGCTGCCCACCCCCACGGTCCCGTACCGTCTCCCGGAGAGATGGTCTCGATCTCCACCCCCATGGCGGCACTTGGCGCGGCTGAGCTGGGTTCGACACCCTTCGGAACGGCTGGGCTCGGCGCGGCCGGACCCCCAGTGCGGGCATGCCCCTCCGCCGCCGGTTGGCAGGGACCTCCCCCGCTGCCCGTCAGCCGCCCGCAGCCAATGCGGGGCAGGGGCGGGGAGGACGGGGAGGGGCCGCCCGCCCCCGCCCGGAGCGCCCCGGGGGCCGCCGCGGCTGCGGGGCGAGCGGGGCTGTCTGCTGGCATCAGGCTGTGGGCTGTGCGGAGGGCGCGAAGGGCCCGCTGCCCCCACGGCCCGGGAAGGGCTCGCCTTAGCGGGGTCTCCGCCCTGTGGAGCGCTTCCCGGGGGTTCTTGCCACCGTTCCCGCCGCCGTCGTCCCGCCGTGCCCGCTGAGCGGCGGGGTGGGGGTGTGTGTGCGGGGGTGGTGGAGCGCTCCCGGGTGCGGGCACACCGGGCAGGCGCGGGAACCGGTGGTGGTACCCCCACGCATCAGGTCTCCAGAGGGCCACAATGTGTAGCTGCCCACCCTAATCTGTGTTTTAAATGAAAATCTCTGTAGGTACCGCTCAGGTGCTGCCGTGGTGTGAGATGACAAATTCAAAAGCCCGTGCAAAAGCTACGGCTGGTTCTGACAAGTTGTCCCGGTATGAGGTAACCAACCCAAAATAGGTGAAAAATACTATTTTATCATAAAGTATTGTGTACATGAATCATCGGATGGTTTGGGTTGGAAGGGACCTTAAAGATCACCCAGTTCCAACCCCCCTGCCATGGGCAGGGACACCTTCTACCAGACCAGGTTGCTCAAAGCCCCATCCAGTCTGGCCTTGAGCACCTCCAGGGATGGGGCAGCCACAACTTTTCTCGGTAACCTGTTCCAATGTCTCACCACCCTCACAGTAAGAATTCCTTCCTCTTATCTAATCTAAATCTACCTGCTTTCGGTTTAAAACTGTTACCTCTCATCCTATCACTACAGAGCCTTGTAAAAAATGCCTCTCCAGCTTTCTTGTAGGCCCCCTTCAGATACTGGAAATCTGCTAGACAGAATCCCATGGTTTCCACTGGCTCTAAGGGAGTAAACCTTCTGAGGAGAGGTTGAGGGAGTTGGGATTGGTCACCCTGGAGAAAAGGAGGCTGAGGGGAGACCTTATCATTCTGCGTGACTGCCTGAAAGGAGGGTGTAGAGAGGCAGGGGTTGGTCTCTTCTCCCATGTCACAGGCGATAGGACAAGAGGAAACGGCCTCAAGTTGCACCAGAGGAGGTTCAGATTGGATATCAGGAAACATTTTTACACTGAAAGGGTTATTAAGCTTTGGAATGGGCTGCCCAGGGAAGTATTTGAGGCACCATCTCTGGAGGTATTCACAAGATGGGTTGATGTGGTGCTTAGTGACACGGTTTAGTGATGGGTTGGTTTTTTTTATCAGAGTTAGGTTGACGGTTGGACTAGATGATCTTAAAGGTCCCTTCCAACCTAGACAATTCTATGATTCTCGAGAATGAAAATGGAACTTCAACATCATCAGTTTTCCAACTGAAAGAGCTGTCTGTATCCATATAATCCCAACTTGTGCTTCTCTGACATTACTTTTCAGGACTTTTATCTGCTCAGGAAAAGAGATCTTTTTCTACGTGGGGCAATTGCCAGGATGATCAAACTGAGGAATTACTACGTTGTTCTGTAACTGTGATAATCCCAACCATCTCCGTTCTGGTTTTCCCACTGTTCTGATCAGACTGTCTACCCACCCCCGCTTTGTTGTATAGATGTTTTATTGTGAGTCAGACACACCAAAATTACTGGGGCTGGCCAGAAGAAGCTCCCCAAAAAGCAGGCGAGTTTGGAAAAAGCATGAGCTCACACTGGCTCAGAAGCAGTAACGAGGACCAGACAGGGGTTCCTTTAGCCTGGCTCCCATCCCAGTTCATTCCACACCTGTGTGTAGCCTATGGAGAGTAAGCGGGCACTTATTTCAGTGCAGCAGAACAAGTCTGTAACCCTGCAAATTCTGAAAAGAGTGCAAATCTCAGAATGTTATTTGATGTCTGGTCAGTAGAAAGATACTAAAGATGCGTTTGAGAAATAGGAAAATACCAGGCAGGAGATAAGTGGCACGTCTTGCTAATTCCAGATGGGCCTCAGAGTCATTACCAAGCAACACGGACGGCTCAGGAAACGCTGAGCACGTAAGGGGAGTTACAACGGGAAATTCTGGGTACACGGTGTCCAAGTAGGGCCCTTGACTTTACAAGAAAGGGCTGCTTTTATCCAGGCTCCAGGTCTGTGTCCTCTTAGACAATCAGAACATGAGAAGGCATAACTCTGATGAATAAAAGCCATTTTTACTTTGCTGGGTTCCCTTTAGCCTTTGTAAGTACATGCTTCCTTTGGTCGGGGTTACACATCTCTTCGTGATGGAAGAATAGCTGTTCCCGAGTCCCATCTTGTGACAGGAGGAGATTGGGCTTAATCACATAATAGATACAGATTGGAAGGGACCAGAGAATATCTACACTAAGCAGCATCACAAATAGCAGGCCTTAAATACAGATCCCAGCACCCTCAGGCAAGCTTACAAAAAAAAAACCAGAACAAAAAAGCAAAACCCACCAACAGCAGAATGGAAAAACCCCAAGAAGGGGTTAGGAGGGACCAAGCAGTGATCCAGGTCTGAATCTGTGGCATTTATAAGCCCATGGCCTCTCGCCCCGTGCTGGATCCCTAAACACACACGTACAGCTTTCTTTTGGACACCAGCTAATTAGATCCCCTACACTCGTTATTCCCAAGCACGTGCCACGAAAAAGGCAAGGCCAAATTCCAAGAACAAGGATCTGTAGAAGGGATCTCAAAATCGTTGGGAGAATATTTTTTTAAAATCTTTGTCACCACAGATACTGAACAGCAAATAATGTTGTTATTTTTCACCTTACTGTATTTGCCTGAGGCATTGAGGTCCTCCTTTGAGGAGGACACTGTTGTTAACAACTACACAGCATATGAAGATCTTGAAAGAGAAGAAACCTTGAAAGGTGGAATATCCTGTATCTTCAGGAAAGCCTCTGAAATACAAAGGAAAATGGTTTGGGATTGGCAGAGAATTGGAGGAGAAGCAAAGAGGATAAAGGGGCTAAGAGGGAAAGTCCATGACCAAGGAAACTGCAAAAACCAAATTACTGAAGCAGACCAGGAAATTAGTGTTTTAAGGACTGCTTTTTGAAAGCAATTGCACGAAATCCACCTCCCCTTCCCCGGGATCGAGCATATCTGCATCAAGGATAAACTCCACAGTCTCAGCACGACTTTCTGTCCTGGCAACAAAACCAGCAGCCTGGAAAAGCCGGGGGGAGTGTGTGGTGTGAGTGTCTCTGAACCCTCCTTTCTGAACGTTATGATGGAACCAAATGACTCCAACGTTTCAGATTCCTCAGTGGTCACACACAGGACAAGTTGATCACAGTCATTATGAGATTTTGCAGAAACCCAAAACTTCAAAATTTAGCAGCTGAATATCTAATTTTCTTCAGTTAAAACCCCTACAGCCTGCACTGTTTACAAACTATTTATGCATTTCCATTTTAAGGAAGACAAACAGTTTTCAAATGTTTAGGGTGTTTCAGATTAGTTCATGGTTTAATTCATAGCTCCTTCCTATATTGTGAAATCCCATCCTTTCACTGTTTTTATATCTACAAAGGATCTACAAATCATGTGTAATAGATTCCATATGCACATGAAGAACACCCCTGGAAGGCCAAAGCACTAAATTTGCCATAAGCTGAAAGCACAAATTCTGCAAACACAGAAATTCATGGAGGTCACAACCCCCCCCCCCCCCCAACCAAAAACTTTCCCTCTCCCACNATACACTTTTCCCTCACCAGCATCCACGGAGGACTCAGCGTTACTTTGAAACCCAACCACTGTTCTGTGGACAAATAGTGAAAGCAAACTAAAAATATATTACAAATACTGACCTTTCCCCTCACTGAACCAACATGCACCATCAAGTAAATTTAATCCAGGACATGCCAAACCAGCAACCCACTGGAAAAAAAATCCGAAATAAACACCAGCTTGCCCAGCTCAGCAGGTCATGTCACTGCAAATGTTCCTGTGCATCACTAGTCCTAATTAAAAAAAACCAAAACAACAACAGAGTCAGGCCAGATTTTCCTCAAAGCAGGTCCTCAAGGCAATTCTGAGAGCATACTCGCAGTGAGGACCACTTGATAAACATCAAAACATACCAAAAATCTCAACGTGCCTGTGACAGGAGAGCTGTCTGTCTTCTCACCACTGCTGGTTACCACAGCTCTGCAGCACAGGCACCTCCTCCCAAAAGACACTTGTTCCAAGTGCCCCAAAACAGAATAAAGCTTTCTTCTGAAGCAATTACTGTGAATCCTCATCTTCCTCTTGGGACTCCTCATCCACATCTATATCCATAGTTTCTTCCTGCAGCTGTAGTTACGACTGCAAAGCTGCAGCTGGAATTTTTCAGTAGCACTAAAACTGACTTTGAAAGCTGCCACCTCTCTCTGACATTCACGTCTGCCTCACTGGGCTCTTCCCAACTCAGGTATTCACTTATTCTTTAGCACAGCACTTAAATGTGAGTCATTATGATTGTCCTGATCTTCAAACCCTTTTACAGGACACCTCAGGTCCAGCTCATGAGGATACACACCACATCAGGAACAGAGGAAAAAGTTCCACATGACCAGGAAGTAACTAACGGAGCTCACTTCCAGAAGGGATCAACACAGTTTACCACTTACCAAAAAAATGTGGGCTTAGACTAATGTCTTCAAATGGACACATGCTCTCACAAGCCTCTGTGTTCTCAGGAGTGGTCAGGCACTGGACCAGCCTGCCCAGGGAGGTGGTTGCTAATACTAAGTTCTCCACCCCTGGAGGTATTTAAGAAACGTGTAGATGTGGCACTTCAGGGTATGCTCTAGTGCCTGAGATTTTAGGGTTTTTGTGTCTGTATGGTTGGACTTGATTATCTCAGAGGTCCTTTCCAACCATGATGATTCTGTGAAAACCCACTAACATACTGAAGGAAATCCAACCAGTCCAATGTGGTTACTGGCTGGAGAATGTGGAGATGGGGAGAGAGTTGGGTCAGTTCAGCCTGCAGAAGACCAAGCTAAGAAAGGATCTCAGTTGCCGCCTACAGGTACCTAATGGGTGGTGGAGAGGATAGTGCCACACTCTTCCCAGAGATGCTTAACAAAAGCACAAGAAGCAATGGATGCAACAAGGGAAATTCTGAGTAAATACAAGGAAAAAATCTTCACAAGATGAGTTATGAAACATGGCCTTGAAGAACTTGATTGGACTTTGAAATCAGCCCTTTTTTAAGCAAGAAGTTGGACCATATGGCCTACAAAGATCCCTTCCTCTAAATGGCTTTATGAGTTTGTAATATTTTTCCTGTAGAATGAAGAAGAGAAGGAAATAAAGTGGTGGTGAGGTTAACCACAGCTCTGATATTGACTGCATGACCTTAAATCACCTGGGTTCTGTTTGCAGTGCATAATGCTCCGAAGTGGATCCATCTCCTGGGCACTGCACGAACTGTCAGTATGTGTAAAAACTAGGCAGATACAATATAAATATGAAATTGCAGCATCCATCCAGGCTAATTAGCACACATGCAGATTGCTGCACTGATACTGCTTCATTGCCTACCATTTTGAAGCCAGCTTGCTGAATGGAAGATACGCTCTGAATTGCTCCGTGCCTCAGTATTTCACTTGTATTATGAGAATGATCCTTTTGCCTTGTCTATTTAGATTGTAAACAACTCAGGGGCAGAGGTCCCCTGTTATTATAAAGAAGTGTAACACCTTGGGGCCCAGAGCCTAAACTCAGGGTCATGCAGTGTGGTCTCACAAATAAAATTTCCAATAATAACAGTATCATAAGCAGACAGCCCAAGAGGATTAATTTTTCTCTTCCATCCCATCTTTCATAGGAAAAAATGGGTTAAAAATTTAAGTTAAGTCTGTCTTTCAAACTGAACAAACCAGAACTGCAATCACATCTATAAACAGTAAAATAATTATTCCAGCTCTGTCATTTCCTTGCTGTGGAAGTTACAGAAGGAAGTCAGTGACTTTGAGAAATTTTGTATTTACAGTGGAACACATTCGCTGCTTTCTCCAGTAAAACTCTTTTCTCTATAGTCTCGGTATTTATTCTGCTTGGTGAAGAAATGTCACTGGCAAGACATATTGGAAGCATTTCAGACAACAGGAGGAAACCAAACAAACCGCAAATATTAGCTACAAGCTTCTGATTAGCCTTTCGATGATTTTGGAAAATGTAACTGTGGAAAAGAAATTAACTGGCACTTGCAATCCTCCAGATAAATGAATCAAGGGAGCTGGATAATGGATTCAGCAAATTAAGGCTGTATTTGTTTTCCTTCATTCTGCATGTGCAATTCTAACACTATTTAATGAGTTTCTAGAACCCCCCCCAACCAAAATTATCTGAAGTTACAACTGAAAGATGGGCAGGCAGAGGGGCAGATTGTACACATACCCAGACAGCTGTGAGCAGGACAGCACAGAAAGATTGTAAAAAGTTGAGGTTTTTTTTTCCATCATGCTCCAGGGGCAGCTTTAGCTCTAGGTAAGTGTTAACAAAATCAACAACAGCCACTAAACATCTCAGGCTTTTTACATTCATCGCTAGGACAAACAGTAATTTTCTGGTATTCAGCTCCTCATCAGGGTTGACCCAGCATCTGGTGTTTGAGTCTGCCCTTCTGGGTTTCGTTAGCTACGTAGTTAAGGTGGCTGAATCCTGGAGAAGAGGTATTTAGGCTTAAACTGACCCTCAAGCAGAAAAATTTTTCATCCTTCCTACTAGTGAAGGAGGACAGTGTTTTCTTTTTTCCCCTTCTAAACTAAGGCCTTATCTAAGACAAACTAGAAGGCCAAAATTGAACCATTACAGCCTTTCTGTAAAAATGTAGACATTGCAGGACCTTCAGCACAATTTTACCAAGCTCTTAAACTAGCCTGAGGGTTATGGGTTAAAGTCATCATCCACTGTAGCTCTGTTTCAGCCTACACAGAAAGTTACAGGTGACCTATTAAAAAAAGCAAGTAGGTAGCAGCACCATGTTATCGCTATTTCATCTTAATTACCAGGTTTGTGTTAGAATACATTCACCAGTATATTTGTCTATATCATGGGGAAAGAGGAAGGGAAGTTCTGCTAAGTCCAACAAGCAAGAACATTTCTAGGGAAGACCAAGTCAAAGGTGGCTTGTTACAAGGGTTTCCAAATACATCCAGGAGGCAACTCTCCTGATATTTCTGAAATGGCCCCATAATCATCCCTAAAGAAGAACAGCTCTACCAGTAACAGCAAAACTATGCACATAACCTGGCCATCAGAGGTGTTTTCATCATACACGCCCCATACGTTGAGGAAAATTAGATTCAGAGAGAGACCCCGTGATTCTTCTCAGTCAATGCGCTTGACTGCGGCTTAAATGCTTGAATAGGTACTGCGTGTGATTCAGAAGCAACCCATTTTGATACACTGCATGAAATTTGCTTTCTAGTGCACTTCCCAAAATAGATGTTGCTAAGACTTTGACTCCATCTACACTGTCAGCTAACCAGTTTCAATTCAGACTGAGGCCAGGCTCATACTGTCCTGACTTTCATTACAATAATAAATTATTTTCTGAGCGTAGACAGAGTTTAAGTGACCTGTACAAATTATCAAGCTGGGATAAATATGTATCTGCTAAAAATTTTCTTCTCCTTTGCTCCTCTTCTAGTCACTTTCAAATTAGAGTGATCTGCTATTCATTTAGCCATGCCAGAAGTTCCTAAGTTACCTCATGTGTTTGGCTCAAATGATAAAAATATTGCTTCAAAATTATAAATTTAGCTCATCATGTAAAAAAAAAAAAAACTAATATGAGACATCTTAAAAAAACAAATACATTTAATGATTATGAAAGAAAAAGACCAGCATAATTTGGAAGCTGAGTGTTGACTTACACATGGAAAGACCTATTAGATCATTCATTCCCTCTCTTTGCCAAGACAGGAATGTTTCCTAAAGAACATTTCATACTCTTCTGCCTAGTCTAATTTTAATAACGCAATTACTGAAGTTTCTATCACTTTCCTTAAGATTCTATTCCACACAAACACGGCTCAAGCTCAGGAAATGTTCCTTTTTAAGAACCACCATCGAAACCTTGATTGCTTTATAAAGCAAGCACAAGGGGCTGGCGTACACAGAGGAGAGTACTAAGTCACAAAACAGTGGTCTGAGACAGAGCAGGCATTCAGGGGTGGGAGGGGTGTGGGATGTAGGAATTGTGTAGCTCTAGAAGGGGCTGTCAGTGGGCTGGTCATTGGTAAATGTGCTAGTTAGAACAGACACACACGTAATGACTGCACAACTGCTCCTCAGCACTCATCTCTCCATACCCATGTGCTATCTGAGCACTTCGGCTGGGCTCGTAAAGCAACATTCATTTATCTACTTTAGATACTTTGTGATGGAATGAATCATGCCGTAAAAGTGTCTGACTTTTAAGCAAACCAGTAAGCAGGGTCGGAATTAGATTACTATAGTGGCTATATCTAGAGGTAGGTTGGTGAGGTGAGGCTCAACTGAGTTTTCCAGTAGGAGCTTGGGTTCTACTTTCCCAGAGGCAGCCATATGTATATGCCTCACTGTAGAAATGTGAGATGAATCCCACTCCTACCATTAAACATTAAATAAGCCTCCTTCTCTGTGACCACACTTTATGTTCTTTCCTTCCTAATTCCTCACCTGTTTTGCTTTGGCATTGTGAAAGCCAGAAAAACCAAAGCCAAATGGTCTTGCTGGGAGCAAGAAAGAAGTGGCTGTCTGCAAAGGTTTGCTTCTCCTCTGCCCACTCCAATGAACCACAGGAGTCTCACTCTAAACCACAAAATGGAAGGCTTGGGAGATAAATAAATGCTCTGACAGATCTACTCCCCCAAACTTGCTGGGCTGCTGTGTTAGAATTGCATGATATTTGGCTTTCTACTACAGAGGAGAGGGAGTTCTAATGACCGCAAAGGTTCCGTCAAGAGGACTGTTGACAGCACTCCGGCAAGACTGATGGATAGCTCAGGTTGGAACGATATGATGGAGCATCTCTGGTGGCTCCCCCGAGATCCTGGGGGGTTTCAGAGAACTGGAGGTCACACGTCAGAGGACTGGCTGCAGTCAGTCATGCAGTTAGTACATTTGGAAAGCTGCTATCTAGCAGCACATCGTCGAGTGTGGAAATGAGCTCACAGAATTTGTGAAGTTCTACAAGAAGCTGTAAACATGTTGTCTGTACTCTAACAGTGCCACCTCCATCAGGTGTCCCCATAATAGATGCCACTATTTAGCAGATGACAGATCAAGCTGGTGTGTTCTGTTGGGCCCAGGCAGTCACTCCAGAAGGGTAAGACCATGGCACTGCAAGTATAAAAGAAAGAGTCTTAGAAAGGAGACGGGACTTTCCTGATGCCTCCTTAGTTTGAATACAGTCTGCATGGAAAAAATCAGGGCCTTACCTTCATTTAATAATTTGCATAAGTGTTCTTTAATTAACCAAACTTATTAACAGTTTTATTAAATATATTTATGTATAACAATACAATCTGCCATTAGATCTTTCCCACCTGAGGTGGCACACACACAAAGCCATGCCAGTTAGTGGGTTAAATCCCATTCTGAGAGCAGCAGCAGGACACAGACACACCAGTGTCAAACGAGTGCTGATTTACATAGTCAGATGAGTAGATCTGCTCTGACAGATTACATATTTTGTATCTTCATTAACCGTGCATCATTTTCACATTCTGTTCCAGTTAGCTGGTGACAGAGAACTATTTTTTAAACTCAGATCTCAAGGCAAAGACATGTTAGCGTGGAAAAATAAATACATTGCTCCAGCTTCTTGAAAGTGTTGTACTAAATGACACATCGACTTAAATTGGTGAAATCATGGTGAGTAGCTTTAAATAGAAATATTTTTGGAGTAAAAATACCACAAAACATTAGATATTTTCTAAGTTGAGGTAAATTAGTATTACAAAAATTACTATTACTTTTTTATTACATACTGAGCTGATTCTGCCTTCCTCTGAAGTCACCAGGAATATTAACATCAAATTAATTAACTTGAAGCAATATTTAGCCTGGAAAGAGTTATTTTACCATGAATAAAGGAGAAAATGAAGTCTGAATCTCAGCTTTTTCAGCAAGGCACTGAACTGAGATCCACAGAGCTCAATCTCCCACTGGACACGAAACAGCCAAGTAAATATATTTAAAGAGCCTGGAACTCATTAGCTGTGATCCATATTGAACTCAAAATGTATTCCCCATTTCCCGAGACAGGTGGATTGTAAGCATAGCAATGTGAGAAAACAGGAATATAAAATCACTATTATAAAAAAGGGTAGCTCAACCTCTGCAACGATGAGGGCTGGATTAATACTTAAACATTCATTAGGAACCATGGGAACTCATGGCTACTAACAGCTATGTGCAGCTCAGGGGTGGGGTGGTCAGTTTTGGACCCTACCCCTACTTCTAACCATCTCCTCCAGCACAACAGAGACAGGCTGGGCTGGAATCACTCTGCAGGCCAGAGACAGCCAAGGTGCCACCAGCTGAAACAGCTTGTTCAAACCACGGGTGACATTCTGATCTGAGTTATACCAAAGTTAATCAGGGGCACAGTGATGTTAATTGCATCAGAATCGAGCTCAGTATCAATGTAAAGACTGGGGTTGCTCACTGGGGTGTCTCAGATGACTCACAGAATACTCTTCACGTTGCTTTCCTGGGTCTCAAAGGAAAACTGTAGCATTGCTGGGGCAGTTTTCTGTTACTGGCCTTTGAGTGTGTGTTATATAGATCTGTGCATGCCAAGGTGACACAGAAATATTATTTAAATGCTTTACCGCTTTCCAGAAAAAATATGCTGGCTGAATGAGGGGAACTTGTTTTCCACCCTCTCTATTTTCATCCTGCTTTCAAAAATGAGGCTGTGCCAAACCAAAGTTCATTGTCTCTTTCATTCACCTTGTGTCTGCATCTGGAATTTGCTTTGATCTGGAATATAACTTGTTTAAATTCTGTAATCATGGTCTTCCATTATTTACATAATTTTTTAAAGATACACTCTGAAAGGCAATCTTATCTCAAATCAATTCCCTCATGTATGGTGTTGATGGAGGTACTAGATAATTCTCTTCACACAGAAGTCTCTTGCCTGCAGGATAATGTGTTCTCCCACTGAAAAACCACAGAATGAACCATGGGAGGGAGTTTTCCTCAAGATCCTCAAGTGTTATCCCAAAGAAGCCTGAGGTTCAAGCTCGATTGCTACAGAGTAAGCCTTGTGGTGTGTCGAAACCCCGCAGATTTCAAGGAACACTGTGCCTTAGGGAATTTAAAAAAAAAAGGCCACTGCAAACTCATCAAAGGTTTTGTGTCTCTCCATGAGTCTGGCTTCTCAGTGGCCTCGTCTCACATTCACTGCAGTTGCATCTGAATCTCCTTTGCTTTAAACGAAGCGACTCCTTATCCACTAAGCACCTTGATTTATTTCTTTCAGACTTTCTAGGAAAATTCTACCATAAAGAAGTTGTATGATAGGATACAGGAGGTGAATAAATGTGGTGAACTGAAGGTGCTAGAGTTCTGAGGAAAAGTGATCTTAACACTAGACAAAGCAGAAATCAGCTGTGAATGTACCATGCCTCACTAACTCATCACCTCACTACCAGGCCAGTAACACATTTTGGATGTTGTCATTTTTATATCTGAGTATCTTGGAGAACTAACAAGAAACAAACATAAGTACATCAGATGAAGTCCTATTTCCTAACACTTTCAGAGCTAGATAAAGACCTCAGTGCTCTGCTACAAACATTTTTCAAGATTTCAGTGTTTGTGGGACATCCTTCATTCCAAACCTGAGGCTGATTCTATTACTGGCAAATCTCATAGATGCAGCCTTGTATCGCCCCCTGATAATGTCATAGATGCTGCTGAAGAGCAGATGCACGCTATAAGAGATGATGAAATGAAAATAAAATTAAAAAAAAATAAAAGCAAAGCCCAATCTTCCCCATTAGTCCCTGATTGCAAGATGTCTGCATAGTTGGCAGAACACACACCATCCTCAGTGAAACGTCTTCTGAGCATTTCAGTCACACCGAGGGAGAAGTTCCTGCATCTAACACACATTTTAGGTTGCTGGAATCCAGTTGCAACATAGTTTTGTTATGGTGTTTAAAGCACCATTCAGAATGTAGATGAGACGACTGGGCTAAAGAATAGCTTTATCTGTTTCAGTAAAACACACCCAGAAGACAGCAACGCAGCGAAGCAGCTTGTTTTAAAGCAAAACAAAAATGTCTCACGCAGACTCTGCAGATTTGTGGAGCTGCTGGGATTGTATTTTAATGTAATCTATTCATTATAACTGCTATGGGTAAAAAGCTACTGGTAATATATGATGCAATAAGCCTGCTACCACTTGGAGGAACTGCAGAATTGTCTGAGTTCCCAGTGAAACGGGTTTGGCAGTGTGGCATCTTAAGCGTGGCCTGGGCATCTGTGACAGCAATGGGTAAGGTAAAATCATTAAAAAACATGGTTTCACTGCAAGCACAGACAGGGACTAAAATTTTGGAGGTCTTGCATACAAAGGGATCTTCTAACCTGGGTATTTAACTTCTTAATTTGTACTTATTCCACTCATCACTGCTGGCTTGTCCTTGCTGAATACAATAAAGTCTTGATTTCAAATGTAATATTCATGAAATAATCTATAAAACCCAAGTCGCTGTGCATGAGAACGTGGTAAGACAACTTTACATGAGTTTGGAGTCCTTTATTGGTACTCACCATCCTCAGTAAATACACCTGCAAAAAGGATACTAAAAAAGTTCTGATTACAGAAGTCCATCTGCTTTCAATGAGAGGCCTGTTTTTTCCCAGGTAGTACTATACAAATATATAAAACATAAATCGGCCAAAGATGCAGAATGGGTATAGTTAAGTCTTACATCTTTAACCATAGTGTTCATACTGATAATTCTAAACCTCTGCCCAGGTCTAATTTATTTAGATTATCTGTTTCCTGTAAACAGCAAGAGACACAAGTTACATGACAGCAGAAAGGGGATGCTGGCAAACCAAGAACTACAAAAGGATGTTGAGGATGGGATTCTGTTACCTGTATATAAGCTCCTAATGACATCTTAGACAGTCTAGGGACTATCTAGGGATCATCTCTTTGGTGCCGGCTGCCACTCCAGAATGACACTACTCTTCTGTAAGTCCTATGCTATATCTGCCAGCCCAGTGTGCCTGTCTCAGATATCCCAGGGCACTGAAAATAGTAATGTTTGGTTATATTTAAGTAATGAATCCCACCCTGACAATTTCTGTTCAGCGATACCCAAGCTCTGTCCAAGCTACCGCCAGAAAAGGATGTGCTGAGGAGGAAGGAATGGAGACACCCACGGTTGTCCATCTGAACCCGCTCTGCTCCTGGAACAACACAGCCAAAACAAATTGGTGGAGCCTCACGCGGGCCCACTGTGTTACATGAGTTTATTGGCTGGGTGTTTGTCAAGTCAAGGATCTTTGCACAATATTATGTTGTATACTGGAGAATCCTCAGAGTTTAGGGAAACAAGAAAATTTTGGCTTCCTTTTTGCATTTTGGCTTTATGACGAGGGAAGGGTCCTCAGATATAGGTGGCTGGGAACACCAAGAAAGAAATCAATATATATTTGTAGGAAATCTGCCCCAGTGAAAGGAACACTAATCAGCTGTCTTTGGTTTTACACTATTTTACTTTTTTTTTTTTTTTAAAAAAATCTCACCTTCCCTCATTCTTTTGTAACTACTAACAGAACAGAACACGATTTCCCTTCTCTACTTCCCTTTCACAGTCACTTAGGATCTTGCATCTTTGAAAGATGCTGTCCATCAGAGATTGCAATCTGCATTGTACAGTTCTCAGGTATGTTTAAGTCTTCATTTATCCTTCAAAGGCTGGTTGAAAGAAGTGTCAGGTCATTATTTCGGGCTGTAGCTTAATACTTAGGCTTAAGAGTGTATGATCTCCCTCCAGCCTTCATTAAAAACCTTTATTCACTGAAGGTCAAGGTATTAAAGTGTTATTTTTAAATATACTCCCAGCAGTGAGGAGTTAAAAATAGACTTCCATGAAAACGTACAGTAATTGGTTAAACCTTTTTAGCCATCACATGAAGATGATAACTCCTCCCAGGAAAAGACAAAGCAAAAGCAGCTTTAACGTGGATTTATACGTAGGAGAGCAGCTGCAGGCTTACTGGGAAGGAGTTCACAATCTAGGCTCTTGGATTATTAGCAGAAAAACCAGCATGATTCTGGAAAGGAAGGGAAGGAGATACAAGATAAAATTTTCCTCATGATCTGCAAGTGAATTCCATGGATTCCCTACTTTGGAACAACCACCAGTAGACAGAAAGCTTAAGAAGATGGAGCTGGGAAAAGCAAAGCTGCTGAGAACTGGCCTCAACGCTTTGTATCAGGCCATCCACCCCGTGCATGGAATTGCCTGGACAGATGGGAAGCAAGTGATACTGACTGCTTTATACTATCATAACAGAGAACTAAAGTTTGGAGACTCAAGTGTTGTTGGTCAATTTGAGCATGTTCATGGGCTTTACTGGGGTCCATGTTGCTCTACAGATGCCCCAGCTCTGCTTGCTGTTCAGCATAAAAAGCATGTTAGCGTTTGGCAGCTGGGCTACAGCACTGCAGAGAAGAACAAACCCTTGATTTCTCAGACCTGTGAAGTTGGTGAGCCGTTTCCGCTGCTTTCCCAGGGCTGTGTCTGGCATCCAAAGAAGGAAGTCTTGGCTGTGCTTACAAAAAGAGATGCTTCAGTCTTGCATGCTGTTCGTACTGACAACACTAGAGTTAAGGCGGATATCAAAAGCAGTGGGCTTATTCACTGTGCTTGCTGGACTAAGGATGGTAATCGTTTAGTAGTTGCTATAGGCAGTGCCCTGCATTCCTACATCTGGGATGATGCTCAGAAAACTCTAAATACCTGCTCCTTTTGCCCAGTCTTTGATGTGGGAGGCTACATCTGTGCTATAGAAGCCACACTGGATTTCCAAATTGCTGTAGCTACTGAGCTTCCTTTAGATAGTATCTGTGGTTTGAACTCGGGCATTGCATTTGATGTGCCATCTGCTACAGAAACTGGTTCTTTAATCTCACAGTCTGCTCTGGTGCTTGGTGATGAGGAATACTCCATGGACCTGCGAAGAAAGTCCACAGATTCAGATAGATCAGGTGTTGATTCAGTTGCTTCTTCTTCATCAGGTCCCGTGGATTTAACTCAGATCCTTGCAAACCACCGTCGGTCTGATCCCAGTCCTCTCATTACTCTGAAACGCAAAGACTCTGCAGCATCAAATGGTCAAGATTCTTCTCACTTGATCTTGGTGACTTTTGAGAGGAAGGTAACCACCACCAGAAAAGTCACCATCCCAGGTATTTTGGTTCCTGACATAATGGCTTTTGACCTTAGAGCTCAGATTGTGGCAGTAGCCTCTAATACTTGTAACATTGTTTTGGTGTATTCAGTAACCTCCTCTTGCATGCCTCACATTCAACAAATCCAGCTGGAAAAATATGAGAGACCAAAGGGCCTATGCTTTTTGACAGATAATCTCCTATTGATTCTGATTGGGAAGCAAAAGTTCCCTGAGCCTAATCTCATCCCATCTTCAAGCTCAGACAGGTATGTAACGCGTCTGATGATCAAAGAACTGATGTTGGAGGAAGACTCTTCAGCATTGCCAGAGACTAAGCAGAATATCTTTTATAATTTTGAATCCTCTGTGAATATTCCTGGAAAAAGAAAGTTCTTTGAAAATCTTGCCACAGAAGACCAACCTCAGAGCAGGGAGCTGTTAATACCAAGAAGCACAGTTATTCAGTCTCCTAGTGGCAGGAGAAGACTCATTGAAGAAGTAAAGAGTCCTAGTTATGAGCAGAGCTCTTCATCAAGTGTGAGTGACCTGGATGAAAAAAGGCTCCCAGGGGACCCCTCGGTGGCCTTGGAAACACTGGATGCTGAACCTACCAATCGATCAATGTCTCTTCTTGGTTTTGGAACACCTACCAGGCTTTCCAGCAGACCAGCTTCCCCTAAAGTGCAGTTCAACGTGATCCAAGAAACATCAAGTTCTCCCAGAAACAACAGTTTGCCAAATGAAAGAGGAATGAGTCACATATCTAGAAATTTAGAGAGACTTTGTGGCAGCTTCAATGAGTTACAACTGAGTCTTTCTGAAATAACAGACTTTGCTAAAAACGGGAGGAGGATATCTTTACCCTACCCGTGTTCCCAGGAACCACCCGTTGTTCATATCACTTATCAGGTAACTTTTTTGTCAGCTTAAAAATACTGTGATATGACACTGAATTTTTAAACAATCTTCTATTTAATTAGCTTTCTATCAAGAGGATGCAGTTTAATTCTTATGAATTCATGAAACCTGAGCTTGGCATCAAGCTTAATTTAAAATGGTATTATAATTTGTCATTGAAACAATAACTCAGGATCATGTATGACTTAGAGGGTACTTCACGAGGGAGATTTGTGCCTGTTTGCTCTTCTTTGATTAATCACAACTGTCATTTTGATTGTCATCACAACGTTCATTTAGCGTAGAGATGAAACTTTTTACTTTTCACAGTAGCTCACTAGAAACTGGAAGAGGTTGCCCAGAGAAGCTGTGGATGCCTCATCCTGGAAATGTTCAAGGCCAGGCTGGATGGGGCTTTGAGCAACCTGGGCTTTGAGCAACCTGGGAGGTGTGCTTGCGCGGGGCAGGGGGGTTGGAACTAGATGATTTTTCAGGTACCTGCCAACCCAAATGATTCTACGATTCTATGATAATAAATTAAAATCTGAGCTCAGATCCAAAGTTTGAGGAGAGCTAGTCTTTGCTGAAGGCTGAAACAAAGTACAGAATCTCAATTTCTGGGAAATTCAGATGGGCATGAGAGGAAGTTGGCTTAATTCTACTTTAATTTTTCAACACTAATCTTCACAGAGCTGGACAAACTCTATTTGTAAAAGATGTTACCACTATCTGTCAATATCTAATTATCATTTCATTAAAAAACCCAGATGACTGTCAAATCATCATGTTCCTAACCTACTGTTGGTTTGGCAAAACTCCTACTGGCTGCATTAAGAATTTCAGCTAAGGAATGTAGGTTGGGTAATTATTTCTGGGTATTTATTATTCTTAGTAACACTACCATTAAACTGATCATATTTTTGGTCATGCTGATGCTAGCAGTATTATTGCTAAGACTGGGGTCCCTCTCAGGATGTAGATGCCAATTATAAATGCATTCTTTTCTACTGCAACATAAGAAGCATTATGTCAAAGTAATATGTTACATTGTGATGATGATGAAGTATTGTACTTGTCAAACAAATTTGACTTCATTTTACTTTAAAGAAATAGATACAGGCATCTAAGTACCTCTCCTTAAACGTTCATTAAGGGAATGGTGACTCAATTCAATCATATTCATTACTTTTAGCAATTGTTTACTTGGCATTTAAGCAGATGCTAGTATGTCAGGTACTCTGGATAAAAGCAAAGCTTTTGATCTGAAGTAGTCAATAATTTAACTTGAGTACATTTTACAAGTGCTAGTGAAAAAAGTAACATGTCTATTTAAATAATTTAGGATTTTATTTGCCAAGAAGCAAGCCCTTCTGTTACCCCAGCATGTTCAAACTAATTCTGATTTCTTAACATAAATCAATTTATTTATTTAGCAAGCAGCTCTATCTCTTGGATTCGATATTGGATTAACCTTTCTATAGAGAAGATTTGTTTGTGACGTAACAAAGAGCAGAAGACACTGTGCACATTTGCTTGCACAAGCAGTAAGAATTAATTAACTTCTTTTTTTTTTATTTGGAAGCAAAGGATAAAATATTAGTGCTTCTAAAATACTGCTAGACTAACTACATTTAGAAAGGAAGACTGATTGATCTGAACAGGTTAGTTCCACATTGAGCCAGCAGAAAGCGCCGCTAGTACTGCACTATAATGACACACAACAAGTACCATTTAATGTCTTTCTGACACACGTAGCTTTTCTGTGGAGTCTCCCAAACTAATGCCTTGCATAGTTCAGCCCCTCTTCTGAAAGCTAACAGGATCACAGCATGATGCCAAAAAATGGTGAAAAATAGACTGATGGCAAAAAGGCCTCCAGACAGACAAGGAAATATTTGCTTCATAGGCAGCTAATAATTTTCTCAGAAAATAGTTGTTTTGATTAGTTTGGATTCAGACATCTGAACCTTGTTCCTCCTTCAGGAGTTGATTAGCACTCTGTGAGCTCAGAGACCAGCTGGGGCTGTGGATTCCAGCCAGGCTCTGTGTTCACAGTGCAAAAAGTCAGGAAATAGCTTTATTGCTTTATGATATAAATATCAGCCTCTGGAAAACATTCTAAGCTTTAGGAACACTGCAGTCCAGTCAATAATATGGCCATTATCTTTCAGTTTTTTGTGCCAAGTGCCTGTCTTCTTAAGTGCTTGTATAATCCCCAGCACAGGCAGAGGCTCAATCTTGATTGAGAAATCTATTGTACTATAAAAGATAACGATCAGTACTGCATAACCCTATTTACGCATTAAAAACATAAAAGGAAAGTTTAAAACATAACAGATAAAAATGTAGCAATAATTAAGGGGCAATTATGAACACTGTTGTGCAGAAGCATTATTGACATATTTGTGTATGTTTCCAGTTCTGCTTAGCAAACCATAATATAAAACAGAATGTGTATTCCTTAATAATTCATCATGTCTGCCCACTAAATAGTCTTCAAAATCTTTGTTTATTCTGTTAGTGCTATCCTACCTATAACTCCTCTGAAGTCACATCCCTGCGGTACCACCAGAATTTATATTCTGTGTAGCCCACAGCCATAAAAGAAAAACATGATCACTCACACTTTGGAAATGTCACTGCACTATCACTTGTGTAATAGCATTCAGCCACCAGAGGTGACTTGATCATTCAACCCTGAAAAGCAAATATTATTGCTCTTTCATCACATACAGACTTGTGAGTCAGGATAGTGTGGGAGGGCAGACAGACAGACACAGTAAGAGGATATTATTTAAAAAGAAAATAAAAGAAGGGGTGAGGATCTGTCAGGGATTTGTTTCTGTTTCATTTTGCAAAAAGATACTTTTCCTCAAGAAAAGGAACAGCTGCAGAATATTTAAAATAGCCTCATTCAAAAGCTAATTACAGGGGAAATAAAGCCAATCTGGATTTGAAATTAATGGCATTTAGGCAAACCTCTCCAGGAGGAATAACATTCATCTTAATCTGAAGAATATCTTAAAACTCCTACATTTTGCTCACAAGCAGTATTATGTCAAAAGTGTATAACACTGAGAGCACAGATCGCATAATTAAACAGGAAATAAATATCTTTTCAGTAATTAGTCACCATGATTTCCTTTTCTTAGCTCTCACCAATAACTGTATACAAGTCAATTTGTACTTTTATAGCATATTCACACAATTTACTATGGGAACCTTTATTGCCAAGGTCAGCTATAAAATAAACATTTTTTTTTTCCACACAGAGCTGGGAGATGAATAGAGAGGATCCAAACATATGGCAATAAAGTTTTTCTGATAGAATTACATGAAGTAGAGAAGTAGAGAAGGGGGCATATGTGGGGCACAGTAAAATGAGCAATGACCAGGCTGCAATAATCAGCTGTAATAAGACTATGAACCTTTCTGAAATCCAAAGGGCAATTTTGACTCGGGTTGAGCAATAGAGAGAAAGTCATGAAAATGATGGAAAAGGAAGGTGATGTGGCTGCTCCCTGGAGTAAGAAACTAGTCAGCCATCCTGAAGTTTAGAGGGAAGAGATTTAGGATGACAGTAAAATAAAGTCCTGCAGTAGTCAAGACAAGGTGTGATTAATGCACGGGTAACATTTTGAGCAAAGGTTGAGGAATCTGTTAAGAACAAATTCAGACAACAATGTTGTGAAGCTGATCAATAGCAGACAGGCAGAGGAGACGTGATACCTTTTATTAGACCGGGTGATTTGGTTGTTGGATACATAGATGCAAAGGAAAGGAATATGCCATGTCAAAAATGAATCCAGGTTTTTGTACTGTGCAAAGAAAGTAAAGATCTGCATTAACNCCCCCCCCCCCAAACACGAAGATCATGGAAGCACAACCATGAGGACAAAGGGTAGATCTTAGATGACAATACCCCTGAAACAGTAGTTGTAGAACTATTAACAAGGAGCCAAGAGTAGAGAAATCCTACAATCATATAATCTGAAATGCTGATGGACACTATAAATGCAAACTGCACTGGGATTTAAGCACCCCATAGCACCTCAGATGTCTTCCAACGTAAATATTTTAGAAGCTTATGCTTCTCTAACAGGTTAATTAGGGTTGCATTTGGAGTGTCCCACATACAGGCATGCAAAGATATTAACATCTCCACCACAAACAAACAAAGCAACAAATGAACAAATAAATTCAAGATGCACCAAAAATAAAAAAGGAATGACAGTGACAGTAGAAAGCATGACAGGAAAGAGGAGCAGTGCAGGCTGCCAAACCTTATTAATACTACCAGTGGCAGCATTGCACAAGAATGAATGACACACAGTGATTTAAATATCAAAAATCATATTTCTCATCCCTCTTCGGTGCTCTTCCTTAGCCATGAAACTCTCTTTTCATTGTCTTCTTGGCCAGATCTCCCATGTCTATCTAATTTACCCTTTTTTTCTCATCCCACACGATGTGGGGGGAAAGGCAAAAGCAAGCTGACTAATGGGTACTAAGGTACCAAAACTGAAATTACCCCTGAAGCACAACATGAAGAGCTGAAATCAAGGGTTTAAGAAAATGAAAACAGAGTTCTATGCAACTACAAGAATATTCAGCTTACAGTGCATATATGTGACTGATTAACCTGATACCTTTCATTTATAAAAGAGCAGATTATTAACACACAAGATATGAAGAATATTTAAAATACCTGCAATTCAGTACAGTACTTGAAAACATGCCACGGGGGAAATTATTTGCTCAACAGCAGAGGACAGGGATTAATAGAAGAAATATAAGGTGGTTAAGGAATTAGCTGGAAGGAAGATAGTAAATGGTTATAGTAATATAAAAGAAAATGGTAGACATTTACTAGAGGATTTTCTCATGATTGATCTTCAGGCTAATATAAAAGCTTCATTAATGATCTGATGAGATATGCTAATAAAATCTGTGTATCTGTCATCAAGTCAGTAGTAGAATAGCAAGTAGTCAATAGAGGATCAAGATATTGTACCTGTAATTTGATGACCTTAGCATCTAGGATTTTAAAAAATGATTTAAATGAACTAATTGGAAGTGCATAGTGATATATTTCAGGGTTAATAGAAGGAATTTCTGCTCTAAATTGGGTATTCATTAGTAGAAAAAACCAAGGATGACAAAAGCTTGCGTGTTAAGTAACTCCAAGATGATTATGAAACAAAAACGTGCTAGGTTTATGAAAAGAACAAAGGCAATCTGTGGGTACATCGGTGAGGTCCAGCCAGTAAGCAATGCATTACTGGGCAGCACAGCCATGAGGCCTCATCTGGAAAACATTTAACATTTCTAGACATTCATGTGCAAGAAAGACATTTTCAAACTGCAATCGATCACAAACCCAGTATTAGTAAGACCAATTCTGATTGGTAGCATATTCTTATTTACCTCACTGTTTCATCACTCGTTGAATTTAAGTTTATGAAGATGATCTCAGCTTCCAGGCACGTGTAGCCAGTGCATTAGGAAATACAAGATAAATACTGAAAAAGACCAAGAGGCAGAACCAGCTGACAGGTTGGTGGGGTTCAAAAAGTAATAAAAGACAGGTTTATTTATCATGCAGACATGTGGAGTATAACATCTAATCCAGGAACCCTTTTTACCTTAGTAAATTATTTTCTTCCCATATATATTTGCATTCCAAACCAAGAGTTTTGAAGGACAGTTTGGCAACACCTGGGTGGACTGGCTGCAGCCCAGAAGATCCTTTACAGGTTATAAAATCTGATCAAGGGGCTGGCTGGTACACATGAAGGAAAACAATTCTTGCATTGATGGTTTGCTTCTGTTGGATTTTTGTTGAGGGAAGGTTGGACCTGATAGACTGGAGGAAGTTGTCTAAAGAAACTTAATCTGAACATACCCCTCATGTTTGTGCAAATACATTTGTTTCTTCTCTAATTAATATGTCCTTAGTCTACCAATAAACTTTGGTTCAGGATAAAACACCTAACATTAAGAGCTTTTAATCTGACAATGCTGAGTCCTCCGTCTTCTACTGGAGATAAATTGCACCACAGCAAAACCAGAGATACCTAGTTTGGGAAGAGGTTAATTAAGTTAAGATTCAACAAGAAAATGGTCTTTGGGTTAAAGCATGGAAGTGGAAAGTACTGAGGTAAGATTTCAGTTGTCACAAATTTCTTGCGTGACCTTGAATGAATCTCCTGATCTTCCCTTGTAAGGATTTGATAATCTATAAAAAGGGAATACTAAGTTACCCATCTCTCAAGATGGCATGCATTTAAATCAGTTAATATATGATGCGGTATGTGTGAACATACTCCTTAAAAAGAAGGCATGTTATCATCTCCTAAACTGAACATTAAACAAAAAGGCTAAATAACAAGAAGACTAAAACAGAGAAAGATTCTTGACCTGACAGTATTTGTCAGCAGACAAAAATAATATGTAAAGATGATTAAGTTTATCATTATAACCAGAAGTTTATGACAAAGCCAGAGAGAATAGCTAATATGAATGCTCACAAGTCATGAAAGACAAACAACTCGAAACTTAAAGGCCCATACTTGAAAAATTGGTCAGGATAAAAAATAGATGCCGCATAGTTTTGTACATACAAAAATGGCTTCCACTTCTAATGGCTGTTCCAGTAATAACTTGCAAGCGGGAGACATACTAGAACAAAGTCATCCTAAATACAAATTTCTATTCGACTGATTTCAAGTCAACAGAGGCAGAGTTAGATTGTTTTATTATTACTTTTGAGCTGAAGCATATCTATGTGAAAAAACGAACCACTCAGGTAAAGGCAATGTCCCCGCCTCGTTTACAGTCCACATTTTTCTATAGATCGTTAACTGAAGTACAAGTTTTAATAAACTCTGCTATTTCAATCTGAATTCAGGAAGATGAAGTGGTTGTTAGATGTAGTAATCCACGATATGCAGCAATGAAAAGCTTTGCACAGGCAGGCAAATAGCCTCTTTGCAATGTAAACGCATCACACGTGCTCATTGCTGAACATCCAGCACATTAAGTTTGAAGTGTACTTAGGTTCAATAGAATATAGTACTATATGATTTGAAGAGACCTAAAAATGACAAAGAAGTTCTGTTATATATTATAGCTGTAATAAAAAGTTACTATACGCTTATGACTAAGCACATGGTACTCCTTTGATGCATTCCCTAGGTATTTCCCCTATTAATTACACAGCAACAAATTTCTGGCTGTTTTGAATGAAGAAAGAGATGTGAAGACCTTTGAAAGTTTGAAAGCTTTTGTTTTTAACAGAAAGATATTTTTACAGTTCACAGTTCTTACATCTTCAATCCATCACAATACATAAATAAGATCCAATCAGCCATAGACTATCTGCGTGGCCAATTTATAATTGAGTGGGGAAAAAATACTTTTGCAACAGTTGATAGACATTCTGATTTGCAGAATCCAGTGTGGTTGCATGACAGGATACATTCCACATACAGAAAAATGAAAGTGATTGATTTAGAAAGGTTGTTACACAGCAAAAGAATGCACATTTTCACCGAGAGAACGACTGAGTCAAAAGACAGCACAATTAGAAATGAAGACAAGTGTTAAAAGAGACATTTATTCAGTCATAGGTTGTATCACTGTGCACAGAAATAGAAGATGTGGTTGTGAATTCATTGAATTTTAAGTTTCATACGAGCAAGAAAGATTCAAGGATGTGAAGTGGACACGGAAGGACTAGAACGGGAGTTAGGATAGATGGCATTATTTTCTACCCATTCTAAAATGTCAACTTGGGTCCCTTCTGAAGGTACAAAACAGAAAGGTCTAGGAAATGGCACACAGTGACTGTTCATTCACATGACAAATATGTTAAACCTGGGGGGACTGCAAACGTAAGGGATGCCAAAGGGAAAAAACCACTAACACAGGTGGAAAGCATGGAGAGAAAAGAACAAAATTAAATTCACAGGACAAAGTATTGCAAGTTTATTTAGCAAAGTATATTTAGAAGAAAATGTCCAATTCACATATATTTTATAACAGTATTGAGTCACTGGAAAATTCTTCATGGTAAAATGACTTTCAAAGGATAGCAGACAAGAAAATGTAAATGCAAATGTATACCCACTCCATAACCATATTAGCTCAACTCTTTTGTGGTTCTTGCACTTTGCAATAATCAGAATGAGAGAAGACAAAGGTGTTGATCCTCAAGGCCAGCTAAATTTCATGAAGCATGAATATGCCACCTTTATATTCAGGTGTGCCCTTTTAGTGAATGTCACAGCAAATTCCAGGGCTGTAAATTCTCTCTCTCTCAAAGAAAGTCACAGGATTCTCAAGCTACCTTGTTATGACAGCTTTTCAGAGACCCTCTCCACAATTCTCTCTGTGGCAGAACCGAGTTATTTTACTGGGGTGGAATAGGTGACCAAATCACTATCAAAACCACCCATGCCTACAACTGAAACTGAGCAGAGAACTCATTTGCTCCGGTAGCATCTTGGACAACTTTATTCCAGGCGTGATATATTCTCTTCCACTGAATTGACTCTTCAGGCAGAAAGGCCCAATGGACATATATATGCATTATATATACAGGGCTGATGCAGTTTTGAGCTGTGTAAGTGCACAAGGCAAAAAGCAAAGAGGCATATCGTTCTTCACATGGGCCTACGAGATGGTGCCTAGAATTGCACTGCATGATGGTGTCATCTACAAACCGTAGCAAAGGAAGACAAAGAAAAAGCAAAATGACTGAAGAACTGAAAGGAGTAAGAGCAGAGGAATGTTTAAGCCTTTAACAAGATTCTTTTCTTTTACACATATGCAGAAAAGTTTTTCAAATGAAGCAGTTACTGAAGAAACAAAAGATGTTCTCCTCTGTGATGGCAAGATCCATTTGAATGTAGTCCAGCAGCTGTTTGATCTGCCCGTTATTGAAATGAAACACGGTATGTTCCTTTTATTTCTGGTGTGTGGTTTCACCTCAGATTTTTAGCATAAAAGAGACATTTGGTGTAGAATAATTACCTTGTACTGTAGTAAACTGAGATAGCTTACTTGGTTTTTTTTGATAAGTATGTGTTTTCCTTTGAAATATGGCAGAGTGTCTCTTGAAATCACTTAAATGCTAAGTAACTACCTATTACCAGAGTAATATGTCAGATGCCTCTACAGAGGAAGGCTAGAAAATAATCAGTACACTCTGTTACCTGCAAATAGAAATGCTTCTTGGAGACCTTCTGGCATTTTCCTTTGCCCATCTTTACAAGCATGTCCCAGACCTGACAAGAGAGACTAGACTGGAGAAAAATTCATTCTCAGAATATGAGATAGATAGATAGATAGATAGATAGATAGATAGATAGATAGATAGATGCATTATGTAGCATTAGGGATTATTTTAATGTAAGATAGACAATGAAGTTCACCATCCTGATTTGCTAGCCTCCCATTTCTAACACTCACCACTGATTTTTTTCAAGGACAGATGCAGCTGGGGAAATCCTAGCCCAAGGCTGGTCTCTGAATCACCTTGTCTCTGTCTATTCATGTATGCTGCCTTCTCAGCAACATACATACTCTTATTTTTTAGCCATTTCTCTATAATGCTTCTGATGGCTTTTCTCACCACAGTCTAAATATATGATGATATGACAGTACACACAATTACAGTTGGCTATAATTATGATCTCCTTGCACGATTTCCACACTGAGAGATCCATAAATTACTCTCTGTCTTACTCCTTGTCTTAACCCTGACAGGCTGAGACATAATGGCTTAATCAGTACGCTCTGTCTTATGAGAAATGAATTCAACTGTTGGTGAAATCAAAAAGAAAAGTAATATTATAAGCTACAGTTTTCTAAATAATGACAGTTATATACCAGACTGCTATATAATAAACTTATTGATGAAGAAGAAACTAGGTCTGGGATGTTGCTGATGCTGGCACAAAGGACAGTGGGAAAAAGATGTAAAATATGCACCATTCTGCCATTTATATTCTGCTTATCTCCTTGTTGTTGACCACAAGAACGAAGAAAAAGGGCCACAAATACAACACAGATCAGTGGAGCTGCCTTTATCCAAGATACATTGGCCCATTTCACCTTTCCCCTGGTTCACAGCAGTTTCTGAGAGTTGTTCCAGAAAATAAAGATACGCGGGTTTGATATTTTTGTCAACAATCTCTCTTGACGCTCCAGTGCAGTGGAGGCACATATGAAAAACCTCCACTTGCTCTAGAGGCCTGAGCTATTTCCCAGCAGGCTTTGCCCTGGCATGGTATGGAGGATGCCATTTTTATCCTGTGCTTCCAATTCTTGATTATTCTAAACCATAATGACATGGTTTAGAATTCTGTATGAATTGTATGGGCCTGTAAGAAAATGTGTTTTCAGCTCTGTAGAACAGTTAAATATTTAAAAATTAATTAGCAGAAGACCACTCCTTAATTTCATGCATTTAGGCTTCAGAGATATGAAAATGTCTCAGAATCATCCTGACCTGTCCCTCTTTCTCTTCAATGTGGTGCTCACCTTTTCTGAAATTGAGTCTGTTTGTTAACAGCAAAAAGAATAACTGAAACAAGAAGCTTTCTAAACTCACCAAAATCTTGCAAAATTATCAAGTTTGGGGCAGTAGTTGTGTAGCTCTTTATTCAGCTCTGACCAGTACAGGTTTATATGCCTAAAGCTCTCCTTTGCCACAAGGCATGAATATTTAATGTGATGTTTAAAAATATCCCTCCCATCCTTTAATACTGTGTAATTAAAGGGGACATAATGAAGAATGTACTTGTATTGCAATGACAGCCTTGCATTTTTTTACTATGAATAAACACTTAAGTTGGAATATATTGGGGAAAAAGCAATTCACGACTGTAGGCCAAATTCATACCCGCACACAGTAAGGCTATTGAGATCATCAAGACTTACACGAGCAATGAACTTGGCCTCATCATGTGCAGTTTAAGCTCAGGACTGTAATACCATTACCTGTGCTAAATATGGCCTGTTGTACAGTGCCCTGGTGTTAGCACACACAAGTCTCTCTTTTCGGCAGGTCATCATTGCGCAGAGCAAAAGGGTATTACATCCTGCACAAGGGGTTTCCACCACTGAAATATTTTGTGGGGTATGCGTCAAACCAAGCGTTATCAACGACACAGAGAATGTCAAAATGTTTCAATGGATGAAAATAAGTAGTGACAAGAGTTTGACAAACGAATACGCTTTATCAATTTGACCAACAGCGTAACTATCCATTTGGACAGCAGAATTTCCACTTTCAGGCTTTTGGAATCTGCAGTCTGTCCGAAATTAGAAAGGAAGCATTAAGAGTAGAAGATTAAAGATTCATGGTTTGGAATGACAATCTTCTTATGACGTAACAGGTGATGTGACAACATGGAACAGTGTAGCAGCCTGCAAAAGGGCTTTGTTAAGAGCATAAGGAGAGGAGATTTACCTTGTCCAGGACCATGCTTTGTTACAACTGAGAAAAATTAAGCATAGTTCTTCTGGATTTTCTACTCTTTTTTTTTTTTGCATTCCTTTTCAAAACATATCCCAAAATTAAAACATTTCAACAACAGAGCATAACATGGCTTTCTTTCTCAGATCCCAGCAAAAGTCCCTGCTCAGTAATGACAGAATCGCATGCTCTAAGAAAAACGTGTCCTACAGGGGCTCCCACAATGCCTTTCATTTGGCACAGAATTTTTTTCATTTTCATAAAATGTCAAACTGAAAAAAAGATAAATAGGAAATTCACTATTTTCTATTATAGCTGCAATATCCAGTCCAGAAGGAAACAAATTAATCACTAGAAAATATATATATGGTAGATGTAGCTTCATTGTCAAGCCGATTTGCAAAGAAAAGTGAAAACCAAAGAAAGGGTAGCTTTATTTTCTGCTTCTATGGAACACAGAAAGTGAACTTGAAAGATTTTGATGTCTTTAATGTAATTCTGATTTTTTTCATTCTCTTTGTTATAAGAAGATTTGATAAATAGTAAAGGGCAAGAAATTTTATTATATCCAATTTTGTAAATAATCTTTTTTAAATCACGATACCTTTTATACATCAGCTTCAAGGTATAACTTCACTCCACTTGCTACTTGAATTTGAAAACCTACTGAACAATCTTGGCTTGACAATAAAGGAGATGGAAATTCCTGCTTCCTTCTAGAACAAATAGAGGCAAATAATTTTCTTTGCCAAGTTTTCCAGGTTTTGTGTTCTCTTCTTCAATCGGGTAGAGCAGAAGAGCAAAAAGCATAAGCAGAAGTAAATGTCAATAGAACAAAAGTCAGCACAGAAAGGCTGGCTGAGTTTTCAGAAAATGGAGATACTTAGAGTTTATCAGAAGTAGCAGAGACATACCTTGGTTTTCAACTTTATTTAAATAAGGGACAAAATACCTAAAACCTTTCAAGACCTTTCATTTAAGCCCCCCCTTTACATTTACAGAAAGGTATGTTTAACGTGGATTGTCAGACCTTAATGTCATTAGTGTAATAAGGCTTTAGTGCTCAAAAAGAAAGCCTGCTCTGCTCGTGTGCTGGCTGACTTTTTAAAACGTGCTTCTACATTTTACATAACCAGAGCAGTACACTCATTTCTTCTTTTTTTTTTTTTGCTTAATTTTCCTAGGCTCTTCTTGGATTGTGCTCACTGCAGACAAGGACGGCTTCGTGCCATTAATATTTAAAGCAACACAAGAGATAATCATAAGGGATGGAACTGTGAGTTCAGAAGCCTGTGGAGGTCACTCCTACCAAAAAAGCATTTCAATGCGACCACCAAGCAGGGTGACATAATTCCTGAACAAAGAACCCTAATGACCTTCTATTCTAATACAATGCAGAGAGATTCTGCAGTGTCAGAAACCCAGTGACTAGAAAGCTGTCTTCACTACTTTCACTATATTTTAACTGTAAAATCTGTGGCATGGTTACACCATGCTGAATCCTGGGGTTGGCTGAACCCCAGGATTTCTTCTGAAGGATCAGACCTAGACTGAAGTTAACTACAGCTGTTGTTATTAACAACTGCCAGTGGCCTGGAGCAGACACTACCCTCTACTTTAATTGTGGTCAGGATGTTCTTTGGGAAACTATATTATGCTAAAAAACATGCAGTAACAATAAATCTAGCTAACACAGATGCACAGTCCACACAAAAGCTGAAGAAAATACAATGAAAGAGCATTTATATTCATTAAGAAAAACTGGGAAGGGGAAAACTGAGAAGCTCAATGTGACCAGGCAATGTGTGCTCGCAGCCCAGAAAGCCAACCATATCCTGGGCTGCATCAAAAGCAGCGTGGCCAGTAGGTCAAGGGAGGTGCTTCTGCCTCTCTGCTTCTGCTCCGCTCTGGTGAGAACCCACCTGGAGTACTGTGTCCAGCTTTGAAGACCTCAGCACAAAAAGGACATGGACCTGTTGGAGTGGGTCCAGAGGAGGCCACAAAGACGGTCAGAGGGATGAAGCACCTCTGCTGTGAAAACAGGCTGAGAGAGTTGGGGTTGTTCAGCCTGGAGAAGACTCTGGGTAGACCTTATAACAGCCTTCCAGTACCTGAAGGGGGTCTACAAGAGAAATGGGGAGGTACTCCTTATGAGGAACTGTAGCTATAGGACAAGGGTTAATGGTTTTAAATTGAAAGAGGGGTGATGCAGATGAGATACTAGAAAGAAATTCTTTCCTTTGAGGGTGGTGAGACACTGGAACAGGTTGCCCAGAGAAGGTGTGGCTGCCCCATCCCTGGGAGTGTTCAAGGCCAGGCTGGATGGGGCTTTGAGCAACCTGGTCTGGTGGGAGGTGTCCCTGCCCATGGCAGGGGGTTGGAATTAGGTGATCTTTAATGTCCCTTACGACTCAAACCATTCTATGATTCTATGAATAAAAGGAAAACTGCTTCAAGCTCTCTTTGCTGTTCCAGTTGGATCCCATTGAAAGCTGCAACATTTTCAGAAATTCTTAGATTTTACATGAAAATGTTCAATTACTAAAAAGGCTGCATTACTGTCTCCTGTCAGTGTCTTACACAGCACATACATTTATAGATGCACACAGAGAAGAAAGCAAAGACCTTGCAAAGTAAATGAAGGATCAAATACATGAAAGTAAATTTCATTTGGCTAAATGCAGGTGTCTGCACTGAACTTGTCATCTAGACTCCTGTATGAACAATCAGATCAGCAGATATATTGATGCTCTAACATAGATTTCTAAAACTGATTGCGATGAACCATACCTATTAAGTAAATAAGGGCCTATTCCTTTCCACTGACGGCAAAAGCAAGCATGAGTGACTAGTTTAAATACAAACATTTACATTTAGTGAGATGAACCTCACTGTCAGAGACAAGAGGCATTACAGATACCTCTGAGGAGAAGATTCACAGAAGCTAAGCTACCACAGTTATAGTGACAGAAACAGGCATAAGGGAAGAACCGAATGAACTCCCTCACTTTTCTTCCTCTAAATGCAGAGAGATGGGTAAAGTGTCACGAGTGTCATGCTCATGTGCTTTGTACTGCTGCACAGGCCCCAGCAGAAACCATGGCAAAGCATACCTGCTTCAGCCTGTATATTCAGGGAAACTGAAAAAAATGAGGCTTGTATAAGGTACTATTAAGACTTGTTTTCCATGCTGTACATTTTGGGTCTTGTTAATACTCCTGGGGAGTCTTTTTTTCCCTGCCTGGGACCACAGCAAGCCTGTGTATAGAGCCCAGATATGTTAAAATCCAGTTATAGTACTCCACCTTGTACCAAGGCTGGTCTGAGAAGGTAGACCTATGGTCTGAAGGCATTTAATGGGTTTGGAGATCTGGCATCAGTAACATTCCCGTGATGCAGCCAGAAATCTCGTGAGGAATGGTTTCAATTCCTGAAATAAGAAAACATTTTCGATTCATTGAATTAAATAATGTCCTTCTCATGCAAGTATCCTCCCAGAGACAAAGGAATCATCATTTTAAATCGCCTATATCCAAGGGTATGCAACATAGTTGGGTATATTTATACTTTCTTGTTCACAAAGATCTTTTTAAGCAGTCTCAAGGAGCATTCCAGTTTGTAAAAAAAAAAAAAAAGAAAGCAAAATAAATCTGACCTTTTAACTATTAGACACATCTATTACTTTACAGTTACTTAGTTAATTAGATTGCCCACTACTTTGCATTAAAATTGTGTTCAAAAAGATGTTTGTATTATTACTGCTTTAAAAATCTGAGTTAATGTGTGCTTTGCTTCGCTGAAATCAGCCCAAATCACTGAAATCAAATAACTAACACAGGGGCTCACAGACTTAGTTCAGAGAGGGATGACATTATCAGATTTCTGACTGACATCTCACATTTCGAAGCAGCAGATGTTTCTAATCCTGCAAATACACTTGAACAACATCCTTGTGTCTCACAACAATATCTGGTATTTACAATGCTTATGCTATGGCCAAGTAAAATAAAATTTAATTATAACTAACTAGAATGTTGGGAAGACTAACTAGAATGAATTTAGAGGACTAATTAGACTCAACTAAAGGAAGAATTAAAAGAAAATTTTTGTTACAAATATTACCTTCTATGGGTAGTAGCCCCATAGTTTGGTCGACTTGAATTGAGGCTAATGAAACACAAAGCTATGTTACAGGGAACAGTCCTGCACTCTGAATTTAGGAACTTGAGGAAAAATGGGATCGAGCCTATCAGGCTGATAACACACCAAGACACTTTTGTTTGTACTATATAGTTTCTTTAAGTTCATTACATACATTATTCATAAGGACATGTTGCTAGAGATACACTCATGTTCCACCTTTTGTCATCTTCATGCCTTAGCACTGTTGCAACAGCCAAAAGGGCATTTCACCTGAGAAGGTGAAAAACCTAACTAGCAGAAATCAGCAAGTATCTGGGCATCAAAGATGCTTCAGAACTGATAATTATTACTAGGCATTTCATTGTTAGTCTGTCACACTACCATTTTAATGTTTCATGTATTATTCTTCTATAAAACACTGAGTGTTTAGAAGATGAGGAGTGAAAGGAGCTTCTTTGAACAACTATCAAAGCTTGGTTTCCTAGAGATAAAAAGCAGCAAATAAACTTTTTGATGACAAAGCAATTAGTTTCAGGGTATAAATAGCTGTAAAAGTGAAAAAATTAGTTCTGTAATGCTTAATGAACTTTTGGATTTGGTATACTTTGGTGACATACAGCAGCTTTTCCCTGCTATATGATTCAAGGCCTATTGAATCGAAGTAGGAACCCATCTGCCTGAAGATGCTATTATCACCCAGCACAATTAGTCTGGTAACAAGTGAGGACCCCAGGGTCATCTTGTTGGACATTTACAATTTTATCATGGAACAGTTTGGGTTGGAAGGGACCTCTAAAGGTCACCTAGTCCAATCCACCTGCAAGCCTTAGGAAAAATATACTATATATCAATAAAAATTGTATTATGTTAAAGAATGGCACTGCCCCCCCTTTATGAGCACAAGATTATGTACATATCTTTGAAACTGTTTAAACCATATACATGCACTTATAAATGGAAAACAATTGAATGAAGAAATATTTGGTTTCAGGTAATGATTTAGGAGTGCAGTGCACTGCAGAACTATCTTATATAGTGTCTATCACAGTGCTGTAAAGTTAAAATTGAAAGTAATAAAAGCACTGGAAGAAGTGCTGAAGAGATTTACACAAAGCAGAAAATAAATTTTCAGCTTTGGTTTGGATGGAGAACAGATGGAGAATCAGTGAAGTGGAGAGATATAAGACGACTGTTCTAATAAGCACAAGCTGTACAGAAGATTTTTGCACAAACGACACAGGCATGTGGAAAGATAGAAAGAGTTTGTACTAAATGAGCTGAGAGACAATAAGCTGTGAAAAGGAGAAAAGCATTGACTGAGAAGCGTTCATCATCCTCCAGAAGTGCTATTTTTGTAGAGACAAAATCAATCAGTTTAGAAAAAAGGGAGTTGTTCAGATCACCTACATTTCATGAAGGCACTAGCCCCCTCTTTTTAGGCTTCTAATTTCACTAGCAGAAAGGACAGGCTCCTCTGGAAGAATGACAAGACCACTGGTGCTAGGTTTCTGTCCAGAGTCACCCCACAGGGGAGTCTGTCTTCTGTAATTAAAACAAAGGAAATCTAGGAAGACTAGGAGCTTAAATTAGAAGTCAAAGCAGAATGGCTACACTCAGTGTGCCACACTAGTGACTCTCAGAAGAGTAAATGGTGTACCAGCTCCTCCAACATTTCCCCTGTGGGGAATAAAAAACATACCAGAAAGTCAAAATTGCCATTTTAATTACTCTGTGTCTTTATCCAGTGCATTTATATGCATCCCAGTATACTTTTAGGAGTTGGTATATCTTTACTTAAAAGTACAATCTGCTTCAAAGTAAAGTTAAAACTTACATTTCCCGTAACTCCACTGTAAAGCACACAGCAGTTTGCTTTACTCTTCATGTTTCTTGTATTGACCCACTCCTTGGGAAAACTCTAACAGCAGAAGTTCTATATGCCAGACAGGCTGCTTCTTTTTGGATTTTGAAAACAGGTTTGTAAGAACAGTGATAAAACAATATAAAAATTCAATATTACTTTCATAATAGCTAAAAAGAGAGAGATCACTGCAGGAAGTATATAAAGGAGGCCCTGCATGATCCTCAACTACTTCTTCATTTTTTTCCTCTACTACTCCAGAATGTTATTAGCTATACTTATGTGAAAAATCTTAAGTATCAATTTCCTTTAATATATGTTCAACCATCACTGAAATAGTATGAATAGTACCATCAAGCCTAACTTCCTTTCTTCTAATTCTTACTTTTATCTATGTTTTCGCAGCTTGGACAATGAAATTATTTTTAGCTGATTTTACTTTCATGTTTTCCTGTCTTAACAGAAAACTACAAACATTGGACCATTTTCTCCACCCAACATCTAGCTGAAAGAGTCCTTGCTGTAACTCAAGACAGTGCCAATTATTCTTTGCAAACTCTTGACAGATGTTTCTCTAGCTTGTTCTTAAAAAACCAACATGTAGTACCAGACTGCAATTATGAAACAGTTCAGTCCTTTAGACTCAGACTCAACTGACCTAATTTTTAAGCATATGAAGTCAGGTGAAGTAAACCCCAGGGGTTAAGCAATTTCACACTTGAAAGTATGAATTTCTTTTCCATTGTCCCACATAACAGAAATTAGCTTATGTATTAGTGTGTTGTATGTTCATAGGCTTTTTATATGTTTATACACATGTTAATCAGTCAATATTATGGCTTCATTTTTCTAACAGCAATTGCACAATCTCTATGTTAAATGCAAGCTCACTCTGCTGAGATTCAGTACTTCCCTGCTGGTGCTATTATCTAATGGACAAGTAGAGGACTGGCATTATCTCCCAGCTAATGACATTTGGGTACCTCTCATATGAGTTTCCAAAGTGCTCAGTGCAATTCAGCCTCTGCTTGCAGCGAGCCAATACTGCCCTTGAACTTCATACCTCCCTCTCTTCCACTATTATTTGACACGTACGTGTGAACAGCCAGGTGAGATCAAATGTTTGGAGGCACGTGGTGACAAAGTTCAGTATTTCCTGCACAGAAGGTGACATTTGCAGTATTATACCAACTTGCCAGTTAAAACCATTAGTGTTCTACAACCTCTGTCCTTTGGCGAGGATCCATCCCACTTGTCAGCAGGCACCAGGATAACTTAACAGACAAGTAGGCAGCCGGGAGAGCAGCACATCTAAATGCCACAGAGCAATACTACAGACAAAAATGAACCAAAACTCCAGACAAACGCAAATCATTAGTTCACTTTGCAGGCAGCAGTCACTTCCTTCAAATCAAACTTACTTAAATGCATTTCAACAATACAAAAGGTGGTACAGAAAGATGCAGCCCACAAACATTACTAAAAAAAAAATCAGTACAAAATTCAAAGTAATGTAATGATTTCATCAATCAAAACCTAAACTTTTGCCATGTAAGAAAAGCTCTAATGTCCTAATTGAGATTTAGCTGTGGGATGTTGAGGTGAAGTTTTCCACAGCAATACTGGTGAAAGGCCTTCTCATCTTCCACTGACCCCTGTTCATTCATCCTGCAGTGGCTGGATGGAATGCACAGACCCCAGAATTTACACAGCTAAAAATACCCACCAAAACACTTAAATTGGATCAGTTTCTCAATTCAACCTACAGCTCAGCTGCACAGTTGTGCCAGCATAGTGGAGAAGGCATCATGATTCTCAACTCACATCCAATGAATTACTAATGCCCATTGCCTTCATTTCATACCTTTTATCTGTCAGTGAATTATATGTCTTTTTAAACACTTGAGTGCATTTTATAATAATGCTAATTGCATTTCTTTACATTTTACCTACCACAGAGAGCATAACCAACAATTAACAAACCAGTCACAAATTGATTTGTAAGTATGATGCTAATTGTTTCCCTTGTTATTGTTCCCTCAGAAACTTCGTTCACCTAAAAATAAGTCAAATAATTTTAAACAAATTACAAGTCAAAATATTGGCTCCACTGCAAACTTCTGTCAAAATTTGCCTTAAATTTCATACAAGTCACGATTTCACACTCAGTTTGTAAATATTCTTTGCTCATGTCACTTGTATACAGCCTGTCATCTCTGTTTCCATGTCTACCTTTCCTTATTAACATGTTAATTAGATATCCATGATACTGTTATCCACACAAAATGTAGCTGCACTGATCTACCTCGATACACTGCTATCTCGAAACACTTGTACCTGTTAATAGCATGAAAGAGAACTGTGTGTGATAACAGTGTGTCTGAAATGTAGGATTAACCTAAGAAGCAGCAAAGATGAAAGTAGTACTTTTGCAGATAAGTTGCATAAAGGGAAAACAGAAAATGCAACAGGAGAAGACAGAAGTATCTAGGACTGAATTGTGTACTGCCACAAGAAAGGGTTCTCACAGCAAGATATATCTATTGAGAAGGAGAAAAGATGGCTATGTAAGGTGGCACATGTGAAAGGGAACTCCAGGTGCCTACTAGAAAGATTAAGATTTGAACAATCTCTCTCACATGATATTATTAAATATCTGCAAGTATGTGATGTAGCTTGTTTGTTATCTTGGCTCTAGACTAACCACAATTACAAGGATGCGCAATTTAAAAGGAGATATCATTTGTACTGAAGAGGTATGTCCTTGGAAGGATATTTCAAAGGAACACTGTCACATCAAAAATCCTTATTTACAACATAATTCTTCTAAACAAATCGATTTCAAAACAGAAAGACTCTGAAAAGGCGATCTAATTTTTAATATGCATGAGGTGGTTTTGGTTTTGCCCGTTAGTTATTGTACACAGCAAGGAGATTGATTTCTAGTTCCTCACATGTTCACAGCAAGTACAGTACATTGACACAGAGCTTTATGCCAGTGGACTGCAAAGTTCATTTTCCTGCCTCAAAGCAGAGATTTTGACCATCCATGGTTTATGCCCTTTGCCTTTCGCAGCTGCCTGTTAAACACTTGAAAACCGTTCTGTCCATTATTTCTCCCTTTAGTCTTCTTTTCTTTAAGCAATACCACTCTTACAGTTTCTTTCACAGACACCCAGCCTGGAGCTCTTGTTCCTCTGCTCTGTGCTAGCATTCAGCATCTCTCTTAAACTGCAACAGTCAGTAGAATTTAGTCAAAGGCCTGTTTCAGACACAGAAAAAGCGCTAGTGTAGGTTTTTACATGCAGAAAAAGTAGGCTGTGACATTGTGAACAACTGTGGGTGGTGACAAAACATCCCTCTATGAGGTTTCTACACCGCCCATGACTTCCTCCCAGTGTAGGTAACAATCACCTGTTTGAAAAGTAATTTAGACAACAGTCTTTGTCTCCTTTGTCTCCACAACAACCAGCAAACAACCAACACCAGTTGGACCTGGTGAAGTCCAACCTGCTAACGAAAGCTTCAGGAGAAGCTTTAGGGGATGAAGCANCAGTGTAGGTAACAATCACCTGTTGAAGTCCAACCTGCTAATGAAAGCTTTAGGGGATGAAGCGTGGTATCTACTGCTGCAGAGAAAAGCAGTAATTCCCATGCCCTTTCTCAGTGTCCTAATCCCACAGATTTTCACCAATCCTCTCAGTTCCTCAAAGTCTGGAGCCACAGGGAACCCCCCCTGCAAGACCAGGCGCTACAGAGCACGAAATTCAGCTTTGCCTACTCTATGGAAATACTGTGACCCCTTCTGGCTTTACTCAGCCAAGCAGAACAGACAAGGTACTGGCGTGTCTCGCACACAACGATCCTGTTCACACATCCCACGGCGATGTCTGCCTTCTTGTAACAGCGCGATATTGACTCAGGTCTAGCTAATACTCTGCAAAATTGCTCATCTTATATTATCTTCATTACTAATCACCTACCAAAATTAAGAAGAAATATTTTTAATCTAGTAACAAAAAGTACCTTTTAGCTACTCATCTTGGGCTTTACCACATCACGTTTTAGGAGTCTAAATTGCACGACATCATATTAAAAATACGATGATGACATCAATTTGCTCATTCAGTGGTGTCTGTAACCTGGATTAAATATATATATATATTTAAATGATGTTTTTGAAGTTAACAGGGAGTATCTTCAAATTTCTTTTCCCTTATAACATTATGCTCTTTGAATGTGTTTATATTCAAGAAGAGCAAATAAAAAATCTACAGAGTGCATAAATAATAACCCTACAGCAGGTCACCCCATTATACCCATTTCACCTTCCTTCCCTGCCATTTTTTCCATCTAACAGGTATTCATAACTCTTCTTTCTCAGACCGTCCAATATTCTCATTAATGTTGTGTTTCAAGCTAATTTGAAAAGCAGATGCCCAAATGATAGAACAAATTAAGTTACAATAACACAAATCTGTTCTCAGCACAGGGACTGAGAACAGATTTGTGAGACTGTTCAGTGCCTGACTCAATGTAAGCACATATTTTTAAAAGGCAAAATGTATGGTTTAAATGAGCTTGACCATAGGAAACGACTTCTGTAATTTCAGCTTTTTAAACACTTTTCCTTGCATAATTTCATTGCCCCACTTTCTGCCTTATATACATCTCCTAAGGGGTTCTGCATTCATTTAAATCCCTGAAGTAACAGATACATCCTATACATCTGCAGTAAACAGCTTGAAAAGTCTGGGAGGGGAAAAAAAAAGAAAGAAAACAAGACATGTATATTAGCATTACAGCTACTGAGAAATAACCTCTGTGGCTATGCACATCATGTCTGTGTGACTAGCCACGGCTAGTGGCTGCTGGCCAAGTAGCCCACAGCAATTTTCATGCTGTTCTACATCATGAAATAACCAGCCTGTGGTTATGCAAATAAGATACACACTGTTGGGCATGGAAATAAACACCTAGGTGCAATAATAACTACCTACACACCATCCTGGCACATTGGTAGGCTGAGAAAATTCCATGTCAATCAAAATACTATACAACTGGCTATATTTTACAGATTTGCAAATAACTACTTGTTTTGCTGATATTTTTGGTTCATTTCTAGAACTCAAGTAGCCTGTATATATATAAGAGAATTTACATGATGAAAACAAAATAATGTTAAAATATTTACTTGTATAAATATAGGCATAGGAAGCAAAAATAAACATCTAATGTGAAAATATCTTCTGAGGTATTCTTAAGTCTTTCCACCTGATAAAACAATTTTGAAATGTTTATTTCTGTATATTATTATGGATAGTCAATTTAAGTTTCTATGAAAAGAGCAAAATGTGAAATCATTACTGATAAGCAAGACTCTTGTGAGATTACAGGAATATAATTACACTCAGCAAACTATTACTGTCTAGTAAAGCCCTCTGGTGGCTAAATCAGCCTTAAACACAAGGGGAAGAGCTCAGAGCGAGGTCTCCGGTGCTGGGCACCCAGTAAAATGCTACGCAGCCAGTATCACTGATTAAACACATCCCCCAAAATTTTCCTATTTATAGATGGCTTGACATCACAATCAATCTAAAAAAAATCACAGGGCATATCATTAATGCCTTAGGAGGTGTATTTTTCAGTCACACTTATTTGTTATCCGTAGGGAAAATAAGATTGAAAGCACAGGCTCCATCTTACCCTCTGCGATGCATAGGACCAAGCACCCCGGGCACCTTCTATACCAGTAGCTGCTGTAACACAGTGCTGAGTGTTCAAGCATATGCAATCCTGTAGAGAGAAGGGAGATGAACTGGAAAACTGGAAAACAACCTTTACCTACCAACCAACCAGGTGCGACACAGAGCTGAAACTCCTAGCTCTGTTTCGTTCTTATCACTGTGCTAATGTGTACCCCCCAGAGCTAAAAGAACAAAAGTAAATAAAATGATCATCATTGCCATCTCTCAAGGAGGGCTCATCTCTGCTCACCTCTCTGAGAGGCATCATATACTAAGGCCCTAACTCTGAAAGTATATTAATGTATATCATGACTACAAAAGTAGATTTCTACGGGAAATTTTTCAGATGTTCTCTTCAATTCTGGGCTAGTTTTGGATTGTTCTCTCTACAGTTGCACCCTCTCTGTTGTTAACAGCAGAGAAAAAGGAAAATAAAAAGGAGAAACCAAAACAATGTTTGTTCATTTTCTGGTAAATTCTCATACACCCGAGCATGTGTATTTGTGAAGCAACACAGAAAAGCTGACATTTGGGTCCACTGCCTATATTTCTAAACTGAAAATGTAACCTTGGAAATCTATTATTATCTCAAAATGCTTTTTTAAAAAAAAAAAATAATTATGTACTACAACTCACAGCATCAAGCACCTGAAGCACTGGCAGAAAGACTCTCATTTCAAAAATACAACAGTTCAAACAAATGCTATTCTCCACCTCTAGCCATCTCTGTCTTTATTGCATGGCCACTTCTCCTTTGCTGATAGAGCTTCCAAAGAAATCTGGAAACTAACTACTTTCAGTTTGAATGGCAGGAATTTCTCTTCCAAAAACCTTTCCCAGTATAATCACATAAAAGAAGAGTTCTTACTCCTTGTAGTCTTTAAAACACACCAAGCTATCTTTCAGCATCTTGCAGATGCCCTGTAAGGTATAAAATATTTATGCTGAGCTTTTTTGGCTTGAAACAGTACATGGGATTTTACCTTATAACCCACAGATGCATCACAGACCATTGAATTTAATCTAAAATCCACATACTGAGCTCAGAAATTTGTCTGTGACTGCTGAAAAAGCTACATTTAAATATGCCCCTGAGAGTCACCAAGTTTTAACCTAAAGATGCCTGTAAAGGATTTGTTCTGTTGGTAGTTTGTTCTAGGGGTTACTCAATCTCACAGCTTTGTCTTACTTATTTAAGATCATCCTTGACTCTTGTTAAACCTTCCTTCACTAACTTAAAGTTCGTTCTGGATTTTTTTTCTCTGTAAAGGCACTCATGCAGTCAGCACATAGTGTTCTTCTTTCAGCAAGTTTGAGTGACTTATGCATTTGACCTGCAACAGTTTCAAGCCTTTTTTTTTTTTTTTCATAGCTTTGGCAGCTCTTTAAGGCACTTTTTCCAGTGTTTAAACGTGCTATCAAAAGTATGGGTTTCAAAAACTACTGTGAGCAGACTGCTCTGCAGTACTAAGTAGTGACAATATAGCACAGTCTTGCAATGTAATTAACTTTAACAAGGCCTCAGAGACTTAGAAGAAGTTATACACGATGCAACAAATCAGGATGAAAGCAGTTGTATTGGAGTAGTTCCGTATTATATGTATATGCTTTCTTCACTTAAGTGTGACTTCCCAAGGAAAAAAAACCAAAACCCATACCAAAAGAAAGCAGGTGCTTATCTCATTTTGCATCTTTATCTTGTGCAGAAGGATCCAAACAGCTCTTGAAACCTGCAAACTTTGCATTCAGAGCAGTGTCCTATCTTCAGGGTTATGACCCTGATCTGTCATAGAATGGTTAGAGTTGGAAGGGACCTTAAAAATCAAGTTCCAACCCCCCTGCCATGAGCAGGGACACCTCCCATCAGACCAGGTTGCTCAAAGCCCCATCCAACCTGGCCTTGAACCCCTCCAGGGATGGGGCATCCACAGCTTCTCTGGGCAACCTGTTCCAGTGCCTCACCACCCTCACAGGAAAGAATTTCTTTCTAGTATCTAATATAAATCTCCCCTCTTCTAATTTAAAGCCTTTACCCCTTGTCCTATCACTACACTTCCTGACAAAGAGTCCCTCTCCAGCTCTCCTGTAGGTTCCTTTCAGATACTGGGAGGTTGCTATAACGTCTCCCTGGAGCCTTCTCTTCTCCAGGCTGAACAAACCTATATACCTTATCATCCTCCAGCATCAGAGGGACGGTGAACTGGCTCCCAGTAGCAAGCCAGGCCAGTCACAGGGCTGAAGCCCGAATCACCAGGCACTCTCACAGGATGGGATATCCATCCAGATGGGTACCCAACCCCACACTGGGGACTCAACCTCCCCNCGAGCCACCCCGTTGCCTCATGGGAACTGTAGTCCTGCGGCCCGCTCTTTGTAGGCGCCGCCCGCCGGTCATAGAGCTCAGGCGTTCCTGGCTAGAGCGCCGCTGCTCGCCCATCAACCCCCCGGCTCGGGCGGTGCGGGGTTGGGCACCGGGGAGGCGGGACCAGGTCACGGACGGGAGGTTCCCGCCACAGCCCATCGCTGC
>VXBJ01005362.1:738343-823134 GCA_013400055.1 Nycticryphes semicollaris | reverse complement strand
CGGAGCGGGCGGGCCCAGGCGGAGGGCGGTGGCTCGCTGGTGCGGGTGGGTGGGGGCGCGAGAAAGCGCCTTCTGCGGGCGCGTGTGTGCGTGTGTGTGCGCGTGTGTGCGTGCACTCTCTGTTGTCCCCTGCTATGGCCACCCACTGTCCCGCCGGAGCGTCCCCTGTAGCGTCTCCTCGTCCCCCCGCCGGCTGCCCAGAGGGCCTGGGGGATAGGTGCCATGTTTTACCGAGCATGCATCCCGCAGGGTCATGGCAGCATCGTGACGCCCGCCTCAGGGAAGCTTGACTGTGCGCGGGCCCGGGGAAGGTGTGAGGGCATGAAGCGAGGCCCAGGGCAGATGTGGTGGGGGCTGCCTACCGCTATGGAAGCAGTTTGCAGGAGCCTTTCAGTGGTGGCATGCTTCGATGCCCTGAGTGGCATGGCTGGAAGCATGGAATACCCATGTCCTGCATGGCTGGAAGCGGCAGTGGGTCAAGAGGTGGGGGGTTAGGTACCAGGCAGCAATCTCCAGTGGTTGTCACGCTGCCTTTGCTTTTCCAGATCCTCTCAGAATAGTGTGAAACGTCTCTTGCACCAGAGGAAACTATCCAGATGGTCCAGGGAGCTTAGTGTCTTTAGCATATTTTATGAAGTGTGTTATCATCTCCCATCCATTGGTAAGTATTGCCCAGCAGTGTGCGTGTGAGTGAGAGTACTAAAGAACGAACAACTAAGGTTTTGATTTTCCCGCAAGTGGCAGTGGCTTAATGAGATTGAGGTAGGTTCTACTGGAGTGTAGAGGAGAGCCAGATAGATGGCGGAGAAGTTGATTGGGAAGTATCTCAAGTGCTCTCTCACCATGAGGCAGGATCCGGTGTACTTAAACTTACCCCTGACAGACGTTTACTTAACTGGTTCTAACAGGTTATGAAATTCATGGAGCGCCTTCTTCCCCTCTCCGAGGTAATCTGCTTCAATGCTTAGCTATCACTTATAGGTAGAATTTTTCTTTAATAGCTGACCTAAATCTCCTTTGTTGAAACTAAGCTGATTATTATCTTGGGCTATCCAGAGTAGACCTGGAAAACAATGGATCAGTGTTCTCTTGTCAGCAGCCTGGTGGGTGTTTGCAAGTTTCCACTCACAATCTTCTCCAAATGGAGTGAACCCACTTCTCATGTTTCTCTGGTCCTTGAGCTCTGTTAAACATTTCCACCATCCTTGGACTTTTAAACTCAGAATAAGGCTCAGTACTCCAGTGGCGATACTGTTAGCTCTGAGGAAGGGAAGTAATTATCTCCCTTGTGTATGGCATCCCTCTAAAAAACACTCTAGAATGCTCTTATTTGGCAACATTCTCACATTACTAAAGTATTCAGTTTATGAATCACTGGAAGCCAGATTGCTTTTTGCTATACTGCTACCTGTGGAATTTTTGTGAAGAGGTATCCATGTTTGTTTATTTTCCCTTTTACTAAGTATATTATTTTGCAGTTGTTATTAGCTTGAAAATAAATTATCTTAATCACAAGAACGTAACTTTTTCTGTCTAATTTTAATCTCAGAAATCCATTCTTCCAATCTCCTTCCTCCAAGTTTTAGGTCATCCACAAATAGTTAATTAAAATATGGAACAGTGCCAGGGCCTGCACAATGTTCAGTTTGACAACTTTCTCAAACACTTCTTGTTTTTCATGTTACCTGCTAAAGCTGCAACTCATTCTGTGCCATGGCTTTGCAGATGGACCAATGGAGAATCTTAAGTGAGGAAGCTATCAATTCCTTTGAATTGGCTTCTGTGCACGGAGTAAAGATTGCTCACAGCTCAAAAAGTAGGAATATGTGCAAAATCCTGAACTCTCCTGAAGTTTTTGGTGCCTTGCATATGGCTTCTGGATGTCCCTGATGCTTGGTTACCAATCATGGAGAATAATGATTGCTGGCAGTTTCCCATTCTCCCTCTTGAAGCCGTTATGCTATTGAGAGAGAACTGAAAAGGCTTCCCTTGAGACATAGGGCAAATCACAGAACCCATTTTTGCCAAAATACTGGAATTAAGGTTTTCTGTGGTTTTACTTTCTACTTATAAACTAGTAATTTCTACTTTGCAGGACACTAGGAAAATAAGTACTCCTAAAGAATCCAAAGAATAAAAATGACTCCAGAATTACTGCAGATATTTTTTAAAAAGTATTTAAAAATGCATGTATATTTTTGTGTGGATATTCAGATATGTATAAACACCAGTCTGCAGGCACAAGCAGCTGCCTACTGCTTTCATCCCTTCTGCAAACAGTAGTAATTTAAAAGATGGTTTGTGGACTCTGACATCCAGATACTGAATCATCTGGAAAAAGAAAAATCACTGTTTTAGAAGCTGTTGAAGACTGTGAGTCATTCACATGCAATCACTGTACCACTTTTGCCTCAGGTAGATGAGTCTCTCCCTCTCCTGTGTTGTAAGTTCTTTTGAATTCTTCTTTCATGCGCTTCCTCAGAAAAATTTGCTTTGATCCTAACTTTCTTCAAAATTGCATTTGCTTTTTTGGAGAGCTTTCCGGAATAACTATACAAACACCTCATTCTCACCCATTTAATACAGGATCAGATTTATAGATAATGCATTAATGCTTGGCTATGCTTGTAAGGGATTATTTTATCTGATCACAAATGGTCCATGAAACTGAGAGTGAGAGGCAATATTTTGAAAATTTTTAATACTGAAGTAATTTGAAAATCTTCTGAGAACCAGCAACCTATCAGTTAGGATGAAGGAACTGGTCTTGTGATGAAAACGCAGCAGACTAAGCCTATGTAAACAGCCAAGTTTCTTTCTCTTAAAATTGCATTTCACTGGGGAAACATCATAAAGAAAAAAATCCATTGTTGGGGATTAAACATAGATGAACATTGTGTGTATGTTGATTTTATTGGAAGTGCTGGCAGGGTCATAAGGTGGATAATTGCACAGCTATTGCCCTCTGTCTTCTAAAATAATTTCTTATCTTTTTTATTTTTTTTTTCTAATTTGTTTAGATGTCTCACAATAAAAATCATGGAGCTAGGAAAGGCGAAGCTTCTGAGAACTGGCCTTAATGCTTTATACCAAGCAATCCACCCTGTGCATGGTATTGCCTGGACGGATGGGAAACAGGTGATACTAACTTCTTTACACCTCCATAACGGAGAACCAAAATTTGGTGACTCGAGTGTTGTTGGTCAGTTTGAACACGTCCACGGACTGTACTGGGGCCCGTGTCCCCCTGATGCCCCAGCTCTGCTCGCTGTTCAGCATAAAAAGCATATCACTGTTTGGCAGCTCTGTTTCAACGTTACAGAAAGAAATAAGCTGTTGGTTTCTCAGATATGTGACATCAGCGAGCCTTTTCCAGTGCTTCCCCAAGGCTGTGTGTGGCATCCGAAGAAGGAGATCTTGGCTGTGCTAACCACACGGGATGCCTCCGTCTTGCACTCTGTTCATCTCAACAACTCCAGAATTAAAGCAGATATCAAAGGCAGTGGGCTCATCCACTGTGCGTGTTGGACAAAGGAAGGCAATCGCTTAGTCGTGGGGGTGGGCAGTGCCCTTCATTCTTACATTTGGGATGACGCTCAGAAAACCCTGAACGCTTGCTCTTTTTGCCCAATCTTTGATGTGGGAGGCTACATCTGTGCTGTGGAAGCGACTCTGAGTTTCCAAGTTGCTGTTGCCACCGAGCTTCCTCTAGACAAGATCTGCGGCTTAAACGCTGGTGTTGCGTTCGAAGTTCCAGCGAGCATCGAAACGGAGTCTTTCCCCTCACAGTCCAGCTTATGTGGTGAGGAAGAGTATTCCATGGATGGGGGGAAAAAGTCACTGGACTCTGAGAAGTCTTTGTCTGTGGTTACATCTCCTGTGGATCTAACTCACATACTTTCTAGCAAGCAGGGTGCTGATTCCAGTCCTCTTCTTCATCTGAGGCCCAAGGACTACCTAACAGGAAGTGGGCAAGATTCTTCACATCTCATCTTGGTAACTTTTGAAAGAAAAGTTACCTCTACGAAAAAAGTTAGCATCCCAGGCATTCTGGTTCCTGATATAATGGCTTTTGACCCCAAAACCCAAACTGTATCGGTTGCCTCTAATACTTGTAATGTTATTTTAGTCTATTCACTGACTTCATCCAATTTACCCAATATTCAACAAATTCAGCTAGAGAAAAGCGAGAAACCAAAGGGTTTATGCTTCTTGACCAATAAATTATTACTGATACTGGTTGGAAGACAAAAATTCACTGACCCTGCATTTCTTCCCTCTTCAAGATCAGACAAATATCTGATCCGATTGATGATTAAGGAACTAATATTTGAAGTGGGTCCTTCAGCGTCTGCATCAGTTAATGGGAGCTCCAACCTGAACCTTTCAGACATCCCTCATGATCTCTCTACAGACCTTCACCCCCTCAGCCGTGGACTCTTGATGCCGGATCGTGCTGCCGTTCAATCCCCTACCAGCAGGAGGAAACTCATTGAAGAAATTAAGAGTCCTGTTTATGAACAAAGCATGTTGGTGAACATGAGTGACCCCAAGGATAAAAAGGTGTCCATGAATTTTCCTCCAGCCGTTGAGTCTCTTGATGCTGAACCAGTCAATCGGACTCTGACACTGTCTGCCCCATCGCTGGCGTTTTCTAACAAGCCAACATCTCCAAAAAGGCAGGTGGATCCAGCTTTCAAAATACCAAATTCTTACAAGAATAACCTATTAAGTGAAAAGGAGGCGAGTTACTTTTCGAAAAATGTAGAAAAGCTGTCTGGTAACTTCACAGAACTACAGCATCATCTCTGTGAATTAACTGAGCTGCTAAAATCCGGGAAGAGGAATCTTCCAGTGTACCCGTCTTCTCAGGAACCCTCTTTTATTTACATCACCTGCCAGGTAATTTTAATATGGATCATAAAATCAGTTTAAGGATGTATGTTCTTCGTATGGATTTAAAACTTTGGTCAGATAATGTGCAGGAAGGGTGACATCCTGTGCGTGGTTAGGATGTGCAAATTTGGTACATACGAATGGTCTCGCTGCACGCAGGTGAGTCTGACAGGAGTCTTATTTAGACTGAACCTAAACCTGGCTTGGTTTTGTTGTCCTTCTTCCTTATTCCTCTTGTAATTGCATCTCAGTCCCTATTTACAGTTCTTTTAAACCTACCTATTTGTATTTTTCCTCTGAGGGGAGGTAAAATGAGGGAAATACTTCAGATAATTTCTTAAACTAAACTTGAATTAATGTCTGTAAAATTATTGCCATTTCAGATGGACGCTGTAATAGTGCTTTTATTTTTGCACAGCTGTCTGTACCAGTGGCAAAAACAGACCGTTTCTGGAAAAAAAACCCACATTATGACATAATGATCAATAGGATTAGATTCTCCTCCCGTTCCTGTCGCTGGGACTAAGGTTACAAATCCTGTTTCAGTGTTTCTAAAGTTTTACTGGGGAACGTGCAGCTCCCCATCCCCACCTTGTGCTGGCCTGAGCTCATCTGACTCGGGCACGTGAACCTGCTCCTTCTGCACAAGGGCTGGTGAGACTCCAGGAAACTTGCACCTGACAGTTCAGCTGCAGAATTGAAGACTTGTATGAAGTTCTAGGAAGGCAACGTTTTTCCTAGAAAATTGCTGAAGCTTTCTGCTCAGAAATTTAGACAAGTAAAAATTTCCACCTTTGGGAATTAGTACCAATCTCCCATCCTCCTGTGAAATAAAGGAGACTGAAACGAGAAGAGGAATAATATGCTTTTGCTCTGAAGCTGAAATGTTGCTAATTAGTACTGAGAACACCACCTGAAAAGGAAAGAGCCCCTTAGGGACACAATAGAGAATTCCATTAACACATCTTACAAATGGATTTAAAATGAAATTTCACGTGAAACACACTTTTCTGTGGCTGAAAGAAGGCACTTCCAAGTCTCATGCTAGAAGAGTGTAAATTAACTGATTATCAAAATGTGGCGGGAATCTACTGTGGCTCTTCTGGAAGTCAATATTCAAAGTAATTTAAACTGCTGTTTTCCTTCCAATAAGCTTTTATTTTTCAGCTTTATTATTGCAAAAACTTATTATTCTCAACTTTTATAGCATTGAACTCTTAGGTCCTAGACCATATTCCTTCACTGTCTTCTCTGTTTTCCACTGCAAACATAGAATTGTAATAACGAGTATTTCTAGCTCTCTTAAATCTTATGGGGCATTAATCTGAAAAATTAGAGTTTCCCTCAGCAAGTCTGGTGTCTTGTTTCTCTGAAGTGGTTGTTTAGAAGCCTACTTTATTTAGAGGCAGTGGAAACTTTTGTTAGGTTTTTATATTCAGCTCTATCCTCTGCTCCACTCTCGTGAGACCCCCACCTGGAGTACTGTGTCCAGCCTTGGAGTCCCCAGCACGGGAAGGACATGGACCAGTGGAAGGCCACAAAGATGATCAGAGGGCTGGGACATCTTTGCTGTGAAGACAGGCTGAGAGAGTTGGGGTTGTTCAGCCTGGAGAAGGCTCTGGGGAGACCTTACAACCCCTTCCAGTACCTGAAGAGGGCTACAGGAGAGCTGGGGAGGGACTCTTTATCAAGGAGTATAGCAACTGGATGAGGGGTAATGATTTTATATTGAAAGAGGGGAGATGTAGATTAGATACTAGGAAGAAATTCTTTCCTTTGAGGGTGGTGAGACACTGGAACAGGTTGCCCAGAGAAGCTGTGGCTGCCCCATCCCTCGGAGTGTTCAAGGCCAGGTTGGATGGGGCTTTGAGCAACCTGGTCTGGTGGGAGGTGTCCCTGTCCATGGCAGGGGGGTTGGGACTCAATGGTCTTTAAACTCTCTTCCAACCCAAACCATTCTACAATTCTATGACTTTTTGAATTACAAATGACACTGGAAAGTCTGACAGGAAATGCTGTGTTTTAACTTCAGTCGGAGTGTCTTTGATTCAGAAATTGTTAGCAGGAGAACAGGGATCCTTCATCTCGTGTGCTGAGCCTTGGTTTCTCTACCACCCAATCTATTAGCTGTATTTGATAAAATCTTGAGGAAACCCAAAATGTCCTAAATCAGGAGTGTCTTTGAGAGCACAGGGTATCAGTACAGAAGGCAAAGAGCGTATCTGCATCTCCAGCCTCCTCCCTACCATGCACCCTCCTCACGGATGGATAGTTCTGTCCACAGCATGGAAAAATAGTCAGAATTTACTTCATTGTGGTTTTTGTCATGACCCAGAGATGTTATCAAGGCTTCCCTGGGAAATGACATGGTTGTGTGAACTTTATGCTGTGCGAAGACAGAGTTTGTAGCTTTGGTAACAACTGATCTTTTTCAGATTTTAAAAATGCTTTGCTCTGCCCTGTGGGGGATGTTCTTTGAAGACGCTTTTTGGATGTTAAGGCTTGGGGCAGTGATGGTCAGAGGTGAGACAAAGAAGCCCTTCTGATTTCTTAGTCTGTTCCTCATCTCAAAGATTCATGAGCAGGAATTTTTACCTCTTCTTCAGGGGATCAGGGAGGGGGAGGATGGAGGACCTTCAGGCTCTACAGACTCTCCAGGACACTGTCCCCCTCAGGTGGGATGGTGAGGGCCAGGACTGTGCTGTGGGTGAAGCTCATGGTTTCGTCAGCAGCAGCAGCGTGTGATTTCCTCTACTGTTGTTCTGACACGTGCTGAATTAGCGCCGTTACTTGCTGCTGTCACTCACAGGTCGTCTCTTTGAGAGCTGAGACTTCAAAGTCTAAATCTTGCAAATGGATCTGAATGAATGTAGCAGTTGACTTTGAAAAGCTGTAGCTGTAGACACATCTGTGATCCTGGTTTTTTATTAATGCCATTTCGACATCTCTGCTTGAATATACATCACGGTATCTAATGATTCTTTCTTGAATTTACAGAAGCAGCTTTCCAGAAGCGATTCAGATGAGAGACGAGCTGTTATTCTTTGTGGGGGTAAACTCCGACTAAATATAGTCCAGCAGATATTCAATCTCTCTCTTGTTGAAATGCAACACGGTATGTTGTAATTATTCAATAACCCCAACACTTCAAATACATGCAACGTTCTCGGAGCTCAGTAACAATATGCATAATCTCATCTGGGAAAGAAAATAAAAGAAGGAATAAAAAATGAAATCATATTAACTAAGGTTAAAAAGGAAATAATATTAACAAAGGTTTGCTGATTTGTTTTGTAAGATAAAGACCTTTTTATCTGGATTTTTACTGAGAAGAATCTTTGCATTAAAAAAATAAAAAAAAAAAGGAAGCTTTTATCTATGATACCCCATTAGCAGGTAGCTACTTCTACAGGAAAATTACTGTTGCCTGGTATTTTATTTATGTTTTCAGCTAATTTAAAGAGAGAATCTGAGTAGTGAGGTGATCAGAGTTGACTGGTGGGTTTGGAATACAATTTTCTATACTTTAATCTGTAGTTCCAGCATCTGATCTCCTTTAAGAAAACCTATAGTTTTTAATAAACGGAAAAGCAGCTCTATAAATTTTTGCAGTGCATTTCACTCCAGTTTTTGCAGAGAAGGAAACTGTGTTCCTTACTGCAGTGGTCTTCTGTGCTGTCATCTGTTCACCCCTCGTACATCCTGTGTGTCCCTGTGTGTGTGACAATCCAACTGCCTTGCTTTTGGCATTGTGGGATCCGTTACCTGCATCGACACAGGGTCACCGTTTTAATAACATCGTGACACAACCCATAACCCATTTTTCAGACTAGGATTTTATTTTGAGCTTTGGAGGTGCGTTAGAAGAGGGGTGGTTAGTAGGTTGAGAGAGGTCCTCCTCCCCCTCTACCCTGCCCTGGTGAGACCTTATCTGGAATATTGTGTCCAGTTATGGGTCCTTCAGTTCCAGACGGACAGGGAGAGAGTCCAGGCCAGGGCTACAAAGATGATGAAGGGAGTGGAGCATCTCCCATACGAAGGAAGACTAAGGGAGCTGTGTCTCTTTAGCTTGGAGAAGAGGAGACTGAGGGGTAACCTCATTCATGTTTATAAATATGTAAAGTGAGTGTCAGGAGGATGGAGCCAGGCTCTTCTCAGTGACAGGAAATGACAGGACAAGGAGCAGTGGGTACAAGCTGGAACATAGGAGGTTCCACTTAAATATGAGGAAAAACTTCTTCACAGTGAGGGTAACAGAACACTGGAAGGGGCTGCCCAGAGAGGTTGTGGAGTCTCCTTCTCTGGAGACATTCAAAACCCGTCTGGACGCGTTCCTGTGTGACCTGATCTGGGTGTTCCTGCTCTGGCAGGGGGGTGGGACTAGACGATCTTTCAAGGTCCCTTCCAATCCCTGATATTCTGTGATTAAGATTTGAACAACACTGCTTTCTGGCAAGAACAATGTCCCCGTTACCTATTTTAGTTTTGACTTTTGTAGCTTAAAAACGTAAACGTACCAGAATTGGTTGCTCAGGAATGAGTGTCATGAATTTACTAGCTAAGTTCTAAAAGGAAACAGTGTTACAGTAGTTTTCTTTGTTAATTTTATGAACGTTACTAGATAAAGGGGCAGAGTAGGAATGGCATTTTCAAATTCCTGAACTGTATCAATTTTAAATTTTGGGCCACATGAGATATTAAGCCAAAAGATTAGAGGGTTGCCTGTTTGTAAGCTACAATCTTCTCATGACCTTACTCGTGATGTGACGTTACATAATGTGAATTTACAAACAGCTGGAAACATTTCTCTGAATTCCCTCACACACACACCCCAGAAGCTCTGTTCTATTTCTTCATCAACTTAAAGAATACAAGTATGAACATTTTCTGCTTTATATGAATTGGTAGAAGTCAGTGTTTTGGATTTGATAAACAATTTCAAATTGTAAAAATAATGCTGATGGTGTGAAGTTAAATAGCAAATGGTCTGGAGACGTGGGGTTTGTACAGTATAGTAGAGTATTTCTTTCTTGGATTTATTGGAATAGTCTTGAAATTGCATAATAGAAATAGTTTCTAAGTTGTTTTTAAGATATTAATTTATAGTTTAATGAATTTCTGCCTTTTACAGTATCTGCACAGTATCTTAAGCAGTGGGGAGTAGCTGATGAATACCTAATTAAAACCAAGTCTGGACACTTAACGAATTCTCTTGAGAATTTCCTTACTCCTCCTTTTTTGAAACATGCATTTATTATACTTGCATCTTCTAGGGGCAAAATTGGTCCGAAAGTTGTTTCACGTGGTTGTAACTGCCCTTTATTTTTTGAGATTATATCTCCCCGTGCGTTTTTTTTTTCTGTGCTAGAAAGACTGCAAACACACAGAAGCATTTAACTTTTAATTTTAGAAAAAATACGTTTTACATCTTAAACATACCTAACTACAGGAAAATTTATAAACAGAGGTTTATGTGTCTTCCCAGGTTCATCTTGGATCGTTCTCACAGCGGACAGCGAGGGCTTTGTTCCCTTAACGTTTACGTCCTGGCAGGAGGTGGTGGTAAGAGATGCCACTGAGAAAGGCTACAGTGCCCGGTCTTCCAAAACTCTGGACATCATCAGTTCGACAGAAGGGTGTAGACCCGCGTCTTCCGAAAGTCTGGATATCACGAGTTCTCTGGAAGTCCTCAGAGACTGCTCCTCTAAGACTTTAGACGGCAACAGTCCTCCAGAGCAGCCCGGCAGTAAAATGTGATGTATTGTTTTTTTGACAGGGATTTTGTAACACCTGTCTTTTGATGGGAGACTTTTAAACTTGCCGTGTAGGACTGCAAATTCCAAACAACAGGCTGTCTTGAATATCTGTTGGATTTCCATAATTTCTTTTGTTGTTGTTGCATATCACTGTAAATTATTTATTCAATCCTTGGAAACAATAACTTTTTTTTTTTTATACTGAACAACATTTTTTAAATACGCCTCTTGCAGTAGAGACCAAGGCTTTGTATCAGTGGTTGAAAACACGTGTTCTTCCGAGCTAAAGTTTCCTGCTTGGTCTTTAATCGGTTGGTGTTTTTAGATGATAGTAAACTTGCATAATAAAGAAATCCCTGAAAGCGCTGCGTTGTTGTCCCCAGTTTCCTCACTTCTCTCAAAGCCTGAAATTTGCAAAAGCGGGAACGACTGAGTTGAGATAAAGGTAGTTCAATAGGTAAAAGAGAAGCTGTGTTAGTGAAATGACTTTGGTGCTTCACAGTGGCAGGGGGTGTCCGGCACCTTCTGGGAAAGCAGAAGTTTGCAGTGCTTGCTTTGGAAAACCAGGGCTGCAACTCAAATTCTTCCCCTTTCTCCTTCTTCCCCCCCCGGTTTTTATTGCTGAGCATGACATCGTGTGGTAAAGAATGTCCCTTTGGTCAGCCATCCCACCTGTGTCCCCTCCCAGCTTCTGGGGGTGGAACAGAGCAGGAAAAGGAGAAAGCCTTGACGCAGTGCAAGTGCTACTCAGAAATAGTATCAGTGTGTCACCAGCACTACCTCGGTCCCAGCTCCAAAGCACCACACAGGCCACTATGAAGGAGACTAACTCCATCCCAGCCAGATCATTAAGGGCATAAAATGTCTTTTATTTACATTTGAATCATTAAACACGTGCTGGTTAGTATTTCTAAACATCTCTGGTCTTCACCCTCGTTTTTTTCCCTGTTTTGAAACAATACTGTTAATATTCACGATGTTGCTTTCAATGTGTCTTTTAATTTTCATTAGATAATATGTGCTGGGCGAGCAGAAGGGAGGTCCAATATCCCATCACCTTGAGAACGTCCGATTTAAAGGCTGGCAGAGAAGAAGTGTTCTGTGGGGGTTTGGTGTGAGAGACAAGAGAAAGTACAAAGGTGACATTTAGAAACCGGCACAAGTTTCTGCAGCGCTGAGGAAGGGAGAGGAAGCCAAGATTGTGAGCCATAAAATTAAGGCGTGATAACATGAAGCAGCTTCTCGGGCTTTCACAGTGGCACTTACTGCTTGAGAAGGAAACAAGTGACAAGACTGTAGAGACAGAGCTGCTGTCTCGGGACTACTATAATCTCCGTTTTATTGCCTATTTGGAAATGTAGCCACTGTCAAAAAAAAAAAATCATCTGTCCACAAAATAGGGTAGTAAAGATACGTTAGCGAAAGCTGCAAAGAGCACTGGGTGTTGTGTGGTGAAACTAGAATTTAACAGCTCTTGATGAGCGGGGGAGAACAGGTAGAACTGTCTGGTGATTGTGGGCTCCATCCTGTCCATGACAAGCGTCTGGTCTCAGTAATTGTCCCTGTTTCACCAGGTCCATGATCTTACCAGAAACGGATCGGGAGCCTCAGCACTGGGGGGATGTTCAAAGCAGGCTGGATGCTGGGAATGGTCCATGTTTCTTCCCAGCCGCCTGACGGTCCTTTTTCACTCCAGTTCCTGGTCCCAGCATCTCCTGAACCCATGGCAGGGTCATGGTTGAGCCATCTTGGCTCTGCAGGAAACCTGTGTCCCCTGCACTGCTCTGCTCCCCCATGAATTGCTCATGCCTGGGACACTGCTCTGATAATCTCGTTATGCAGCCAAACAGTGTATAAAAATTAGCTGCCTATTTTGGAATTATTATCTATTTATATTATTTCTAGATTGACGAAAGACAGTGTCTCCCACCAGAAGCGTGTTCAGCCTCAGGTTGCACCAGGTGGCTTTGCAGGACTCCTCCAGCTCCCGAGGTGAGCACTGGGAATTACAGGCACATGGGCCATTGCTGCGTTGGGCAACAAGAGCAGACACAGGAAGCGCGAGTCCCCCCCCGAAAGCTGCTCATAAGTTGGTTGAGGGGTTACGCTGGCCCTTCACGGGGTGTTACGTGCACGTGGGCAAATGTTGCATTTAGAAAATACAATCCTGGGAATCTCAGGAGAATTAAATCCTTACGTTGGAAGAATCGCTTCTTTCTAATCAGGAAGCCATTTCTAAATCTATGGACTGAATGTCAAACGAAGGCCCAAATGGCTGAAGATGTATCAGGCATAATACTAAGATGATGAGATTTTACTTTTCAATGCTGAAAACTTTGGAGAGGGTTGTGCAAGCAGGTGGAAGTCACCGTGGTCTAACACAGGGCCTGAGGGAAGGAGCTAGCAGAATCTGCAGCTAAGGCTGGTGCTCTCTTGCTAAGGCACTGTTGGTAAATTAAGTACCTGCTCTATTTCAGCTGACTGTAACATGGGTTAATAACAACCCTGTGTATAGGTAAGATGAGGGGTAATGCTAAGAGTGGTTGAGGCACCATCCCTGGAGTTATTTAAAAGACAGGTAGACGTAGCGCTCAGTGACATGTTTTAGTGGTGGTTTTTATCAGAGTTGGGTTGATGGTTGGACTCGATGATCTGCCCTGGTGAGACCACATCTGGAATATTGTGTCCAGTTCTGGGCACCTCAGTTCCAGAGGGACAGGGAACTGCTGGAGAGAGTCCAGGCCAGGGCTACAAAGATGATGAAGGGAGTGGAGCATCTCCCAGAGGAGGAAAGGCTGAGGGAGCTGGGTCTCTTTAGCTTGGAGAAGAGGAGACTGAGGGGTAACCTCATTCATGTTTATAAATATGTAAAGAGTGAGTGTGAGGAGGATGGAGCCAGGCTCTTCTCAGTGACAGGCAATGATAGGACAAGGGGCAATGGGTACAAGTTGGAACATGGGGGGTTCCACTTAAATATGAGGAAAAACTTCTTCACGGTGAGGGTGAGGGAATACTGGAAGGGGCTGCCCAGAGAGGTTGTGGAGTCTCCTTCTCTGGAGATATTCAAAACCCGTCTGGACACGTTCCAGTGTGACCTGATCTAGGTGTTCCTGCTCTGGCAGGGGGATTGGACTAGATGATCTTTCAAGGTCCCTTCCAATCCCTGATATTCTGTGATTCTGTGATCTTAAAGGTCACTTCCAACCTAGACAATTCTGTGATTCAAAAGGTGAGTTTGTTTTCGAAAGACAAGAGAAATACTTCCTCATGGACTGCAGCTGATTTGGACAGAAACTTCTCAGCCAGCGTAAACCTGGTTCCCTCATCATGATGACAAGCTGGTGGCCTGAGCTGGCCCTAGGCGGGTGAAAACAGAGATGAAAATCCAGGATGGAGAATATTCAAGTGCGAAGGAAGTCCTTTTGATCCCGTATTGGACGTAGATGATATATGTACCTCAGCAGACAGGAGCTGGCAGGGGATGGGTGCTGGGTCTCCAAAGCTCACCTCCATTGGTGGAGCTGAGCAAGTCACCATCATTTCCATGGGGCCTGAGCAATCAATCCTTCCTCATCATCTACAGCAGAACGCAGCAAAAACGAGGAGAGAAAGCTGGAGGCCATTGCGGAAATTCATAGTCTTGTGTCTAACATTCAGGACAAGGAATAGATCAGGAAATAAAACTTATTTCTGCTTCCACACTTCTAGAGCAAACATTCAGGTTTCCCTGCCACCCAACGGCCCTGCTGCTCTCCAGTGAAGGTTGGAGACTGGTGCCCTGTAAACATCTCTGAAATGATAGTGAGGACCCAACTCTTCTGCAGGGCCACGGCTCTAGGACCGTTCTCCCGCCGTTGTTTGCTCCGCTCCGGTTTGTGCCTTCAGAGATGGCAAATTCTCAGGCTCATCACAGCCAAAAGTCTTCTTCTCTGCCTTGGGGACAGAGGAACTGCTGCTTTCTCTTTGGAATGCAGCTTCCCAGTGAGTTAGGGCCTGGTTTATGCAGCAGATTTGGTGCTTAATGAGGTGAAAGCGATCCGATTTCATACTTTAAGCCTCTAGCATATACACGTTTTTGTAACCATAATACCCCACGCTTTTGCTGGGTATCCCAACCACGGTCTTGCAGAGAGTGAAGGTGAAAAAATGGAAAAAAAAAGCCTTCTGTGCAGCACGAGGAACCCGTGTTCTCAAAAGTGTGGCAGGGAAACAAGTCTCCCCTCCATCTGCCAGCTGTGTGAACCCAACTGACCTTTCCATCAGTCAGTCCAGAAGTTTTCTGAAGGGAAAGGCTCTACTGTCAGACTTTGAGACTGTTTTTTATATAACTGTGGTATTAAATTCATATGAGGGGTGTGACTGACCACTCTAGACTGGTACTGGCTGTTTCCTCACTGCATGAGGCTTTGAATGAATTCACCTTCTCCTCCTCGTCTTCAAAGACATGGACGACAAATACCAGGTCTTGAAGGACTTGAGTTTCCCTTATGGGAATTCCTCCTTTCAAGACAATTGATTTAATTTTGCATGTTCTGCCCACAGCCCAGAAAGGCAAGTATAAAAGGAGATCAACGAGTGATATTTGAGAGCAAATTAGGAACTCTCCCCCCAAAAAAAGTGGGATTTGGCTTTAAAACATTGTCTGCCTCAATGATTTTACTTGGAACGCGGAAGGTGAGTAGAGCCATGAGGATGCAGCAGGGACTGAACCTGGCAGCGGTTCTTATAAGGTGCGTAAGGAGTGTCTTAAGGAATTAGTATTCAAATCCACAGAGCCCTGCCTGAAAACCCAGTGACCTGACGTGGAAGGTCCCAGCCTTCAGGGACTCCCTGGGGACAGATGTCCGAGGTGGTATCCACCTGGTAAAGTGGGGGACTCAGCACAAGGGCTCTAATCCACCTAAGCCACGGCAGGTCAGCAAGCTCAGGGGCAGACAGGGTGTGGAGAACATGGTTAGCTGGAGCCACGGCTGGTGGTGGGGGCTAACAGCAACCCCCTCCACCAGTGCCCGCGGGGAAAGGCAGCTGCCTGCCTGGTTAGCTGGGACCTGTGCTGGGACCAGCCACCAGCAGGAACACTCAGGGAGGCCATATAACCTTGGGAGGTTTCTACTATTGTTTATATTTTTATTATTTGTATTATTATTTCTAGGCAGAAGCTACAAGGGGGGTGAAACTGTTCCTTCCAGGACCTAGAGGGGGTACAGGAGAGATGGGGAGGGACTCTTTATCGGGGGGTGTAGTGGTAGGATTTAAACTGGAAGAGGGGAGATTTAGATTAGATCTTGGGCAGAAATTCTTTGCTGTGAGGCACTGGAAGAAGTTGTTTACAGAGGTTGTGGATGCCCCATCCCTGGGAGTGTTCAAGGCCAGGCTGGATGGAGCTCTGAGGAACCTGCTCTGGTGGGAGGTGTCCCTGCCCATGGCAGGGGGGTTGGAACTCCATGATCTTTAAGGTCCCTTCCAACCCCCACCATTCTATGATTCTATGAACTGGAAGAGGAGACTGGTGACGAGCTCAGCTGCTGCCTAAGCCTGCAACAGAAGCATAGAAGATTTGGGCTGCCCTCACTGCAGCTCAGTAAGGGCAAGGAATCGTCATGGCTTGGCCTTACAGGGGACTACCCGGTGACCCATAACTCTGTTACCCTCTTCTTCCCTTCCTCTGTCTGTGTAAATCCAGCTGCTGGAATCACTGGTGTGCTGGTGGGCAGTGCAATCCATTCAGCACTGAGCTGGTTCCATCCAATCTCCCACATTCTCACCACCGTGTTTGGGAACGACTTGTCTAAGAGCCCCTGGGGATTCAACCTGGCCCTTGTTACTGCCCAGCAGCACAAGGCAGGAGGTTTACATCTAGATGAGCGTTTAATCCGAATAAGAATCTGCTGCTTTCAGTCACGTGTCCTGCAGGTACCAAAGGCACACGCGTCATGTGCAACGGACAGGGAGATGCACAAAGTTCATTCATTTCACGGCACCAACACTGAGCCCTGAAAAAAGAAAATTACCAAAAAAAACCCCCAACCCTTTACCCCTGTGCTTCCATTCTTTTTATTTACAAAAACACATTCGTTTTTCTTAACAAAAGTACAACTCTGATAATCAAAAAACATAATAAGATTTTCAAAACAAAAATAAAAATACTCTGCTACATTCCACCTGCAGAAGATTTCCGCTTTATTTTGGCAGCTCCCATTATTGCTACCGCCTGCAGAGCCATCTCTGTTGGGTAAGCATCACGTCATCTCTCTGGAGAAGAGGCGAAAGAGTTTACAATGGACCGAGTTGGCCTCGAAAGAGGCTGAATTCAGGTTGGGTGTTGCGCAATTCGGAGGCAACTGCACAAGTGACCTAGAAATCACGCCTTGAGTTTGAATGAATAACGCTCAAACTGCTCCAGTCAACCGCAGCCGGCGGTTTCTGCAGCCCTTTTGGCTCTGGAGCTGAGCGTTCGGCGCCTGGGAACTGACAGGGATCCAGGGCGGCCGTGGAGCTACAGATTTATAGCAGCTGAAAACACAACCCATTAAAAAACAGCAACAGCCTCTACTGGGACTTCTGGTTGGTTTTGAAGGAGATTATTCAGATACTACTGATTATTCAGTAATTATTCAGAAATTACTATTCAGAAATACACAAATATTACCCCCCTCCAACCCCTTTTCTATGCTGTTTTGGAGCTATGTGAGATTACTACACGATTTACCTGCTTAAAAGCGCAGTAAAGCTGCTATTTCAAATTCAAATTTTCAAATTCCATCAGACTCAAAATCGTAGCCAGGTCTCTGTACTGTTGTAAACACATATGCCCCAGGCACACAAATCTTGATTTGTCCTGGAACCAAAACAAGCAAACAAAAAGACATACCCCTCCGCCCCCTCCCCAAGCCTTGGATGTCAATTCAACAGAAGTCTTAAAGAGAGGTAACTCTTTCCCACGGGCCCTCAAAAATATATCCTTAAAAGCTCTCTCACAATTAAGCGTTGTGCTGAATTAGGGCAGCTCGTTAGGCCTTAGACTTCAAACTTGCCTGAGAAGACTTCAGTGATAAACTTCACGAGAGAGCGAATGCGCTGATTTTGCTTCCCGGTGTCTTTGAGTTTAAGTTTCCAGTTTCCTGTCCCAGCACCCAGTCACGTCAGATGGCCCTGAGCAGATGACTTGTGGCCACTGCCTCCGGTGACACCCCCAGCAAGTGCTCCCACGCAGCCCCAGGCCAGTCCTCCAAAGGCACTTCCAGGCTGAAATAAAGTCACCCTCCCACACAGTCCTACAGCCAAGCCAGTGGGATGGAAATTCCTGTCTTGTCTTGCGTTGTGCTGAGCTCTTCAAGGTGCAGAAGCCTCCAGCTCTTGGATTCATCCCTCTCCCTTCTTCATCCCTCTTCCCCTGTCTTCAGAGTCCAGTCATTTTAGCTTAAGCTTGGAGACAGCCTCTGGAGGTCTCTGTATCTCCACTGACTAAAGAACTGGCCCAAAATGACCAGGTTTGAACTCGAGTGCTCCAGAAAGTGCCTGAGGTCAGGTGTGTCTTTCATCTACAAAATGTGTCCAGAAATTTGAATGGCACAGTCTAACTTTTGGAAGGGACTACTGATTTGGGGTATCCTGAGGGGAGATGTTGATTCTGAAAACGTTAACTAGTCATTCTCTGACAAAAATCAGTTCACAAGTTTCAGAAGCAAGGAACTGCAGTAATGGGAAACGTAAGGTTTTGTTTCATATAAAATCTATAAATTACATCAAAACCTCTTTCAGAAAAACTCTTCATGAGAAAATCCTCAAAACACGTCTGCATCCCTGATTTCCTTCATAGCAAAATAAAGTCAATCCTAACTTTATACAGTACACTTCAGGATTTGCAAGTGCTTTGTGAACACACTAGTGTGCAGTTTCTAGGCAGAGACTATGTTCAAAATCCACCCCAGCCTTTAAGGGTGAAATATATCACACGAGTTCAAATTTGGGTGAGGTATCACATTTACACTTTTTTCCCTGTGATTTTCAAGTCCATAGAATCTCCTGTTGCAATGAGATCACAGCTTTCTGCTAATCTTTTTTTAGCTAGATGTGTATTTTGCACAGTGGTGTCCTCTCTTGATTTCCTTCCTGACTCTGTCAGAGTCATCCTTTATCCTTTTTGATCAAACACAAAGGGAGAAATGACCTGGAAGACTCTCGCTGAGTTTATGCGTGGGGATGTGAGACTGTACCTGGAAAGTCATTGAATTCAGAGCTTTCAGACCGAGGTGTCCTCTTTGTGGTCATCCAGGTTCTCTGTGCTTTGATGGCTCCTTCTGTTAAAAGCAGAACAGGCTGCTTTTAGGTGAAGAGTGGGTAGATTTCTGGCTTTTATTACTAACTCATAGAATGGTTAGAGTTGGAAGGGACCTTAAAGGCCATGGGCAGGGACACCTCCCACCAGAGCAGGTTGCTCAAAGCCCCATCCAGCCTGGTCTTGAACACTTCCAGGGATGGGGCTTCCACAACTTCTCTGGGCAACCTGTTCCAGTGCCTCACCACCCTTCATCAAGCTACAGTTTGGCCATTTCAAAAACAACTGAGAACCCCCAGCAAAGCGTGGTTGTTATGGACAGTGACCAAAGTACCGAAAACAGAGGGACCAGCCCTGTTTTAGGCTGTTCACCCTGTCCCCTCCGCTCTGCAGCCACCTCTCAAGAAAGCAGCTGGTGCCTGAGAGGCCTGTGGCAAATCTGCCAACCCCATGCAGGTATCTTAGATACCTTCAGACAATTAACTGGTCCCAGACACCTGTGCTTAGGCCTTGGAATTGATCTCTTGGCATGGAAGCCAGTTTCCAGCAACTTGGGATAATAAAAAAACCAGACAGAGTAAGAGCATATTTTGGTATTTAATCTATCAGTCTGCTACAACAGACTGTTCTTGTGTATGTCCTCAGTAAACCAAGGCTTCACTCGAGAGAGGTGGGTGATTTTGAGCCAGGCAAGATTTTCTTTGGAGAGGGAGGAAAGGGGAGGATGGGTGTGACAGCGTAAAAAGGGAAAAAACATCTCAAAGCTGTCCTTTCTTTTCCTCCCATGACCTTTCCTGCCTACGCCTCTAAATGGTTTGGATGTTTCTTATATGCCATAAACACCAAGAATCCAATCAAGAATCCCATTTTCTTCTGTATATAAGGAAACTGTAACTATTCATGTTTTCTCCAGGAATTTAACCTACGTAGAATATTCTTCATTTCTGGTTTGAAACACTGTACCACAATGGTGCTTTGTGCACCCCAGAGAGAAAGTGAAATACAGCAGCTGATAAATGGTCCTCTAAGCAGGTAGTACTGCGTACAGAAATAACATACTGGAGCATGGAATGGTACCACGCAGCTAATTATTCAGCTAATCAAGTGTTGTTTTGTTTTGTTGCAAGGAATACAGAGGTCTATGTCAGTAGCTGATAATTTTTTGCCCAGTAGGACCAAGAGCTGCTGTGGCCACGTTCCTGCTCTTTGCTCCAAACCTACCTTAATGCTTCAAGTGCGAGCTTTGTTTCTTTCCGACTTTCTTCAGTGATTGGGTAGAAAAGAAGAATGAATAAACCTACAAGGATGAGGATAGCGGGGACCGCTCCAATCAGGATTTTCAGTGTGAGGATCACATCATCGGATTGTCTGCATATCCCTGGCTTGTATCCAGTAAACCTGAACAAATGGAAATGAGAGCGGGGTGTGTGGTGTGTGTGTGTCTAAAGGCAAACAGCAGTGGTTCATCTGAAGGATCTCTTCTTTCCCCCCCAACACTCTTCCAAGACTTTTCTCCCATTTTTCCTACACATCTCTTTTTTTCTTCCCCCCTCCCCCATGTTTCAAATCTTCTGCTTCAAATCTCGGGTTTGTGCCCAATTTCAGAAAACTGCATTACCTCGGTATTTTCTCATTATTATTATTATTATACTACAACATTTAACTAAGAGGAGCGTGGAATCCCACGTAAGGAAATGGAACTGTTAATGTGTTTCCTATTCATAGGCAGCAAAGTATTTAGGTTAGGCTTTAAAACTATGCAAGTAATCTGACCGATTTCAACAGCAATAATTAACTGTGATTTAAACACCCACTTAAGTACTCTTCTCAAGATAGACAAATTTGCTCAAGTGCTTAGAGTTAGGTACACACTTCATTGGTTCAGGGCTTCCATGTAGTCCCGTAGCTGCTGATATGCTCACATTCCCATTCCCAGTTTGTGGAACAAGTTTATTTCCCACTGACCATGCACCTATGAAAGCTACAGCTCATTTGGCATCACTCTGTCTTCTGTGTTCTCCCACAAACATCTGCCTTGGCAAATTGCTGGGAGCTAACTGGAATGCAAGTGAAAATGGGGCTTATTGGTGAACAGCAATTTGTTTGGGGGTGCTGGCAGTCAGCACCTAAACTTCCTAAGCCCGAGATGTTCAGCCAAGCACTACCTGGTTTTTAGCAGTTTCAGCTGAAGGCCCTGAAGCAAAATATTCTGGTTACCAAAACCTAACTTGGAACCAAGGGCTAGAGAGTGCTGCAGACAAGTTCTCTCCCAGGCATTTATTGTGTGCTTGTGTAGCAGCTACTGGCCCTTTCTGCCAGGTCACAGACAAAAGCAGGACAGGAGACAGCTGATCACTTTCTCAACTGTCAGAACAGACAAGGCAAATGTGGAAGGAGAGCAGAAACCATCTTCCAAACCGACATGGCCTAGGAGATGGGCAGAGCTGTGAGAAAGGCTCTGTTCCTGACTCTGATCAGTGTCCAGTTGCCTAGACCATGCAGGAATTGGTGCTCCTGTTATGATGAACAGGCCACTAGTCACCCCTGAAAGCACTCCAGTCCATCTAAAGATGTAAGATGGACTTACAAACTCGTATACATAGTGCAATCCAGATGCAACAGGAAATGCACAATGTGGGGGACCTTAATCTGCTGAACTTTCATCTTTACTTCTTTATTCATATGAACCACTAAAATTCACAGGAGTAATTTGGAAAGAGGAAAATCTAAAAGGAAGTCAGTTCTTTCTGAACTGAAACATGTCAGGGCAGGCGACTTAATGCTCTGTAGTCTGGCCTAGATGATAACGATCCCATCTTTAGTGGTCAGCCATCTGGAGCTGTTGGGACGTTCAGGCTAAGGGCAAAATGGCATTTAACTCCACAGGGTAAAAAGAGAGAAACCTCAGAATGCTGTCAGGGTAGATTCACTAAGTGCAAGCAGTGTTACTTACTCCAGTCCCGCTGCAGAAATTCCTAAGCCAATTCCTGCTGACATCTTGGTAAAGAAAACATAAGAAGAATAGAAAATGGTTTCATGTCCTTTCCCATGAGGATTCTGCAGGCGAAAGTTATCAACAACATCAGGCAGCATTGACCTAGAGATAAAAGCAAAACTCAAGCCAAAATCTCTTCTCAGGTTCCAAACTTACTGAAAGTGTACATCCCACTTCCTTTTTTAAGATCCGATTGGTGCAGTCATACACATGAAAGAATCCAATTCAAAAAGTCCTGCTGCTGGACAGGAGGGCAAAAATCCATGTAAGAAATGCATGGCCATGTATTATGAAGTCCAAAACCACCGAAAAACTATTAAACACTTGCTGGGAAGTGAAGGAATCTTTAGACTGACTGTCATTCCAATCAAAAGTTGTGATATTAAAAAAAGAACAACAAAACCCAAGTTTCTTCAGATTTTGAAGGACTCTGAATGTCTGAATAGTCTGACTCTGGGATAACCTTTTGACAAACTAACAAAATTTTCAGAAACCAATGAGACCTATTCTCTCTCTGCCTCAGAGAGCCAGAATTTGGAAACGGGGAATCAGAATGGAAGTTGCTCAGATGTCAATTGTGAATCAACATTTTATTTCCAATATACGTCATGGTTTGCTGTTGGAAAAAAGGGCTTCTCACTCTCTGGGCAGAAAAGCTTATGTAGTCTGACAGCTTATTTCAAACTATGTTCTCTTGGAGTTTTCAGGGCATTGTACAAATAAGTGATGCAAAACAGCTCTCTCAGCCTTGCTTTCTGGTCAATTTGACCTGAATAATAATTATTCACTCTGGAAACGAAGTGTCTCATCCTGCTCATCCTTGAGTAGTTTTTTCCCCACATATTTTCAGTCCTCAAGAGGAAAGGATCCTGAATTCTGATTTTCTTTTAATCATACCCTTGTGTCATTTGATCTATAAGAGAGGACTGCTCAAGCAGGGATACAATAGCTTGGTTTATGTTTCCTCTGATACGCTCTTAATTGCTCAGCATTGATTCAGATAACTTCATCATTCCTGTTCTCTTAGAAACCAAACGTAAGCAACTGATTTCTTGTTACCACAAGTTCTATAGCTACTTAAATTATTGCTTCATCTACAGACTCTTATGTACAAAGAGCAGCTACACTTATAGTTGTAAAGTGTTAACAAGGCAAACAAAGTCACGTCATTGCAAATAGCCTTTACTATAAAAGCAGAAAAAGATTATTAAAGGAAGTGACTCTTGCCAAATTCTGCCTCTTTCAGAGGCAAATTCCATGCCATAGTACATGCATGTAATGCAGACACAAAGCCCTTTTCCCACCTCAAATGTAAAATTCTCCTACCATGGCAACAGAAGAGATGCTGCAATGCTCAGACCAGAGACGAAGGCCACGACGTAAGCCAGGATCAGGTTTGGAATGGTCACCAGCATGACTGCAAAAGGAATCATCCACTGAGGAAGAAGAAAAACAGCACATCTAATTCACAGTGTGCACTGCTCAATGGTATAGAGATTGTTACTTTCAAAATTATTAAGATTATGTTATGAAACAGTTCACGCAGAGCAATGCCTCAGGATTTTGGTGAAATGGCGTTTCCAAAGAGCCCTGGGCCAAACCTATGCAGCGGAATCAAAGAAAAACAGGACAAGCCACACCAGTGCCTTCTCTGTTAGCATTATTAGGGCTAGAGCTGCGCTAGTAAATGAAACAGTCCCAAGAGCCTATTTATCGGTCGCGAGGTCAACTGGCAGATCCTGGCCACATTCATACTCCTAAACATTCAGAATCTCCAAAAGAAGTGTGCCCATATAAATACTTTTTGCAAAGCGCCCTTACGTGGGCCAGTTCCAAAACTTCCTGGGAGATTGCTAATCACCTTGTGCCGAGATGACCAAACACCAGTTTCTGTTCTACACCAGTGGAACCATTTCATTTGCTACTAGACACAAAGCCATCGTCACGCAGCATTTCAAGGGGACGGGTAGGGGCTCAACAGTTGTTTAAAACTGTAAATATCTCATTTCACAGATCTTGAGTCTTGAATGGAGAAAAGTTTGCTTACACCTTCATTTCCAACAACAATTTTAAAGCAATCTGGGTACTTGGCGATGACTAAAACAAGTGTGGCTCACCCCGACTCCACACAGCCAGACACGCTCACGCCATTGCACAAGTCACTAAAGCTGCTCTCAAAACCAAACTAATTTGGGATGCTCAGGATTTGTTTTCTGGCAGCCCTTAAAACCACCAGATTTCCTCAACTTCAGCTTGAGGCAATGGGTTTACAGGATTGAAAATCCACTATTTTAAATGCTGATTGCATGTGTACAGCCCAGCTGTCCCATACCCATCACATGCTCCATCTCCCACGCCTGTGAACCACGGGCACAGCACACGTAGAATCCAGAACCAGAGGCTTATCTACGGGGCATTTTAATGACGGGGGATTAGTTTAACATTAAGTGTTTCAATCCTCTATACTCGCAGCTTGGGAGCTGAGGGTATGAGAAGAGCTTTCACAGGGAGTGATTCCCCTAAGCACTGCTATTTACAGTTCTGTACGATAAGTGATTCTGGGAGTCCTGGAGTCTAATCCATTATGTTTATGTTTTAAATGCATTTCCCATCTAAAGCATTTGCTCCTAACCTAAGGAGGCAGAAAATAACCTTTCCTGACTGCAAGTTCCCAGCGCAGACAGATAATCCTTGCATTAGCCCAATGTTGTGGCAAAATCGTTATTTCACCACAAGAGAGCACTCCAGCAATACAAGATTTTATGTTGCCTATAAGCGATTTTATGCCTGCCTTATGCTCCACATGGGGCACCCACTCAGAAACCAAAGCACTTAAACAAAAATCTAGATCGATAATAATAATCATTGTAACTGTAATTTTCTACTGAAAGAGAAGCATGGCCTGCAGGACTGAAGCTACAATGCCCTGAAGTCTCCCTCACGCGATGGTAGTGCAATCACGGGGGCAGTGTTCCTGCTGCACTAAACAGCTAATGCATCTCCTCCTTTCCTACTTGTAGAGAAAATACTCCATTATTGGCCCCCTGCCCTCCGAGTCACAGAATGACAGGATGATATGGGGTTGGAAGGGACCTCTGGAGATCACCCAGTCCAACCCCCCTGACAAATGGGTCCACCCAGAGCACAGGAACATGTCCAGGCGGGGTTTTGAATGTCTGCAGAGATGGAGTCTCCACCACCTCTCTGGGCAGCCTCTTCCAGGGCTCTGCCACCCTCAAAGTGATGAAGTTCCTATTCATGTTCAGATGCAACTTCTTATGTACAGGTTTGTGCCCTTTTCCTCTTGTCCTCTCACTGGACACCACTGAAAAAAGACTGGCCCCTTCCCCTTGACACCCACCCTTTAAGTATTTATAGGTGTTGATCAGATCCCTCCTCAGCCTTCTCTTCTCTGAACTAAAAAGACCCAAGTCCCTCAGCCTTTCCTTATAAGAGAGATGTTCCAGGCCCCTAATCATCTTTGTGATCCTCTGCTGTACCCTCTCCAGCAGTTCCCTGTCCTTCCTGAACTGGGGAGCCCAGAACTGGACACAGTGCTCCAGATGAGACTTCACCAGCGCAGAGCAGAGGGGCCAGATGACCTCCCTCGACCTACTGGTCACACTCTTCCTGATGCACCCCAGGATGCCAAGTGCACATTGCTGGCTCGTGGTCATCCTGTTGTCCACCAGGACTCCCAGTCTTTTTCCTCACAGCTGCTCTCCAGCAGGTCAGCCCCCAGCCTGTACTGGGGCAAGGGGTTATTCCTCCCCAGGTGCAGGACCCTACACTTGCCCTTGTTGAATTTCATCAGGTTCCTCTCTGCCCAACTCTCCAGCCTGTCCAGGCTTTGCTGTATGGCAGCACAGTCTTCTGCTTTGTCAGCCACCACTCCCAGTTTTGTATCATCATCAAACTTACTGAGGGTACATTCCATCCCTTCATCCAGGTCATTGATGAAAATATTGAAGAGAACTGGACGCAGTACTGATCTTGGGGGACCCCACTTGTTACAGACCTCCAACTAGATTCTGTGCCATTGATCACGAAGCTCTGAGCTCTGTCTTTCAATTTTCAATCCACCTCACTGTCCATTCTTCTAATCCACACTTCCTCAGCTTACCTATGAGGATGCTGTAAATGATAAATGATATCCTACGGTTATCATGTGCCTTCCACTCATTCTCTGACAGAACTCTGGAAGGTGCCCCTACTGGGATGCTAAAGGTGGTACTGGCCTGTGTAGCACCCCTTTATGGAGGGCAAATCAGGAAAAGGAACAGCCAGGGTGTGAGTGGAAATGGGGATGGGTGGCTGGAGGAGGGGCTGACCCACGGGGATGCCTCCATGCTGCACGGTGCCGATAGACGGCAAATAAACGATTGCATAAGTGTTGGGAGGTGAAAAGACTGGGGGCATTTTTGGATTTGTTTTTATTTTTTACTAAGTCCTCCAAAACCCACAGCCAAAAAGCTAGAGTTTTGTGAGAGAGAAATCTTCCACTTTTAGACACCCTTCCAAAACCATGAACTGACAAACTGCCACACTTCTTAAAATTTCTCATGGCTACTTCACCTCCAGTCACCAGCTGGGAGACTCACTGAGTGTGAGCTCAACCTTTGCCCCGTGAGGACAGAGCAGATGATCTAAATGAACATAGTGCATGGAGGCAGAAGCAAATAAACAGAAAGGAATAATTTCTAGCCTGTGCACCAACCTGATCAGGGGAAGAATGCTGTCAAGGATCCTGCTTGGGTATGACCCTGTACTTCCAGAAGGTCTAGGCTTTAAACTTCTAACAAGTTTAGATACATGGGATGTTGGGCATCTCTTGTGGAGGAACGAGTATAAAAGGAAGCAATAGCCCTGGAAGAAGCCAAGATTCTTTTTGCTTATCTACTTTCTATACTCTTTCAGGGGTCTCTTCAGCACAGAAATACTTTAGTGGGAAAAATATTCTGGATCAGTGTGGATTATTTTATTTTTTTTTCAGAAAACTGAATTACAAATTGCATCTTCACCCTGAAATCTGAGTCAGGTTTTGGAGGAAAAAAAACAAACTTGTTTTCTCCCCTGCATCCTTCCATTCCAGAAGAATGTTCTCCAGTGACAAACACAGGAGTCTTAAATGATGTGATTTTATTTTACATTGAGAGAACAGATTAGTTGTACACAAGGTGGTAGTACAGGAAGCCTCTGGATTTGTTGCCAGACAAAATCCATCACTGAGCACACACTGAGTCCCTTGAGTAATGTCTACAAGGTGAAATAGAGAGGTGGCTTTTTTTCAGTCCAGCCCCCACTTAGACCATAATACAGTCAAGCAACTCAGCTGTAAAATTAAGTTAAACCATGTTTACAGAGGTGCTGACAGGCTTTCCAGTCATGTTAAACTAAATTTATAGAGCCAAATTGGTTGAAGAAAGCATTTTTCGTAGCCAAGTAGGCAGAGGAGTAGATTTCCTAAGGAGGAAATCTTCATTCCCTGGTCCAGTCAATAGTCCAATACAGCTTTTGGCAATTCTCTTTGTTCAAGTGGTAAAAAAGAAATGGGGATGAGACTTGGATTCCAGATGCCTGCCTCAAAATGGGTAATGATTCAACAGATTTGGACCTTGGGCTTTAAAATTACTTCTGATTCTTTGGAAATCGTTCCAACACAGAGTTTTAATCCCATAATTTATAACTGTTCAATTATACTCAACAATTGTCACCAGACCTAAACTTTGCAGCTTTTCCAGATTTTGACATATAGCTTCAGGCTGGATTTTCCAAGTCCTCATGCTTTGTTGTGCAGAAGGCAGACAATTTTTCTTTCCTCTTTCATAAGAGGTAATTGAAGGGAAACAGGGGAAAAATGGGGAGGAACAGGCCTATACAGTGACTCACTGAGGATGATGACAGAAAATTGCTGCTGTCTGCACTAAGCGAAGGACTTAAAATAATCCATCAGAGAGGAGGGCAGGCTCGCTGAGCTGGCTTTGCAGAGCTGTGTCAGAGTTAAACTAGGCTTCTTTTCTCAGGTAGGTCACCTATTTCTTTACTTTGCTAATAACTGTCCATCTCTGTTCAGAGGGAAGTGGGCACCCCTGCCTACTTACATTTCTAATGAAGGATGAGGAACAGACTCATCTGTTTCCTCCTCTGGGACTGAATTACAGATGCGGTCAATTCAGCTCCATACAGAAAGACAAAACAAGCCTTGTACAACAGATAAGTTTTTAACCTGAGGCAACGCAGATCTGAATTTATAAAACCTCATTGGTGTTCACTTCAGAGACCAGTGAAATGCAGATGTGCAGATTTGTAAAGAAGCTGGGACCTCCTTTCAGCACCAATCCATTTCTTCAAAGTTTCTCTTGGAAACTTGGAATCTGTCTGAACTTTGGTATAATGATTTAAAACAAACTCTGAAACTCAGCAAGTTTTGGGTAGCTCGAGGTTATAAGCACTTGAAAGAGCTACTGAAGTGGCTCCAGTTGTCAAATGAAGTGAGCACAAGCACATTTTTTTACCTCAAAGGATTTGCTTACCGAAATCCCACATGCTGCACACTTCTTGCCAAATCGCTGTAGAAACTTCTGCCAGAAAGGAATGCTCACAGCTGCTGATACCTACAAGGGACAAAAAAACCCCCAGGTCTGTACTGATCTTACTCCACTGACATCTTTTTGTCTAATGCATTAAGGTCTGAAAGGAAAATGAACTTGCAGATTCCTGTTCCTCCTCATTCTTTGAATGATTTTTTGGGGTTTTTGATTCACCATTACATATTACAAACAAAACCTATCCATGAGAGGGTTTTCCACAGAAGGCAGTAAGATAAAAATTCCTTTTCCTAATGTAAACCACAGCAGTTAAAGTTATACATGACACAGTCATTTCAGTTCAAACATATTGCAAATAGTCATACTTTGTGCTAATGCCTTTTTGCCTTATGAACCAAACCTGACAAATGACAAGTGAATTAAGCTCTACTTCATTGTACAGGAGAGAAGCTGAAGCACAAGATACACTTACCTTGAGATGTACTTAAGAGTACATATCCCATACTACATGTTTATTCTTGGGAACAACCTCTCAGGAACAAGAGAAATGGTCACTTACAGTCAACATTACCATGTTGTATGCTGTAATACTGATTTGGTAGCAGCAATAACCACATGCAACATAGTACCAACACAATGAAATATTGCTAATCATGACAGTCATATAACTGACCTAAATTCAATTGTCATTTCATTGTTACAGTTATATTTGACTCTATACTGACTTTAACTCTACTATTTCTTGTCTCTCTTCTTGGTGTCCATTACTTGCAGAGCCTGAAGATACCCAACAGTCATCACTTGCTCTCCAATATTTTGGTTTTAATAATTGGAAATCATCTGACTTATAATGTGGGAAAGGAAGAGTCAAAAAGGGGTAGAAAGGGTGGGAGGCTGAGATCAAGCAGTGGAAATGTTCCCTTAAGATGGTTCCACACAAGCCTCTGTGTCAAATGGGCCAGAAGTCATGAAACAGCTTCCCTGAAAATCACTGCTGCAGTATTCTATATGGTAGACAAATTCTCTACAAAATATTTGAGAAGTGCAGTACATACTCATCCCAGGAATTATGCAGCATGTGTTTAAAGGACTGTGGTCAGAAGGACCAAAATGGCAGCTTTCAACTAATACTACTTGTAATTGTAAAGTAAGTCATGCAATACTGGAACAGTGTGTAACCTCAGTTAGAAGTATCACCTAAGCAAGCAGAATTCTACCTCTGCATGGCAAGAGAAAAAGTTCTGTAAAAGGGTCTTTTTATCACACTGCCAATTGCTGTAGACAGGAATCTTCACATCTCTGGATATTTTAAATATTTATCCTTGCAAGCTGCCTAGCCCAGAAGGCTCATGTGTATGAATACCAAAATTAAAGTGGTTTAATTTTCAGTATATCAGCCTGGGGAAAGGGAAAAGGGAGCTATAATTCCAGACCTCCTTTCTGGCAGCAGCTTTTGTCTTTTATAGAAGCAGGAAGTGACTTACAGGTAAAAGCTCCAAAGCATTAATTTTTTAGTACAGTAGAGAACACCAGCTTTATTTTGAACAGTGCAAAAGATAGTGTAGCTTCTTAACAGCTCTGTCTAGACAAAAAAAAACTGTTCTTGTCTTCTGTTATTGTGTGCCAGAAACTAGTAAGAACCAGCTATCAAACAAAAAGATAGGAGGGAAGTGCAACTCACCAAGATGGTCACCACCAAGTACTGGAAGTGATTGCGAAGATCAGCAGCATGAGTGCAGAATAGGACAAAGTTGCTCTGCTCCAACTGTTGAAGCCATTTGGTGACCACCAAAAAAAAAAAGGAAAAACAAAAAGACAAAAATGATGTCCCACTCCATATTGGCCAAACACAGTTGGTGACTGATTGGTTACATGTAGTGTTTGGGAATCTCATTTTCCCCTCATTTGCAAAAATTGAAAGAAGCAATAACTCTCCTGCTGCCACTGGAATAACATGGCAATAATACTAGGGTAAGCCAGAAGCAAACCATGTACCTAATACGGCATGAAAAATGACCAAAACAGGAACTGCCTTACAAGAGGATCCTGTCTAAAGGCTTTATTCCCTATGTTGCAATTGCCTTGTGGTGTTGTCACAGCCACAGCTGCAGATTACTGCAAGAAATTGCTCTTCCTTTTCCATAGCAATGCCATAAACCTTTAATCAGAAGCTCTGACTCCAAAACAAATTAGTCTTCAGCTGGAATTATACTTGCGACAATTTTCAGGAGTAAAGCAGCTGCCTGCTGGTTTTGTACACCACCTTGGCTATGGTGTGTAGCTTTGGGTCAGCTGTCTCCATAAGTATGAGTACTCAGTGGTTGAGCTTCGCTGTGTTATAACGACGGATGAAGCCATTACCACCGAGCTTTTGCAGAACTCGGAAGGGTTCTGAACACCAGGTTCAGGCCCAGCTCCAGCAATTCTGCAGAAGCCGAATGACCAAGGAGGATTTAATACACGTGCCACAGCAGTATGATCAACTCTTGCTCCTTTGGACCCTTGTAGACTATAAGTGGCCAATCATCAGCATACAAATTAGAATTAAAGTTATACCCCCTCTCCATTGCCACCAAAGCCTTCCCTAGCTTGTGTCCCAGTTTATGCTGCCTTCCTTTTAGATGTAGAATATCACACTCTGGAATTGTGGCCATTGCCTCTTTATCTGCCTATTCCTTTGCTTATCAGTAATTCACACACTAAACTCCATGAGTTCAGTGTCCCTCCCTTGAATAACAACAGCAAGGGTTGCTCATGCTGGCTGCACTGAAGCGATCCAGCTTCCAGCTTCTGCCTGCCCTCACACCTCTGCTTCAGTCTGTACAAATAGAAAAATAAAGAGGCATGAGCTGACAGAAGATCTTTTCCTCTCTGGGTGTTGCCAGCGAGTAGCTGGCTGCCAGCAACCAGATGTGCACTGTATCCTTACTGTCTGAGTGGATGCTGGAAGGATCTGGACCATAAGGCACCTTTCATTTTTCATCTTCTCCCTGTCTCTGCTGCTGCTCTCGGTGTCTGCAGCTCCGAGATGTAGGCAGAAATCCTTCTGCTACCGTTTCTCACCTTTGGGCCTTCCAGCAAGGACTGATAGATGCTGTAAAGGACAGCCTACTAACTGTGCCCAAGTCCAGGCCAACGAGAAGCTTCAGCGCTTCTTTAGCAAACAGGCTTTTAAATAGCCCTTCCAAGGAGCTTACTAATTCACAAGGACTGCTGGTGAACACAGTGCTGCCCTCTTGCCCTCTGTCTTGATTTTCGCTTGATCAATGTGACTCTCATTCATGTGACTAAGTCTTTTGGCAAAAATGTGAATATTACTGCCTTTTCAAAACAAAGCCAACTTCAACTGATACGTACAGGTTCACAGTAAAATAACATATTCACCGAGTTGAACGTAGCTCAAAAATCAGACTTTAAAAAGAGCGCTGGACTATGGAGAGTACAGGTTTCTTACTGAGTGCTTTTCTACAGCTCCTCTCTGTGGGAGGACATATTTTTGCATCTGTTTGCAAGAACCACATTAAACTGCAGGTCCTCATTTGAAAATTAACTCCATCTAGCTCTGAGTCGGGTAAGACCTCCTGCCTCCAAACATCGTCTTACTCTGACCTAAGGTCTTCCATCACAAAAGACTCCGTAAGAACCATTTCAGCCACCATCTGAGAGCAGCCACCTACGCAAAGGAAAGGGGCAATGGTTTGAAGTGGCACACACTATAGAGAAGAACAGAGAGATGAGAAAAAGCATTCTCTAAGCAACTGAAACCACAGGACACTGTAGCTGGGTAACATATAATGACCTAATCTGGGTCACTAGGACTAGTTCCTCACCTTTTATGAAAAAAAAAAAAAAGAAAAAAGAAAAAAGAAGCCATCTTTAAATGGTCAGGACTTTGGTTTTGCTTCTCATTTGAAAGAACCAACTCCAGCCACATAGGCCCCCAGGCACCAAAAAAGGGCTTTGGTTCCCTACTGATGTTTAGGGAAAGGCACCACCCCCTAGATCACAACCTCCAGTCACCAGCCAAAGGTTATTTGCATTTGAGCTGCCACAGACTCTCCCATGCTGGGACTGGAATGAGGCCAACGCACAGACTTAGAGAGTCTGAAGTTACCTGAACCGCTGTCGAGATGAGAAGAAATGAAGCTGTGAGCTTCACGTATGGACCATGCTTCATGGTGAGTCCAAGCCCCTTACAAAAAGGAATTGCTCTGTCTGAATTTAAGGCATAAGGATCTAAGAGGAGCAGAATACATAAAATAACAATCTTTTTCAGAAATGAACGTGGAATTATTATTATTAAAGCTAGACATACTTAAACATATCTTACCATCTTTTTCCTTTACTCCGAGAAAAAGAATGACAATTCCAAGAAGATACACACCTCCTATGACCCCTGCTGCAATCATATAAACTTTTGCCTTTGGAAAGGAAAAGACATATTTGAAATTGTGACAGAAGAATGACAAGTCATTATGAAAATTTCAGTCTCTTTCTGGTGAGTCATCTGCAAATGAAGAAATGCCCGTCTGCATACAGCCAACTGTCTGTCTTTCATCCCTCTGAAAAATGTTCACTTCTGCAGTTCATTTATAAACAACACCTACTTGAAGATAAATCCAGGGCACATAAGTATATATTTCTTGCAAAAAAAAAGAAGGAGCTGTGAACAAAAGGGCTACTGTGTTGGCAACCTGAATGTTTTAAAAATTTGCTTATGTTGAGACTAGCTGTAGACATACACAGTCATCTACCAAAAACCTACAGCATCCCTGGAGTGATTCTGATTTTTAGTAAATCCAGTGGATCTAGTAACACAGACTGCAATCTGTGTCTTCGTGCTGGGTAGGAAAGGCCTCAATACTGGCATAAACCTAATTACTACAGTTACTGCATTTATACATAATGATAATAAAAACTTGCCTTAGGCTCCAGGGAATTTTAGAAATCAAACTTTCATGTCAATGTTTTAAGAATACAGTAGTTTGCATGCTTGGTTTCCCAGGTACTTAGTGAAATACTCAAGCACATTCAGAAATCTTTGCCTTCTATTAACCAGGAGAACAAAGCCTCCAAGGGTACCCCCCACACCATTAGATCACATTTGTTGCTCCTAAGTCTGATCACACTGACTCTTGAATAAAGCTTAAAACAATTATTTTGCTTTAGTATTCTGTAATAATTTCTCTTATACTGTGTTATCAAATATAAAATAACTGCTGGTTACAGAGCTTTATGACACAATGATTATTCGATAGGAAAATTGAATTCCAAATTATCAGTAATATGCTGTAGATGGAACTATTGTAAATCTAGGAAGCAGTTGGCAAATAGGCATGCAATTACAAGAATGAACTTCCACATATAAAGTCACTTAGTGTAAATGCAAATGTAGTCAGATGAGCCATGTAAATACAGGTAATCTTCAGGACAACAGCTTTTGTTAAAATATTTATGTTTCAGAAAGGGGCATGATGAAATAAAGAAATGCAGGACTACTCTTTCTTTGGGATAAAGGTTTGGGTACTTTTATACTGTTGACAATGGCCTGCAGAGACTACAGACTGCAGCATTGTAGATACCTGAATTCACTTAAACGAGGTAATTTCAGCCTCAAAAGCAGCCTAGGTAGGAGAAAAAGGACTTGGAGAAAAAGGACTAAAAATAAAGGACAGTAACAGGACTCCATTATAATTTTACATTTCATGTCTATTTATTTGTTAATTTTCTGAATGGCACTAAGAGAAACTGTCAAGATTTGGCATCTTCTGAATATTTTTTTTTAGGCTGATGGAGTTACTTCAGGTTCAGAAACCCTAGCCCTGCCTCAGCTTATAACTCAGTGTCCATCAGTCGTACAACCAACATTCAAGACCCAGCATTTCCCCCTGATCATGCAGTAAGACACATCTTCTGTTGTGCGTGTGAACACATGACAAGTGCCCCGTCATGCGGTGCAAGCAGCTCCCTTCCGTGTCTCAGTGGCCATCCATGCTCCCGTAATCCAACCAAATCGATGCCAGGTTTATTGAATGGCAAGAAAGGTTGGTCCTCACAAAACAGGGTAGCAGGGAATGAGACTGGTTGCCAGAGCAGTTCATTTGGACTATGGCCTTTGCCCAAACCTGAGGGCTCTTTGGAAAAAAGGGCAGGAAAGAACAAGGGGTGAACAGAACCTTACCCTTGGGAAAAACTTGGACACCATAATGCAGATCGTTATCAGCCACAGGGTACTACTCATCTACAATATCTGAGAAGGTGACACATAAAGCAATGGGAGAATGGCAAAGCCTCACAAAAAATGAACACATGGCTGCTTGTAAACAAGAAAGTGAAACGAGGAAGTTAACATCTCTAATTGAATCAATTGGGGAAAAAAAAAGAGACAACTTTCCAATCACACTGTGACTTCTTCAGATCGGGAAAACTGTGTGTCTAAAAGCTTTTCCACAATTTCCCAGTGTTAGTAGCTGGTTTGATGAAAGATATTACTTCTACCTACAAACTCTGGCTACTTTAGGTATATATACCTTTGCGTTTTTTTTTGAAATAAAAAACTACTTGACATCCAACTTATTGTGAAGCTTCTTTCTCCATCTCTCTCTTACCTCAAAAAAGACTGGAAAGCACATGTGGTTAGACAAAAAGTAAATAAATCAAAATGGATTATTTTTTTTCCTTGAAAGCCACTTAAGGGATCTGAAGATGGAAGTTGGTTATTATGGCATAAAGCAGATTCAGACAAGGAATCTGATGTGCAATGAAATTCAGCTTGCTCCACAACTTCTCAAGCTACTCCTCAGAGCTGTAATAGCACAGTAGTTTTCTACATCAAGCCATTGTCCTGGAAGCTAAAAAAAGGAAGACAGGATGATGTTCTGTGTCTTGTTAAAACCATTTACTTGTACCTTCACAAGAATATGGTTTCCAAGTAAGACTTACTGTTTCATTCACATAACAACTATTAATATTTACAGGAGATCCCCAGTGATAACTACTTTGCAAAGCAGTGCTGCTGAACTGCAAGATGCTGCTATAGCCACNCATAGGAGAGGTGTTCCAACCCTCTGATCACTTTTTCAGCCCTCCTCTGAACCCACTTGAACATGTCTATGCCTTTCTGGTGCTAGGGACCACAGAACTGGATGCAGTATTCCTGGTGAGGTAGTAAGTTCTTACTAAGCTCCTTTTTTTAAACTGTAAATCAGCCCCTAGTGATTGGGGGTGGCCATATACCTCCCAGCTACTTTATAGTTTGGCATCTTCAGCAAAGCTCCTCAGTGTAATTCTGCTGCCACGCTGAGAANGGCAACCTGTTCCAGTGTCTCACCACCCCTGCTGTAAAAAATTATTTCTTCCTTATATCTAATCTAAATCTACCCTCTTTCAATTTAAAACCATTGCCCCTTGTCCTGTCACTACAAGCCTTGATAAAAACTTTTTCCATCCTTCTTATACACCCCATTTATATATTGAAAGGCCATAATAAGGTCTCCCTGAGGCCTTCTCCAGGCTGAACAAATCCAACTCTCCCTGTCATTCTTCATAGGAGAGGTGTTCCAACCCTCTGATCANGGGAATGAGACTGGTTGCCAGAGCAGTTCATTTGGACTATGGCCTTTGCCCAAACCTGAGGGCTCTTTGGAAAAAAGGGCAGGAAAGAACAAGGGGTGAACAGAACCTTACCCTTGGGAAAAACTTGGACACCATAATGCAGATCGTTATCAGCCACAGGGTACTACTCATCTACAATATCTGAGAAGGTGACACATAAAGCAATGGGAGAATGGCAAAGCCTCACAAAAAATGAACACATGGCTGCTTGTAAACAAGAAAGTGAAACGAGGAAGTTAACATCTCTAATTGAATCAATTGGGGAAAAAAAAGAGACAACTTTCCAATCACACTGTGACTTCTTCAGATCGGGAAAACTGTGTGTCTAAAAGCTTTTCCACAATTTCCCAGTGTTAGTAGCTGGTTTGATGAAAGATATTACTTCTACCTACAAACTCTGGCTACTTTAGGTATATATACCTTTGCGTTTTTTTTTGAAATAAAAAACTACTTGACATCCAACTTATTGTGAAGCTTCTTTCTCCATCTCTCTCTTACCTCAAAAAAGACTGGAAAGCACATGTGGTTAGACAAAAAGTAAATAAATCAAAATGGATTATTTTTTTTCCTTGAAAGCCACTTAAGGGATCTGAAGATGGAAGTTGGTTATTATGGCATAAAGCAGATTCAGACAAGGAATCTGATGTGCAATGAAATTCAGCTTGCTCCACAACTTCTCAACCTACTCCTCACAGAGCTGTAATAGCACAGTAGTTTTCTACATCAAGCCATTGTCCTGGAAGCTAAAAAAGGAAGACAGGATGATGTTCTGTGTCTTGTTAAAACCATTTACTTTCAACAGTGCTTTGTACCTTCACAAGAATATGGTTTCCAAGTAAGACTTACTGTTTCATTCACATAACAACTATTAATATTTACAGGAGATCCCCAGTGATAACTACTTTGCAAAGCAGTGCTGCTGAACTGCAAGATGCTGCTATAGCCACTGTTTTTTCATAGAAACATAGAATTTTTGGATTGGAAGAGACCTTTAAAGTTCATCTAGTTCCAACCCTCCTGCCATGGACAGGGACAACTCCTACTAGAGCAGGTTGCTCAAAGCCTTATCCAACCTGGCCTTGAACACTTCCAGGGATGGAGCACCCACAACTTCTCTAGGCAACCTGTTCCAGTGTCTCACCACCCCTGCTGTAAAAAATTATTTCTTCCTTATATCTAATCTAAATCTACCCTCTTTCAATTTAAAACCATTGCCCCTTGTCCTGTCACTACAAGCCTTGATAAAAACTTTTTCCATCCTTCTTATACACCCCATTTATATATTGAAAGGCCATAATAAGGTCTCCCTGAGGCCTTCTCCAGGCTGAACAAATCCAACTCTCCCTGTCATTCTTCATAGGAGAGGTGTTCCAACCCTCTGATCACTTTTTCAGCCCTCCTCTGAACCCACTTGAACATGTCTATGCCTTTCTGGTGCTAGGGACCACAGAACTGGATGCAGTATTCCTGGTAAGGTAGTAAGTTCTTACTAAGCTCCTTTTTTTAAACTGTAAATCAGCCCCTAGTGATTGGGGGTGGCCATATACCTCCCAGCTACTTTATAGTTTGGCATCTTCAGCAAAGCTCCTCAGTGTAATTCTGCTGCCACGCTGAGAAGTGGCTGCAAAAACACAGACAGGAATCCTCATTTGCAACAAGGTCATTGTCTCAACTCCAGGATTACTGATTTCACAGAAGTCATCCGGCTGGATGATCTGGTATGGTGTTATAGAAACAGCCTTACCCCTCTCCCTAAGAGATTTTAATGTGCCCTATAGACACTTACTTGATGTGACAGGGGATCTGAGGGGTCTGGAAAGCTGTGAGTGTCATGCCAGGAGTCAGTTGTGTTCACGGGAGGAGTCACAGTGCAGTGATGAGAGACATGAGCACTGGCCACAATCTGCCCCTGAAGTGCAGCTCCAATCAAGGTCCCAAGCACTTCCATGGTCATTCCTAAAGAAGAAAGCACAGAGGTACACAGAGGATGAGAACTCAATTCCTCCACCATCTCCAAGCTTGATTATCTGCCTCAGTGAAGAGAAACCTCATCAAACCATTTTCTTTTACCTGGAACAAGCAGAAAAAGTAATAGCAAGAACAGCAGAACTGGAAGGTCAGTAATAGAACAGTTTCAAGGAAAGAGAGTTTTGTCATCTATTTTCTGATCAGCTTTTAGAAGCCTTCATGGAAGAGCCTTCTTTACAGAGGCTGCATGATGGATACAGCTGAGATTAAGAGCCACAGGGGGCTAACATAGAAACCTTTCATGTCAAGGACCAGAGCAGAACCACGGTTTAAACTTTGAATGCCATTTTTGCAAAGCAGGGCTCAGAGCTGTAACATCAGACTTTTCATCTCAAGTTTGACAGTAACTTGTAAAACATTTTTCAAGCCACTTATCTGATCAGACCTCTAGGTTCTCCAACTGTAAAATAAAATGATCTTCCACCTCAGGCTTCTGGTGGAAATAATACAGCTGCAAAGCTCTTGAAAACAGCAGATGCTGTTCTTAACTGTCTAAGGCCACCCTCAAGCAGAACTAGCTACCTTGGCCTCAGAGAATGATTCAGATCACTAACACTCCAGGTACTATCAGAACAAAGGATCATCGGAAAAAACAACTGAAGTGTCCATTTGGGAAAGCAAAGATCTAACCCTGGGAATCCAGTTCATGCTTCATGTACTCAAAATCAGTCAACAAGGCTGGTAGTTGTTACAGCGTTGTTGCAGGTGAGTAACCTGGGTTCTGGCTCCTTCTCACCCTGAGGGATTTCAAGCCTACCACTCCTGCTTTCATGCAATATGGCCATAGCCAGCATCCCCATGGCAGGAAGATAAACTGTATCCCTGTTCTAGCTCTGGAGACTATGTATGCATTTTGTGTAAAGATACCTAGGGCTGAATACATGAACAGATTAGGAACAGGGACCAAGACTCCCTGTTTATGAGAGAATGCTCCTCTCGTTGACTTAAACATCAGGATTTTTTCTGTTTTACTCAGTGGCTTCCAGGGTCCCATTGTCCTTTCTTAGAAGCACCAGGGGGCGTTTTGAAGGGGCACTTCCAGAGTGGATTGTGTCCTGGTTATCATACTCTCCCTGGGAAGTGACAGGCATTTCAAAAGCTTGTAGGTTTTGATTTATTCAAGTTCCCTGGTCTATAACAGCCTTTCTAGGTGACCTTGGACACATGTCTTTTTGTGTGTATCTCTGGAAAGGAACAAAAGTACTTCTCCACCAAAGGGAGGGCAGTGCACAGACTGTGAGGTGTCCAGACAGCGCAGTAACAAGGGCTGTACATAGCTATGGAAGATCAAGTAAGGAAAAGGAAAGAGAGGCTCCCTGGGAGAACTTGGATAATTTGAACTGTTGCTTCTATGTTCACAAACAGACATTGCTTCTGAATGCAAAAGTTGAGGCTTCATATAACAGTAATTTAGACCAATGGGAAGTTAAAAACAAACAAACAACAACCTTCTACCCTAAAATTCACATCCAGTCTCATTAACAATGTTACAGTTCAGTCCGTACACATAAAGATGCTAACAGATGGTGAAAATTCTCACCTCAACCTGATCTGAAGTGTTTGGACACAAACTAGTCTCAGCTGGGCCTTGCAGAGCTTCCGAACTCTTGACTGCTTGGTGCAAAGGCAATGCACCTGAGCCACACCTTTCATTCAAAACACCACCTACACATTTATAACCTGTACCTAGGACTCCAGATCTGCATTTTACCAAGTGCTTGCGTAGAGTAAAACTCAGAATCATCATTAGAGGCAACAGAAATACAACCGTTATAAAACCTTGCTTTCTAAGAAGTAGCAAAAGCTGAGCAACAGGCTCAGTTCTTGCTAAAAAAAAAGTTCTTGCATGCTCAGAATTTACGATGCAGTACTTCCCACCTTAGCCAAGAAAGCTGATCTTTCAGAAAGTACCTTGAAGGAAGTTATATTTTGCCCAGAATGTAAGCAGGAGTTATCTTAAAGCACATTTGGAATCCTGTATATCTACCTTGCATTCATAGTGAGGAGCAGGACAAAATTTATAGTAAGTAGTTCTGCTTGTCTCCAGTAGAGGGTAATGGATCCTCTGATCCCAACCTTTTTTTTTTTAAAAGTACACTTTGTATTACACAGCTGGTTTTCTTTAAACAGCTGAAAAAATGCCTGAAGAACTGACTGCATCCAAGAAAGTCATCAACAAGAATTCTCTATGAAACCCAAAGAGACGCAAAAGTGTAAAACACTTGTTTCAAAAAGGAGGAGAAAAAAAAATCACCTCACATAATCATAACCATTACAAGAAAACTTGGCTCCAAACAAATGTAATTTCAAAATATACAAAAATACCAACGTTTGAAAAGCTAAAACCATGGTTCATTCCACCACCCTATCTTGGCTTAGGAGAACAGCTGTACATTCAAAAGCTAAATCCTTTCTGAACAATAAAATGACACTATAAATATATAACACCTCTCAGCCATGGAGTTCAATAGCTTTATGAGCAAAAATTTCTCATGCCTATGAAACCTTGCATGGGCCTAGCAGATAGGAAAGCACATGTATTTGGATCACAGCCTCTGAAGACATAAAACCAGACAATAGAAAACACCAGATACATGGATTTAGTTAGAATTTAGGCCAGATGATTCAGAATACAGTCAGTGCCAAAGAATATAACACAACTAGAATCTCCCGCTGTTTAGTCCTGTCCTATGACTGTTAGTCCAGACTTTTTCCTGAGACAATTGATGATAATGCAAATTACAACTGTTCCCTGTGCTGGAAAGGGATTGGGTTGCTCAGGGAATATTGTATTCAGAATTTCTGACATGACTTTTTTAGCATTTCTGGCCATTTCATTGTGCCTCTACGGTCTAGTTTTCAACTTACTAAAGCAAGTATGTTGGAGATTAGACGGACTAATGGAAGAGAAAAGAGCTCTTGTCAGGAAGAGAAAGAGATGCAACGAAAAATATTAAAAGTTGCTCTAAAGCAACACTCAAAGACAAGTTAAGACAGAAACATCTCTCTTGTGATATTTGACTCTTTACCTTGTTTAATGTTGGTGGCCATGAGAGATAGCAGTTACATAATGAAGAACGAGAACAGGGCACGAGAACAGAGGTGAAGAGATAGGAAAGGAAGAAACTGTTCTTATGTTCAATTTATGATCTATACAGGAAATCTTGAAAATATTTTCATTGCACTTTTTTGGTCTGATTGGTCGTCGCCAAAGCAAAAATTTTGGCTGGTTTTGATCGTTGAAGAGCCAGAGATGTTCCAGAGCCAGTCTGGAAGCCCTCATTCTGTTAACTAACACAGTCAGAGTACTAGTTATATCAAAGTGAGAACTGTCCTTAAAATACCTGGTGTATGTTAGAATTAAATAAATGCAGGTGAAATAAAAATAGAGATTTCAGCTAGTGTGAACATGCACACAAAATTTTTTGGTGAGGCTAATTGCCTTGATTCTATGAGTTCTAGAAAAGTTTTCAAAGAAAACAGGTTTGGGATTTGAATTTATAACATGAAACACATGAACCTAAGGAAAACTAAACAAAAATCCCCCCTAAAATCCTCAAAATTACTTTCAGACTTTCTTTTATTGAATGTTAAAAAAAATCAGCACTTTGGTTTTTCCCCTACAAATCACCTTTAAATGAAATCAGTATTCCCTTCCCTGGCTTGGGTAAGAGTGATTTTTATTGTTTCATCTGGTTAGCAATAAACTAAAACCAGTTTATAGATAATGAGACAATTTGAGACAATAAAACATTAATGTCTCCTAATTAACTAGAAAAACTGAAGCATTTACAAGACAAAATATTTTTCATCAGGTATTAGAAATCTCATATAAAAGTCCAGTTCAGGGACACAAACCATTAGCAACTTCCTACAGATAAAGAATGATTTTAAATATAACTCAGTCTTAATCCACATGAGAAAGCCCAGATCACACTCACGGTATGCTGTTGCAGAATCTCTTTCCTTCTGGTCCGTGCTGAGAAACATGGTGAGGGCAGAATACGGTACTTGGAACAACTATGCAAAGAAAGAACATCACTTAGGAAATGCCAGGGTAAATGTTGTATTCTTCTGATATCCCAGAAAAAGTTTTAATGCGACCTTGGAGTTCACTTACTTAGAACACTGCATTTTTTAGCACGTAGACCTGTCTTTCTGATTTGTAAAGCACATAAAAGGAAAAAGAAAAGTAACTTTCATAATATAAGTAATAAATAATAAATTAACAAGAGGCTTTCCCTTAATGCTGTGACCCTTCAGCTTCTTTGGGAAAATGTCTTTCATAGCTAGGCATCATAGCATCTAGTTTTCTCTGCACTAGGAGACTACCATGTTCCTAGCTTGAGCTAACTAACAGGAAGCAAAGCCATAAAGAAGACAATGCAATTTTCCACTTTATTCAAGTCAGAAGACTGCATAAATCCCCCAAATAGTTCAAATATCTGTCTCACTCTGTAATTCCAGGAGATAATAGTGAAAACTACTTTGTCTTCAGCACCATTTTGCCACACACTCCTTAATCCGGGTTAAGAATAGATAGAAACACCCAATTGCTGTGTCCATTCACTGAAAAAAAGGTAGATTAGGAGTGTTGCTTGTTTGTTTCTACAGCATTGTATTTAGCATGCAATTGGTAGCTTGCTGTAAAATCTTGGTGGAAACAATGCACTGATAATATTTATTGCAATGCTGGGTAAACAAGCCCCACTTTTACTGCAGGAGAAGCCTTATCTCCAGTAGTAATTCATTGAAAATAACTATTGAACATTAACGGCTTCAACTTTTGGATTGTCATGATATGAGCAGGACCCTGGCCTCCTAGTGTTGAACTAAAATAAAAATAGCTTCAAAAATCTCAGAACAACATACAGGCCAAACTCTCAGACTCTCAAACAAGAAATAAAAACATATTTAAAGGCCTGGGAGCCACTTTTTCAAAACGTGATCCAGTGAAATTCAATCAGCTGGGATGCACCCTGTCAAATTGCAAGGCAGCTGTCTCACTTCCAGTGCTAATACTGGAATACGCTGGTTTGCACAGAAGACACCTTGTTTCACCTTGATACTGGCTACCAAGAAAAATGGGGTAATGCAACCCCTACGTGTGCATCAAAAAAGTTCTTTGGGATCCACTGATCCGATGGCTTCTGGAAAAATATTGCAAGTTCTGGGCTGTATTAAAAACAACTCATGTGCTCAAACTCTTCTATCCAGGCATGAATATCATGATGTCTGCTATCATATATCTGGTGTCAGGATTATTTCAGCTCTGTTTTTCATGACTTTCCATTGCCTTCTAGCTTGAGTCAAACCACGCAGAACTAGGGCCAAAAAAATGACTTGGTCTCCTAATCTGCTCCTGAACACAGAAGTTATGAGAAGTTAGATGTCTAACTGGAATTAGGAATCTAAATGTCGGTGGGTCTGCACAAGAATGAGTTGAGGATCTAGGGCTCTGCCAATGAAAGTGGCTGGAATTAATCTGTCTGAATTAGCAGGTCATTTGCCAGAGAAAGCGTTGGCAAAAACCATCCATCAGCAGAGAGTTTGACAGAAAGGACACCTGCCTATCCCTTCAACTCACTAGAAGCAGAAATCAAATGTAAGATTTTGGTAAATCTCAGTGTACTCAAGCCGAGTCCATTATCACAGAGAGAAAAGCAAGTTGCTGCTGAGGACATCATGACCTGTAATCTACTTACTGTGGTCAGTGCTTGGAAAAGGCAGTAGAAAGTCAGGTACCACGCGACTCTTCCTGATACAAAAGGAGGCAGGTACCACATAAAAAAATAGGACACTACTGTGAAGGGTGTACATGCCAGCATCCTGCAAAGAAGATTAGCACACGTCAACAATCTCAACATAATGATAGCCAAGCACATTGAATTTTCCTGCTAATGATCAGTATAATGCAATTTATTTTATGTACAGTTTTTCTAACTACAATAATGCCATGTTTTAAAGTATTAAACACTCAGAGAACTCGGAACATTCCTTGCACGTGCACTGTAACAACATACCTATATTGCCACTCCTTAGTGCATGTCTCAGACTACACATTTATTAGAAAGAATCACTGAAAATTAAACTCTATTGTCACATGTCTTTGCATACTTCAGCAATTTTTCCATGAGACTACTTGTTACCAGGGATTCCCTCTTCTAATTTTAATGCCTTCAGTTCTCCTCTCAACTGACCATCTTCATTGCTACTTCAAGCAAGTGCAAATACGTTGCTACACTTAAAAATGCTGAAAACAGCATAAAAGATAACAGACAGCCCACTGCAAAAGTTCCTGCAGTCTGTACATACTTGGGTATATGAGAATTTGCTTCATTTAACTCAACGGCAAAACTCCTAATCACTTCAAACACAAAAAGGATCATCTTGCAGGGAGGAAGGTGGCTTCAAAAAAAAGAACTTCAGAAACTTAAATTCTAGACATGGCCATTAACCTGCAATTAATTACTCCAGTGCAAAAACTATTTCAGGCAAACAACACCAGTCAAACTCCATGATACAGAGGAAGCGGTCAGATGCTATTATTTCCTAAAAGTCTGAGCTGCAGCAGCATCAGGGCTCTCCTGTATTCTTGTGAATCGGAGAATAAACTATGTAATTAGATGACCAAGAACCCAACAAAAAATATCTAAACACGTAAAAGAGAAAACAGATTAAGCCCTTCACAACAGCACTACTGACATTGGGGGTCAGCTGACTATTTTGCAATCGTGAACTGAAAACCTTGAATACAAAAGAGTAATGTGGGTAAAGAGTTTAGTGAAACAATGGCTTTCCCACACTGCTCTGTGGGATGGACAGCATCACCAGGGGCTGAGCATTTACAAGGAAAGTGCCAGGTTCTGGTATTCTCTGTCCCTCCAGTGCCCAGTTCATTCACAGCTGGTCAGCAATGGAAAACACAAATGAGGCTAAAATCCTGACACATCTCCGGGAATCTACTTTCCTCTCAAAAAGTGTGAGCTCTTCCAGCCTGGTGTCCAGACAGAGTCACCACAGTAAAATATTTTCAGTCAGTTTTTCATGCAACTTTTCAGCAACTTCTTCGTGTTCTTCCCCCCTTCCATTCTCTTTCCATATTTTTCTTTCCTCATTAACGTCACTGAGTTTTCAGAGCCTTGTTAAAGTTGCTGAATATCTCATTGTCTCCTATTATCTGACCAGGCTTTTTGTATTTCATCAAGTCAACGTATAATTATGCCTTTTAAACACATTGCATAAAAAAAGACCAATAGTGATCGATGACTTCTTTTTATATGGAGTACAGAGTCAAGCTGTAGTTAAATGTTCACCTTCTTTACTAATGTTCTTGCTTTGTTGGCAAGCTTTTATGACTGAGACAACTCCATTGCTTCACTCTAGACACGTAAGAAGTCACAATAATATCAAAAGGCTGAATTATTTTTAAGTTAATGGAAGATCCATTTCTTCCCTTTGTCTAAATACAGTCTGACCTCCTTCAAAGTGTAGGAACAAAATTCCCTTAAAAAAACCTAAAAAAAAAAAAAAGAGACAAAATTCTTCTGGAAAGTGAGCAGCTGTTTGATGAACACATATGAAAGGCTGGTTAAATAAGCACTTTTCCTGTTAGAAATGCAAGTTGTACAGAAGTTGGTTTAAAATGCGAAGGACTGTGCTAGGATGGGAATTGCTCTAACATTGGCTTAACACTAACACTAAACACGTGTATTTGCAGTATTTTCAGAGAACTGAAAAAAAGGCATCAGACTAAATCCAATTCATTTATATAAAAATGCCATTATTTCTTTTTTAATAACATTGTTACTCAGTTAATTCAGTGCTCATTAAAAAGCACTCAATTTACCCGGCCACAAACCAAATCCTGAAAAGAGAAACAGCACCAAGCTCCTCTTTTCCCATGGGGCTCTTGACAAAGAGCTTAACTTTGACCTGAAGGTCCTGTTCCTGCTGGGGCCAAGAGCAGCTGATCTCAGCCTTCTTTCAGAACGTATTTGCCTTCTAGTCTCTGTCAGCTGTAAGCTGCCCACTGACAAGTTTCTGTAGCCCTAAAACCACACAACAGCAAGAGCCAAAAAAATGGGATTATTTTCTATAAACATTCAAGTTCTTTGCTCAAGTTACCACATTTACTCTTAGATTTTTGTTGTGCATCAAATTTAGCCCTTATATTCATTCAAAATTCATAATTAATTCAAAATATCTTACATCCTTATAATGTATGAGATAGAGCATTGATGAAAGACTCCTTATTGCACATACTACTGTCTCCCCTTGACTTCCAAAATAGAAAACCCCCAAGAAATAAATGTCCTGTGGAATAGATGAGTTTGGGTTGCTCTAACATAGACCAATCTTATTTTGCTTCACACTTGTCAATCTCCTTCCTATATGAGTTCCAACTTTGTAGAGGAGTGAAGCCAAGCTAAAGGAACATAGATAAAATTGAAAGTTGAAGCACAGATTCAATAAAGTTTTAGATTTGAGTTTCCAGTTTCGTCAATAACTGAGTGTCTTGGCTTTATTTCTCCAGTTGTAGAAAATCTCTTCTGCATTTTCATGGGTGAAAAAGGTAAAGGGAAGCAGATAACAGACATTTTTCCTTTTTTATTCTATGTACGTAGAATGAACACAGTCACTGTTGTCTGGGAAACAGGCAAAGAAAAATGAGTCTAATTCAACGAGGTAACTGTATGATCACAACACACAATATTCATACATACATGTAAATACATGTACACATTTATGCTTACCAAGGCATGAGCCGGCCAATTTTTGTCCATCTGCTTTTGCTAATAAAAAAGCCAGCAACAGGATCAGTAACTGCACCTGAGGCTTTGCCAATGAACAGCACCAGAGAGGCATGAAACGGAGTAATCTGAAAGTACAGACAGAATTACTGTAAACAAGAGCCATTGTTTCACAACACAATGAAACAGCATAAAGCAACTTTCCAGAAAAAAACCCTTAGTGTTTTAAAGAATAATGACAGTTCCTTTACCAAACATATTTGCTGCTGTCGTAGAAATTACTATTAGTTACCTGTAGCAAATAAAATGAGACAGTGGGACAGGCACTATGCAAGAAGGGTTTAAAGGGGGAAAGTGCAAGGAAGGAGAGATTATGGATATGTTCAGAACCAGGAACGTGAGTCAGTCAAATAGTAGACTGAAGTCCTTGTTTTAGTCAGAAAAACTGATGGAGTCCCTCTGTAATTGTCCCCTCACTTTGTTCCCTACGCAAACTCATTTCCTCATATATTTATCTTGACCTGAGGTAGAAAAAAAAGCAAGGAGAGCTGTTTACATGTGTTCATGCTTTTTCATCTCCTGAGATTACCAGCAAGTCTGCCAACCGGTGCCACATGTCTGTGGAAGAGGTGGCAGCACAGCAGACTTTATCTACTCAGAACTGAACTGTGACAACTGAACTGCATAAGGCACATCTGTTCAATTCAAAGTTGCCAGCGCAAATCCAACAAATCTCACTCAAAAATACAGTTTATCCCAGGCGATGTAATCTGAGGTGCTGGAGCAGGTCCAGAGAAGGGCAACATAACTGCTGAGGGGTCTTGAGAATAAATCTTATGAGGAGAGGCTGAGGGCGCTGGGATTAGTCACCCTGGAGAAAAGGTGGGTGAGGGGAGTCCTTGCTCTCTACAGCTACCTGAAAGGAGGTATTAGAGAGGCAGGGGTCTGTTTGTTCTCCCAAGGCACAGGCAATAGGACAAGAGGAAACAGCCTCAAGTTGCACCAGGGGAGGTTTAGGATGGATATTAGGAAAATTTTTTACACTGGAAGGGTTATCAAGCATTGGAAAGGGATGGGCTGCCCAGGAAAGTGGCTGAGGCACCATCCCTGGAGGTATTTAAAAGATGGTCTGACATGGTGCTTAGTGACATGGTTTAGTGGTGGGTTTTATCAGAGTTAGGTTGATGGTTGGACTAGATGATCTTAAAGGTCCCTTCCAACCTAGACAATTCTCTGATTTTAATGTTGTTATTTTTCACATATATCTGTAGAGAGCTTGGCAATCTGTATCACACAATGGTTAAAAAAAGTGGGTTCTCTGAGTGGGTTCAGTGACCACTGGGCTGTGTCCCACAGCAGTTTGCTGATGTTCACCTTGTCCACCTTTGCTGACTTGTGCCCTCCCACGGTCAGGGTGGCAAGTAGCCCACCAACCCTGCAGCAGACTTGCCATGGGGGCTGCACTGCAACTGCTCAGAAGTCAATACTGCTTCTCAAGAGAAAAGTCAGCCAAAACAAGAACAAAATAGTGGTCAGAAAGATACAGGGGTGGAACTACTCCAGTTACAAGGGACACACGGGGACCTTCAAATTAGGGAGGTTTCATCTTGGCATTTTGTTCAGGTAACTTGAATAGACAGAAAGAAAGTAGATATTAGAAAGGCAGAGGTGGAAGAAGTCCCCGAGGAAAATTAAACCCTCTCTTTATTAGAAGTGGACTGTGCATAGTCACCCTGTCTTCACCATTGGTATGTGCTTATATATATCCCCTGTCTGCATTTTCTTAGCTGCCTAAATCTAGACAGTGTCTGTCAGCACCAATGCCAGAAACTTGTCATTGTTAATAAAAAGCAAGATAAAATATGCTAAATTCACTCATCTCAAAAAGAATAAAGAACAGGATTCTATTATCAGAGGCTTCGGTGCTTTCTGGTAATTTGACTCAAGGATCCTGTGTGGCTTGGAGATACATTTATATGTCTGTAGTTTATACTTCAGTCTGTTGTTTAGGTGGAACATGGAATTCAAGTGTAAGCTACAGAAAGTGAATATAAAAGTAATTTTGTTATAAATGATACAGGTTAGGTATGAAAGATCACACCTGGAAATTTCACAATCTCTCAAAGAGCTAAAACAGTCCTACCCTCTAAGTGGGAAAGGATTAAATCCAGATAGTGACTGTAAAATTACATGCTCTCCCCTGAAAACGTGTGGGAAAACCCACATGATTTCAGAGCTGTTTATCAGGCCTTGAAATAAATCCTGTCCCTGCAGTATTACTTCAGAGGGCAAACTAAAACATCAAGGAACAAATAATTAAGCCCCTTAATGAAGTAGTAAGTGTATCATTACAAACATTGAGCAAAATTATTGGGTTTCAATAGGAGCTTTTTAACAAAATAACTATTAAAACCTAATTTGTTTAGGTAGTGCCCAAAGATGTGAGAATGGTACCTTAGATTTCTAGACACTCTACACAAACACATAAAGAAATAAACAGTCCCTAGCTTCAAGAATTTTCAACTTCTGTGATAAGCCAAGAGTGGGAAAATTGCCATATTATAAGCACCCTGGGAAAATTGTGTTAGTATCTTTCTCATTCAGTTCATGCTTAATCATCTCCAACGGCTTGAATTGCCACCCTTGATGTAAGTGTGAAACAGCTGTAGTCAGAGCTACATCCACCTGCCTACTGCATCTCCAAGTTACCTGTTCCACCTCCAGCTCCTCAGACTCCACACCAGCACTTGACATCTTTGACACTGCTGCCCAAAACTGGCCCCTGTTCTAGATCTTGTGACTTTGATCTCAACAAGACACTCAAGATCTCAGTTTTACTTTCCAGTCTTGTATTGCCAATTTTATCTAGTAAGTCACATCTCTGCTTCTGATGGAAAACCATAAACCAAATCTTTTGGACACCACCACTCCCCAGGTCATGAAATCCTGTCTTTCTACATCTTAAATAGCAAATGGATAACAATAACCAATCCAGAACCTCCTGTTCTTTCCAGCAAACAAAAGCAGTCATCAGTACTGCAAACCACTCGCGTAGTTTCAGCTATAACTGTTCTCCCAGTCAATGCAATTTGGCCTAATTTCCCTAAAATCTTGTTTTCTATCCTTTATCTTTCCCACCTAGTTACCATGCAGATATACAAGACAACTCATAACAGTAAAAAATGCTTATGGATTGATTTTTGGTTTTGTTTTGTTTCTCTAGTGTCCTGAAACCTAGCCAGAGCAGCTGAAAGTCAGATGAATGGGATGACTCCTACTTCTTTGTTTTACCAGGTCTGCTTCTGCACCAGAAAGTCACAGACTAGAAGCAAAGAACCTTCAGGAAACACCACTCAGCTTTCTTTACAATTAAATTATCCCAGACAAACCAAATCAAATTTATGTGAAATTATGGTGACTACTGGGTGGGTGCAACTGCAATGATTTTTAACTAGATCAAATGAACAAAGCTTCACAACCTCAACATGGTGCTATTAATGTTTCAGAAGTCTCATAGCTTAAAGTCTCTGACTCTTGACACTGTTTTTTCTTGTGTCTGCAAGTGTGTGAGCTCTACAGTGCCTGAATCTCTACTAATAATCCCAAATCAAAAGTAAACAATGGCCACTTCTAGATAGAAAGGAAAGTAGTGAAAAAAGAAAAAAAAACCCAACTGTTTCTGAAGAAGTTTATGCAGTTTCCAGGATGTTGAACAGCTAGAGGCAATGATAACAGGAGAATTTAAAAGCTTTATAAGCTAATTCACCTTTTAACATTCCAGGAGCATTGTTGACAACATCAGAGTTGAGGTAAGACTGCAGTCTGGAAAGGTTTCTTGTGCTACTTACATGGGCTATATCCAGCAGGTAGATCTGTAGGAAGAAAGCAGCAGCACTTCCTGCCACCTGATTTGGGGCACCTCCTATTGCATAGCACAATTTGCCACAAATCGAGAGCCTGTATTCCTGTTCAAGACAAAGCAGAACAAATGATGAGAAAAATCAAGCCACAGCAGTTAAATGCTACAGAAGGCATAAGATTAAAGTCTATGATTAACACCAGATTCAGATATTTGGTTCACAGGTATTCCACTAATAAATCCATATGCCCTCAACCTCCATCATCAACAGGCATTTGAATTCTCATTGCTTTAATTTTTAATGGTTTTGTTCTTTAATTCAACCCCTAAAAACAGTTTGCAGTGCTCCTTCAAGGGAATCTAGGCTTACCTACCTGCTTCTCGCAAGCTACTAAAAAGGAACAAGTCTACAAACAAGCAAGAAGCAGCAAAGTGCAAATACCATTACACTATTTTCTGAGCTTAGTTTTGTCTTTACATGTTTCATTCAGATTTTTTTAAGGTTAATAACTTTTTCACTTAAATAAATATAATTTACTATGTTAATCTTTCAGACCATAATAATTGAGATATACTATTGTACAATAGTAATTAGACAACATTAATACAAGAAAAATTCCACCAAATGCAAATTGAATAGATTCCAAACATTTGTGCTCTGTTCCTTCCTTAATTTGTCACAAAGTGCTGGTGTGAACCCAGCAAAGTCACAGGAGTTGGTACATGTTCCTTTTGACTTGACTTCTCTATATCTTTTATGAAAGTTGGCATAATAGGAAACGTGAGTTTGGGGACCAAGTCCTCTTTAGGAAGGCCTCTACATCACCCTGGGTGCGTTTAAAAAATTTTGCAAAAACAGTGCTCTCTCATTTCCCTTTTGCTGTTGGAAAAGTAAGGTAAGCATTCAAAAATATTCCCTAATAGAATTGCCAAATAAGAGCAAGATAAAGGCTGAAAATAAGGCTTCGTAACAGTAATTAAAAGATAAAAAATGCACAGTCTAATAGAAATTCTAATGAAGAACACTGTTTTCCAATAGTAAAAGTTCCAGAATAGTGGAAAGCCTTTATAAAAAATCTTAAGACTTAATTTCATGCCATAAAATTCAAAATACAGGAAGAAAATGACTCTTCATTAATCTTGTATTCCTTTCAAAGGGTCACCATATGCAACCCAGCTCCAGACGTTTCAGCTTTCAAGCCCTCTTTAAAGATTGCTGTCAGCAGGAACCAGGAAACACGAAGAGGAGCAGCAATGTTAATCCTGGGTCAGCCTTCTCTCTGAACTGACTACACAAGCCCTTAATTCTTACATTAGATCAAAATATTTTTATCATTAGGATAAAAATAGAGATATGGTAATGAGATCCACCAGAATGATAATATTCTGATACATTACCTAGTTTCTGAATATTTTTAAATTTACTAAAAGCCATCATCTTTGCTACCTAAGAGAATTTTGGTAAGTTTTAGACTTCTAGGCAGTCTTTCGTCATCTAATAGTTTTCCTCTGAACAGTTTTCTCAGCGAAGGCCGGGGTGGCATCCCGTTACCACACCCCAGTAAAGTGAACATTGTCAAGGCACAGCCTCAAAATGGTACTGTCACAGCCAAGCCTCACTCATACACTGTACTGGCAATTTTCTTCTTTCTAGGGGAACAAAAAAAAAGTGGTAAACAAACACAAGACAGACTTCTTCAGGACAAAATGCTATTTAATTTGGTAGGAGATTCTAAACACAACAAACAGTCTACATATATATCTGCTGTACAAAGTAACACATGATTTTTCATACATAAGTGTTATTAAATGTGAGCTTCACTAGATTTATGGGGTCTGTAGAATCTTGTTTGCTTGACACAAATAGAGACCTCTTAAGCTTTGCTCCAGGGGCTGTGTACTTATTAACTTTATCACATTGTTTTATTTTTTAACCATTCCTTTCTCTTAGCCTCACCTCCATCCTCCCTGAAATTAAATTAATTTAAAAGTTTATTTTCCTTCGGTAATTTCACTTCTGCTTTCCAAGCACTGGCAAGATGACTTCCAGCTGAAATCAAGAAACATAAACCACTGCTACGTAAATCCTCTGTCCCATTCCACCCCCAAAACAAGCTGAGAAAAACCTTTTAGATCCTTAAGACTACTTTCCCACTTGTTCCCTAGTAGCTGTTGCAGAATCACAGGATGATTTGAGTTGGAAGGGACCTTTAAAGTTCACCTAGTCCAAGACCCCTGCCATGGGCAGGGACACCTCCCACTAGACCAGGTTGCTCAAAGCCCCATCCAACCTGGCCTTGAACACTCCCAGGGATGGGGCATCCACAACTTCTCCGAGCAACCTGTTCCAGTGTTTCACCACCCTCATCGTAAAAATTTCTTCCTTATGCCCCTCTTTCAGTTTAAAAAAATTGCCCCTTTGAATAGCTAAGGCCATGATAACACAGAAAAAGCAAATGCCTCTATACAATCTACATTATTCAAAAATATTTTTATAACAACAAAGAATGTCTTCGGAATTAGTCTAATTAAAGTTGTGGTACAGGAAACAGTCAATCAAGATCTGATCTTACAGGCTATAGGCAGTACTCCTGTCTTTACATCAGTTTCATGGTTTGAAAATTTTACACCTTATTGCCCGCCTTTTAAAAAGTCACTGTGATCCCACAGACCCCCAGGGTGCTGCTCAACTACTTTCTGAACCACACTCCCAGATCACCTTGAAGCAAAGTGAATGCTTTGGTTGCAGCAGCAATTAAGTTTTCACTAAATTTTCTTTCCGAGTGTTATTTTCAGAATAAAACAAACTGTTCAGATAGACACAGCACATAGAGGCGTTCTCTTCAGTCAGCCACAGAAATGCCAGGAATCAGCCGTTCATGAACTTCCTGAAATGGCTGTTACTGCTCAACACCTGTTTTCCTTTTATTTTGCCTAATTACTTTTGGAACTTATTCCTGTGTCAAGCCATAATACACCACAGCAACTCTACATGTGAAGAGCACGTACCATGAAAGGAAATGTCACTGTGTTAACGGTAGATCTGCTACCTCGTAATTTCATGGAGTGCCCCTGACTTTCTCTCTGCTGAGAAATAATCATTCAGACTCTACATTGTGGTGTCTCCTTCCAAAAGGCTGTCCTATTGAAGTTAGACGCTAATCATGATGTTTTCTACCTCGGTATCCTACGAGACGGTGGTAAAAACTGGTCTCTGCACCAGTGAAGCTGAAACTTTTCCTTCTTCCTAACTTCCTGGGCTTGCAGTTAAGAGTAGAAGAGATACAGGTGGCAGTTATCCGATACATGATCTAGGGTAGTAACTCCCCCTGCCTTGGATGGGTTTAGACAATATTGCTAATAAATGACACCAGAAAATGTCTTGAGAAGGATAACATCACACTTGTGTGGAGCAGCGTGACCAACAGCAGTGCATTGGCCATGGGCAACTAACAAGGTTCTTAAGGCTGACTTTCCCCCCTGCATTGACCCCTCAAGCACAGAAATGGCTTGATTTCTGTGAAAACCAGTGAAAGCTTTTTCACCTGTGTAAGTTTGTTAGCGAGCTTCAAGTACTCCAAAAATTCACTGGAGACCTGAATGCGCAGGCAGCAGTCAAACAGCAAATAAAATAAAAAGTATTTACAATGAAAATTTTGAGACCCCTGTGGTGTAGTTGAGTGTCAACATCAAATTACAAGGTTTAGAAGAAAGCTGAGAGGATGGGGTGGGAGATAAGAGAAAGGAAGGTCAAATGATGTCATAATATTTTTTTTTGTTCTCAGTTTAACTCGACAATTTTTTTACTTATACATGTCTCTATCATATAAAAATTAATTGTGGTTCGAGGTAAACTAAGAAAGCGTATTTTCTGAGGGATTTTATTTTACTCCTTAAATAGATGACTAAGTTCTACATACACTGTAGTTCCTTCATTTTTAATTGTCTTGTAAGTTAAAATTATACTCTTCATTGCTTGCAAGTTTTTCATTCCCTAACAGAAATTGAATACAGCGTTTATTACAGATTGTCTTATTTCTCAGGAAAGTATTTAAGCACATTGAAAAAAAACAACTCTTTGGAACTGTGTGAAGACACTGCACGAACATTATGGGCATAGGGAGCAGCTGCATTTTGTCCCAAGCTATTCTTTATCAGTCGAGTCCAGAACTGAACCAACAAGTAATTTAAAAGCAGTAAGAAGAGAGAGCAAAACCTGTGACTCAAAGATAAAAGCTGTTCTAGCTTTATCTGAGAAACAATGAAAATGTAGCTAATGAGGAGCAGCTTTTGAGTCAGCTTTTCTTTCAATGTAGAATTAACACTGGTAATGTTTCTGTTGTTTCTGTTCTCTGAGCGATCATACAACCACCTCTTAAAAGCATGAGTCTGACAGTCACAGGTGTCATGCCAAGTGCCTCACACCCCATATCTTGAGGACTCTTTTCAGGTTTCTTAGTGTCATCAGCCCACCCCTGAGTGGAAGAAATAACAGGAGCAGGGCTTGGGTGCAGACACCTTGAAAGGGCACATAACAAGGCAGGATGCAGTGGTGCTCCCCAGGATATTCTTCCAGCTGCTGACAATGTAGAGCCAAGGGGCTCTCTGAGCCAAAGATGACACATCTCTGTTTAAAATCTTCAAATTTATCCCGTGAATTCACCCGAATGCTTTCCAAACACAACAATTCAAGCCAGAACAGCGTGTGCCCACAGCATCTGATGAGCTCCCCGGCTTGAACACCCTCCACCACATCGTGAAAAGCAACTCCAGCCCCTCCGATTTGAAGCTGCCCTTTCCCCGTTTCACCAGATGCCCCCTCAAGAGCCATGGAGGCGAAGGGGCTCCTCACTCACCCCTTACCTGCCTCTGCACCCCTACCTCGGCAAGCCCCAAGTCCCAAGAGGAAGCATTTAGATACTTCTCTCACTCACAACACCCATCAGGCAGTGAGCAGTGGATGAGGCTTCCTGAGCAGAGTGACCCCCTCCCTCCCGCCTCTCTCCTCCACTGACACATCTGCTTTGGTCCGAAAGAGCCCCGGAGAAGAGAGAAAGTGGAAAGAGAATGAGCTTTTTCTCCTTTCACCGGAGTGGAGAGTGAATACCACACAGCGCACTCGAGGAACAACTTCACAGTTACGCGGAGCTTCTTGGTGGGAGAGAACTAGGGTTGGTGGTAAGGATTTAAGAGCACCACAGAAGATAGGGCAGCAGCAAGTTCAGGCTGCTCCAGCCCCCCGAGATTGCTCACCCCCCTTCCCCGTAACCTACCGGCAATGGAAATTAAGCCCCAGCGCGCCGGAGCAGGAGGGGGTGGGCGAGCCCCCAGCCCTACTCTCAGCCCGGAACTGCGGCCGAAGGGCTCCTCAAACTGCCTTTCCCGCTCCCCAGCCCCTTACCTCCTCCTCCGGGCGCTGCGAGATGTCCTTGGCAGCCCCCGCCATGGCAGAACGAGGGGACAGCCCAGCCCCATCCGACACCTGTGAGTCCGGGGCGGGGCGGCCGAGGGCCGGAGAGGGAGAGCGGTTGGCGACCTCCCCTCCCCGCCCTGAAGGCACAGAGGCGCTATCGCTGCCCTCCAGGCTCGGGAGAGGGTATTCCCCGCCAGAGGAGCCCTCTCCCCGCCCCGGGGAGTCGGGTCCCCCGCGGGCGGCGGGAACACCCCCTCACTCTCCGTCCCTCCACGCTGCTTCCACTGCGGAGAGGAGCAGGGAGGTCCCGCGGGCGACAGGAGGGACGCTTCTAGCGCTCTTCCCTGCGGGGGCTGCCGCGGGAGCCGTCCGTGAGGTAAAAACACGGCTTTATTGCACTGGAAGCCTGTTAATAACCAGCCTGACCGCCCAGGGAACGGCGGCCATAGCACCCGCCCTGCCTGTCCCCTCACAGCGACTCGCCTCGCCCCACACTGAGGGGTCCATGAGATGAAGGTTTCTGGGGCTGTTTTCATCTAAAGTCAAAAATTACCAGCTTTATCCTTTTCAAGATATGCGCTGCTGTCTGAATTGTTTGTATGAACTTACATCCATGCCAGTCACCTGGATGTGAGGTGACACAAAACCCGCACCTGACTCGGAACACCTACTGTGGGAAAAGAGCCACCGCCCTCAAAGGCCCTGGAGCCAACAACATTATTGGGGCAATACAAGTTCACCACCACCACAAGTTCACCACTCTGCCCACAGGAAAATGGTTCTGCAGTCACACTGCCTCAGAGGTACAAGAAAATAAATTAAAAAAATAAATTTTGAAGTATGACTTCTTTCAACAGTGAGACAGGCTGAGAGAAGAGGGTTTAAACCAACATGAACAGGAGGACTCAGCAATGTGCTCATCTGGGGAAGACGATGACTTATCTGTACACTAGATCCAAGGGAACAGTTAGAACTGACCGATTCAAAGAGCTCTGCTATTGACAGGGTGACTTGGTGGGTCCTGGACAGCCACTGCAAACCAGGCCATCGAGTACAGAGAATGCAAATCCTGCGCAAACTCATCTGACAAGAATAATTACAGCAAATTTGCAAAACTCTGAAAGAACAAGGCATTAAAATGTTTTCTTAAAAACAGTCCTTCACAGCAAAACTGAAATTGTGACCTTGTTGAAAACTCTGGAGGTTTTAGGCTCCAAGGGGTCCCTTAAAGCTGAGGCCAGCCAGGCTTAGAAACTCAGGTGGACTGCTCTGTCACTTATCCCTTGTATGTGTTTTCTTCCAAAATACTAAACTGGATACAAGGTAGGCATGTAACAAATTCAACATTTAGTTTCTTCATTTTCTCGTCACAGGATGTCCTCGGAACAAGTTAAATCTTTGTTACCTGCGTTTCTTCACAAAGGAAAAAAAAAACCACAACAGAAAGCATTTCCTGTCTTTGATCTTTTCTAGGCTATTTAAATTTTGCTGTTAATTATATTAATGCACAGGCTTTACTCGAAACAGTGAAGGCTCGTGAGGAAACAATGAATAACTGATAGTATTTGTGCATTTCACAAACTCAGGCATTGATCAAGCAAGTTTTACTGCTGTTTGACCAATGCACAATTGCCATCTACAGCGCTGAGTAAGAGATTAGGCTGTCCAGACACTGCAGGTAGCTCATCAGTCTTTACAAATTGACCGAAACCAATTAGATTTAGAAGAGCCCTGTATTCATTCTAAAGATGTTCTCCAAATCAGGAACTAAGTTATCCAATCACAGATCGTTGTCTTTTTTTTAAAGGCACCTCCAAGTCTAACATGGGTTTAGTATAGTCACCTTGACTTTTTAAAGATTTGCTCTCATTTTCTAATGAGGATCATGACATTTTGAAACTGCAAATACACACTCAAGCACACCAAAGCTTTAGCCAGAAACAGTTGATTTCAGTAAAACACAATATATAGCCAGACAGAATCAAGCTATACAGTCGCTTAAAATCCTGATAGCAGACATGAATCAACGTTGAAACACTAAATACTTCCTGCTCCTTTCCAAAAAACTTACTGTGATAACAAGCAAAATGTATTTACCTACCTTAAAATTTTATGTCCCCCTCCCCTTCAATTTCAATCACTCTTAGACTAATTATTTATTTTAATTGTTGCAAATGCAGGCATAGTATACTGCCACTGTGACATTTCATGTACCTTTTAGATAAGAACACTTGAGCTTACAATCAAGCATGTGTGGTTTCCCAATACTTAGTTTGGCATTAAGACAAATTCAAAAGCAGCAATTAATAAAATTCACTGTACAGGAAGCCCTGCAAATTGAGGGTTGGATCTATGTCTGCAGGTGACTTGTCTCTTCAGTTCTACTAGTGGATTTGTCTGCACATTTCTTCCTACCGCTAGAGATCTGGTAGGCTTTTCATACAGTAGAGGAGTCAATGCAAGAGCGAAGAAAATTTAATAGCATTATTTGCAACAGAAACCTGAATGACACAGTAGCACGTCAAGTTTATAGCACTGAAAACAGTTAAGTGCATTGTTTGCAGAGATTTGCAGTTAACTCATTTCACTGCCCCCAGACAGACCAGGAGAGATGCTGAAGCAAAATAGTTTTACATCCATGGGAATGAAGTAAGTGCATCCATAGTCTGAAGTAACACAACTTTTAGATAGAATTCAAGTCACTCCACTTAAGTCATTTTCTATTCAGAACAAAACCAGGAAATCCCAAACCCGTAGCAGTACAAGCCCCAAACCCCTCTATTTGTGCAGACAGCACAAACGAGTCAGCACTCATTGAAGGCCCCAGGATAAGTCTTATCAAGAGACCCTAGTTCCGTTCACAAACCCACGTGCTACTCAGCAAAGACGGTACAAAAATACTTAGTCTTTATGTTGATTTCTCCCTTAGCAAAACAGGGAAATGTTGGCTACAAATTTTATGCCTCTACCTGAACAGGAAAATAAAAGATTCAGATGGAAACAAAGCGGAGGGGGAAGAAACCTCAGTTTCCAAGTAAGAATTTTCAACATCTTTGAAACCTGGCCACGTGCAATTAGTGTCTCAATCAGCTGGCCAGCTCAGCACAGAGGCAGATACACAGTACAAAAATAACTGCATCCCTCTAAGCCCTATTCCTGTACGGTAACCTCCAGAAAAGCTGAAGTTTTTGTGTGACAAAGCTAAATGTGGATTTCTATCCTAATGAGCCAGGTAGTTTAACATCACCCAATCTGCAAGACACCTGTAGCAGCATAAGAGAGGCAGAAACCACTTCAACCATTGGTAATAACAATTCCTTCAGAGCTTATTTTGAGGCACTTCATCTGCAGCATGCACCAGACTACCTCATTTCTATCTTCTTATTATGCCTCCTATCACCACATGACGACCTGATAGAACATTACACTGCAGATCTTATGATAAAAGTTAAATCCTGAAGATACTGATACTGCAGATTTTCAAGTTAGTGAAGAGTTCAAAAGTGAACTTCCCTGCAGAATCTCTTGCCTAAAAGTTATTGTGAAAAGAATGCAAACTATAGCAGCTTACACCCAAATGTAAGTGAAAACAAACAGTTCAGTTTCACTTTAGTCCAAAGTGCAAAAATAAATACTATTTTTCCTTAAAAGGTGCTATCAGTAGTAATTAAGTCTCAGAGAACTGTTCTGCCTAAAGACACTCATTAAAGAACTAATAGGCTTTCTATCTAAGGAAATTCTAAGGATGGCCTGTAGTCCAGTTACCTCTGCTATGTTGTATAGCCCGGCTCTGACTGCTAAATTTAGTTGAAAATACTTCCATTATAGCAGATGATAGCACAGCACACGTTTTGCTCTCTAAGAGCACAGTACGTGAGGATGAGATCCAGATATTGCTGGTTAATTTTTTGGTTTTCTCTAGTTCCACCTGCATGTAGTTTTTGGCAAGTTAAAACCTAATTTGATCTTGTACTTCTGATAGTGTTTTTTTGCTCGTTCTTGTGCTGTCCATTAGGTGTAGTAGCAGTTTTATAGTCATTGTCAGGAGTTTTTATCACTAAGAGTCTGAAAGGTTCCGTTGTTTTCCGAAGTCTTTGAACAACAACAGCATTTTGCAACTTGGCTTCCTCTAGTGTGAGCGTCTCGTCTCGCAGCTCTCGAAAGGGCAGCGAAGTAGTCAGTGTGAAGGGAATGCTTCCCTCTGATCCTTGGTATTTTGTTATGAAGTCTCTGACATGGCTTATCCTGAGAAGAAAAAAAGAAAACTCAGCGTTAGAGCACTCCGATCCCAACACACATCCCCCAACCCTGATATGCACAACGCAGCTACCATGACAAGAGAGTGAGACACTCACTCCATGGAATAGCTGATGGCATAGAAATGGAGGAACACAGACAGGATGGTATCCTGAAGTACCTGATCCACTGGGGAGGCAAGGACCAGGGTTTGCATGCTCTGAGAGCAATCCCCAAGTAAAAATGATGAGTACCTTACTCGGAGCACTCCAATGCTTCGCTATGGCTCAGATGGTAGTTCCACAAGTCTACCATTTCTTAACCAGCTGGTGGAGCTCTTACCTGAGGTTTCTGTAGCCAAGAGCTAGTACAAAGATGCCTCCAGTGAGAGGCACATGTAGCAGAACCATAATAATAATAATGAAAGATGGTTGGCAGAAGTTGTCTAGATAGCTTATGAGTTAATTAGGTCTAAACATAGTCTCCTTCTGCCAAAACAGGTGCAGCAGTGAATTCATTATAGATTCAAGCTGCCTGTTAAGGAGTGAAGGATCTCGCAACAAGTGTGCAAAACAAAGTATTTTCTGTGGAAGAATAGGGATTGACCAATTTAATTAGAAAATGAAGATGACAGGATACGTCCACACCAGTAAAACAAACATAGGGCCAATGCCCATTCTCTGATGCAGAGGCCAACTGGTAGACTTTGCCTACTGGCAAATTGTTGAACTCATCCTTCCTCTCCCCCATGCACAGGGTAGCCCACGGGGTTTAATGTCTCCTGGGAATGCTTTGTGACCTGAGCTAACGACTGAACCCAGCCTAGGACACTGGTTGAGAAAATGTGAGCTGGCCTGGGGGAAAGCCACCCTTAACAGCTTAGCAGCACAGAGGACTGGGTTTTCACACCTTGGCCATACTTAGTAGGACAGACATAGCCAGCATCTAATTCCTGTGCACACAGGCCTCAAGTAAGAGAAAGTACTTGGTCCCTAAAAAGATTTCCCCATTTCTTGTTTGGGCATCCATAATCACTGTACACAGCACAAACGTGCTGGTCTTGTGGCAAGAGGATACATTATGATGGAATATTCATTGCAAGCTACTGCAAAAAGAGCATCGCATCAGTAATGCTGTTGTTCCATTTATCTCACTTTTCTTTTTCCTCTCCAAAAGCACTTAGCAGTTGTTCAAACTATTTGCTATGAAGACAAAAAGCTTCTAAATACAGTTAAATGTGTGAAACCTAGAATAATTAAGATATTAAGTGCTCCAACTAAGTGCTTATAATTAAAATAGCAATTGACTCTTCAGCAGTACATCACAACAGTGTTTCAGTTCATACCTCAGGCCACTCACAGTAATAAATTAACACAAGTTAAAGTAAAACTTACAGTCATTAACCTTCAGCTGATGAGCTTTCCTTCTGACCAGCCACAAAGACATACAGAATTTACTTCTAATGCAACTCAGGCTGCAGTCAGCCTGTGATCACTTTAAATTGCTTCTCACAGCAGCACAGGAAACATTCCCTTTCCATATGTGACCATGTAGTACTGGACTAATTTCTCAAATTACAGATTTGGGAAAAGCTTCTAAAGACAGTAGTTCTACAATTTTATGTTAAACAGTTCATCCTACTTTCTCAAAGCTCCCACATAAGTACTCTGTGCTGACACCTTCTGACGTTATCCCCACTTACTTATAAGCCTCTTTGCGAGCCACTGGGTGCATTCTATTCTGTCCACGTTGACATGCAGGTGACAACCTGCCTGTGCACTGACTCAGACCCTCCTAGAGGTTTCTCTGCCTCAGCTCTAGTCACATCCTCAAGCACCCAGCTGGGGTGCTGGCTATGCCCCATGAGTTAGGCAGCCTTTTTACTATGCAATTTGCTCCAGGTGTACTCATTTTGTGAGAGATCTGTCATCTGAAAAAGCCGTGTCCTCCAACAACGAGCAATACATACACCTTAACTTCCACTAACCTGCAAAGCACTCCTACTACAGTTTCCTCAGACTTTTCACTCATGCTCAGTTATGTGCTGACTATTAACATCAGTTCACATTCCTCTTATGTTGCTCTCTTGTCAGCTAAAAGATTTCTCAAAATCTGAAGGGAGGTTTGCCAGACACAGCTGAACAGCCAGTGGTAAGTGAACTGAGGAGGCAGATTATTCACAGAAATTAGAGACTTATTGTGCATACAGGCATCCTACAAACAGTTCAGATGGAAATACACATGGACAGTGTTAAAACAGATCTTACCTGTGAGAAACATTGAATTTCTGAATTATCCTCTCCCCGTCAGCTAGCCAGATCTGGATGTTAGTGATAGGCTCCAACTCATTTAATGGTACTAAGGGCAGGTGTCTTTTGTTGTCAGGTCCCTGATGATCATCTCTTACTTTAGAGATTACCCTTGGAGTAGCACTGAAAAGAAAAGCCACCTGAGGTTACACCTTCTGTGAACGCATGTAAGCTTGAACCTCCCTCCAGGCCTCTGCTTCAGGAGCTTTCTGCCCTGTATCATGAAGCAGCAACGACTCCTTTTTTCAACAAATATAGGAATACTGACATAAATGTCAGCTTTTTGGTTTTTTTAAACTGTATGCCAACACTTTATCTAGAAGACTTCAACATGCTAAAAAATTACAGTTTACTCATGTTAAACATTTTTACAAGAGGGAAGGGAACTTACATATCAAAGGGTTAAATATGAACACACAAGAGATGAAACAGTCTGAAGGTTCTTTGTGCATTTTTTCTGTACTAATAACACAGGTGAAACATTAAGGGGTTTGAGTATTGAATCTGCATACTCAATGTTAATTTTCAAGGTAATGTGATTACAGTAATTCAATTTAACTCAATGTTGTTAGCCTTGATTTAGACCCCAGCATCATCTATATCAGCTTAGAAGCATTACTCATCTATCACAGAAATTTACTTAATGTGAAAATCCGGGCTGATGCAGCCAGCACTTGGATTTTGGTTTATTTTCTAAGGCACTTTTGACAGCTGACCCTACCATAAGGGCAAAGATCTATAAAATGATTTGACAGAATACAGGGACCTCAGTCCAAGTGTGTGGTCTTAAAAATTATTGGCAAAAATTTTTATTCTGAAGAAATGTCCAGAGTTTAGTGCTTCTTTCAGGACTAAGCTTGCTCAGTGTATACTCTTTAAGTCTTCATAAGGCCTGATCCAACGGGCACATCCTCAGCTCACGAGAGTATAACCAGATGTTTGCTTGCAAAACAATAGCAGTGATTTAAGGAGTTACCATTTCTTCTCAGAGCTCAGCTGTGGTCACTGACTACATGAACACTTCGCGGTGGTTTGTAGAAAAGCTTTCTCTTTGCACAGAAAATTGATGAATTATTGCTTCTTGAGAGAGAAGTTGGTAACCAATGGCCATAGAATAAGTCTTAACAATACTACATCTGCTTCGTGGACAAATCCCATCCTTGCATCCTTATATGTTCTTGTACCTGTCTTAGCTTGATAAAACAGTCACAGCCAATTTACTACTGAAACAAAGATGGCTAACAACGTAATATATTCAGGCTAATAAAGTTAGAGTCTTAGGCTCGAGTCCTTCTCAGTCTGAGGTATTTCAAAAATTCTTGACACCCACTGCCTAGTTAAGTGCCCTAACTTCTAGGCTACCAGCCAGCAGAAGCACTCTTTATTTCTTCCGTTGAAACTCTACAAGAAGAATGAGAATCAAGGAATCTCATTCCTAAGTGAGTGATAAGAAATATTCACTGCAAGTGGAGGCAGATGCGAGGCACAGAACTGACTGGTTTTCATTATACAGAAATCAGCTGGGGCACAAGAACTTGACACCAAAAGGTTCCAAGAGACACACCTGTAAAATACTCTGGTACTCCAAGTACAGGTGACTTACTATCACCCACCTTACCTCTACTGATTTACTTATCTCGTACCCAGTTTCTGTTCATGCTTGACCTCAACACAAAATAAACCCTAATTGCCCTCCAGATCTGGAAAAAATAAAAATATATCTTGAGCATCAGCGAGATAATGTTAAACTGTCTCAGGATCAGAGTTAAAAAAAAGTTGTAGTCACACTTCAGCCCAGCTTTTGCTTTCTACTTGGTAAGTGACATTCGGTTCCAGGTTCAGACACTGAGGTATACAAGCACTGGTGTGACCTGGCTGTCCCCAGTTAGCAGGGGCTGAAGAGGTAGTCAATCATGCAGCTGCCAGGCAACTGGGTTAGCCACAGTTGAACTACATTTTAGCCCATCAGTCCCAGTTGTAGTTCAGACAACTGTCTCTAATGGATACAGATTTTGGTGTCGCTCTCAAACTGACTTCCCTCACGGTCACATCTCAGAATTTCTGGTAAGCACTACAGATGATTCTTTCAACAGCAACTAGGTGTGGAAGCGAAGCCAACACATTAAGCTAAGCTGCAAGAGGAAGTTAGAAGATCTATATTCAACAAGGTTTAAAGCATTCATATACTTAATAACTTTGCTCTTGCAGAACTGACAGATAAAGCCACCTAGTGGCAGGAGCTTCGACTAAAGCCACAAACCAGGCTTATTAGCCTGAGATCAAAGCATTATCACCCCTTTTAAAGGCTTATTCCTTTTATAAGATTATCAAGAGAAGATGTAAACTAAAGATCGAAGAGACCTAAGAGCATCCTGTCAATTTTCTGGCAAGAAAAAGCCCAAGAGTTAGGTGTTATGCCTCACACTGACTAATGGTTAAGAAGCCTGACACACAACATTTTACCCTCATGAGGTTATAGAACAAGCCCACTTTGCTACAAGGGATTTCGGTCAATAGTTTAATTAACATGCTTCTGAGGCAGCCTTTAAAATGCATTGATAAGCTTAATAGAAAAGTGTTTTTGCAAATCTTTTTATAGTCCCAAACTATTAAATATAGCTGAATGGTGGTAAATAAAACAGAATATATCCATTGGTTATATAGGTTTGTAAGCTATATTGGAAAAGTCTGATAAACCTCACTTGTTTCTCCTGTACAACAAAAAGGGAAAGGATCAAGCTCACCTGAGTTACAGCAACAATAATGTAATTTCTAGCTCCTACATTTTTCCTCCAACAAAAGTTTTAATGCACCAGACAACAGGCCAGTTCATAATGGTCCACCCACCACATAGTCCATCCATCTGGGAACATGGGCAGAAAATCTATAGACTATTAAAATTGTTAATTTGGTTAAGCAGGAGTCTAGATAGGTCATAAGCTGAAGTAAACGGTTCAGTCACTTGCCTCTCATTTCTGATTAACCACACACATGCAACTGTGGAAAGGGAATTATGTAGCTTAAAACTTGTCAGAGGTCTCAGACAGCACTACTATTTCCCCACAGAGCAGTATATGTGTATATGTGTGCAATGGACACTTCTTAACATCAGGAACCGAGCACTGGTTTATGGAGTCACAGCACTTATGGCTCATGTTTCCAGCATCAGCAAAAATACTTACACGACTTCCAAGAAAGGGCTCTGATACCATAGCACTAGTGAGAGTAGAAAAAAAACATAAGCATTTTATCCAGTCCATAAAGAAAGAAAAAGTGCTGAGCAAGCTGTAGGATGTCTCAGTGTATAAGACCAGCCAAGCGAAGTTCACAGAATAGCGTGTTTCCAGAACCTAACTCGCCTGCTGGGAAACAAGATCATTACTTGCTGCAGGCATGACAGAGCGTGACAAGCAACTGAACAACTACCACTCAGCACTGGTTAGCAGCAGAAACCCAGCACACTGGAGACCTTTTTGCTTTTGCTATATACAGGTCTACTTGTAGATAAAATAAGGTTAAGTTCTTGACCCTCATTTAATCAGGGTTTCAGTGCTACCAAAAGCAGCATCTCATCCATCTCTCAAGGGATGATTTTCTCTACTGACCGTATCTACTCAAGCATGTAGCAACTGAATGGACCCTGCTACAGAAACAGATAGAACTGATAAATCAGATACTTGCTTCTCTGAGGCAGCCTGGAACCACTCATCCTTTACAGTTATCAGTTTCTCACTCTGCACGTATCTTCTTCCCCTGCCTCATCAGTTCCTACCCAGGTCACATTTTCCCTCAGCCAAGCTCAGAGCCCTTTTCACTCAATCAAAACAAGCTGTTCGCCTAAGGTTTCACCACAGTCTAGTAACCCCAGTTGGCAGGTCATTAAGCAGTCCCACCTGTGAAGGCTTCCTGTAGGCTCCTGGCCACTGAATGTGTTCTGTTCCCTAGGCTGAATTCTGCTCTTAATCACCAGGGATATATGAAGCAGATAATTGGGCTGGACTAAGCAAAAATCACAGGACTCAAATACATGAACTGCTGGCCTGCTCCTCCACACCAGCCCTCCATAATACAGTACCGTTTGGTTATAAATCAAGTCCAGTTTTAGCATGGTCATTAGTGGCTGACCCTCCCCAACCACAAGAGATTCATGGAGTAAAGGAAGAAAGGATCACTGTAACACACTACAATGTCTTCGTGTAATAAACACATGGTTGAATATTGAAGAAATTTAAGAGAATCCAAATTAACCTCTTACTTCTTCAGTTCCCCTTATGGGATTGTCAAACTCCCATCTTCTTACACAACATACTGCACATACTCCTTTAGAAGACATTTTTTTCCCTTGAATCATAGAACAGAAGAGTGACAGCCTTTCAGCTGGAAACAGTTCTGCTGATACTGAACAAAGAAAGCCAACAGCACCCTGGCTGTATTAGCAGGAACACAGCCAGGAGATTGTGGGAGATGATTATCATCCATATAGTACTCATTAGACACACCAAAAGACTGCATTCAGATTTGGTATCCAAAATAAAAGAAAGATGTCAACAAACTGAAGCAAGTTCCACTCCTGCAGGATTTCAAGGCCAAATTGGATAAAAGCTTGAGCAACCTCATCTGTCCCCACAGCCAACCTTGCTTTGGGCAGGAGCTTGGATGCTCCATCCCTGGAAGTGTTTAAGGCCAGGCTGGATGTGACTTTGAGCAACCTGCTCCAGTGGGAGGTGTCCCTGCCCACGGCAGCAGGGTTGGAACTCCATGATCTTTAAGGTCCCTTCCAACTCTAACCATTCTATGATTCCATGATAACTCTGGAGGTCACTTCCAACCTGAACTATGAGATCCTTTTCCACAGGTATAGATCCTTTCAGTCACTCAATTACAGATCACGTCAGACTACTCACCTTCCCAATCTGTAACCATGTCCAGAAAAGGGATGAAATATTGGCTTTTTCGACAACAAATACACGTTATCTTTTTTATCTTCCACTTTCACGTCTACCTCCTCCTTGTCAAACACTTTGCGTAGCTCAAAAGGCAGTTCCCTTAAAGAAAAAAAAAAAAGGTCAGAAAAAGAACTACTCTAAACTACTGCTTTCAGTGCACAAAACAGATTAATGCCCATTCGATGGTATCCTTTCAAGGATGGTGCTTCTGAAATACACAACTTCACAAGTATTTACTAAGAGTCAAGTGAATGGCACACAAAAAACTTCAAGCTCCTGAACTGCAAATTAACTATAAAGTGAACAAAAAACCCAAAAGACGTAATGACACAAGCTGTTGAATGATGTTCAGATTTACTCAGCAGCTACCACTCCAAAGCACATGATGTGTAGGAAGTTCAGTCTTGCCATACATTGCTGTAAAAGGTTCAGTTATCTTATCCACAGCGTAAAACAAGAAGAAAAAAAGCCAATTTGCTTCTAAGAGAAAGAACTGAGTTTAGACACAATATGCTTAATTACAATAAACGTGGATCTCAGCTTTTAAAAATGAGGTCATCACTAATAGCTACACTCTTCAGTGCAGTAACATCACCTCAGTAATGCTTTATTTGCATTAAGCAGAACACAACAATGCCTTTGTCTACAAACTCTGATGCAGATATCACATTTTCGGGTGGTGGCACAGGGGCTGGATTAAGTGCTTCTGTACCTCCAATGATTATGCAGGAACCATCTTGCAATTAGCATCTTCACAAACAAACAGTGGAAGAAAGGTGTTAAACTTTTGATGTATGCATACAAAGAACACAAAGGGCTCTAAACAGTGCAGTTAATTGCTATTACAATTAACAGAGGTGACAGCCAGAGAGGGGAAGTATAGTGTAAAATTCATTATTTTTGATGGGCTAGTAAAGTATGGAAAAGACAAAATATCCAATGGCTTAGTAATTTCACATACTTGAAAAGGAGTTATTAAATTGTATTCTCTATAAAATTATATTCTCTCCCTTTATATAGGGTGAGGAAACAGACTAGAAATTTAAGGCTCAAAATTACATTGGTTTGTACAGTTAACCTGCTTTTTTAAAGCAGCACTGCAAACACTAGCAGAAATGAGGATCACATTCTAATTTCTAACAGGAGGATAAAAGTAAGAGTGCTCTTTAAACACACATGACTCAAGTTTGTACTAGAAAAAAATGTCTGAAATTTAATACTGATCAGAGTTTATTGATGTTACCTGGAGCAACTGCGCCTATTTAAGGCTTTTCATCAACAAAAAGAAAACAAAGACCATAAAACCAGATACTCTCAACCACTTGTGCATTGAGTTCGTTAGTCAAAGCACCATTTCATCAGCAGCTCTTACTGGGCATTCTGATTTATTCTTTGTTTTGTTCTACACCTGCTGTGCCCCCTACCAACACTTGCTTTTATCTATTTCATCAGCAACTGTATGATGACTGCAATTGAAAGCCATATTAAACCTGTTGATGTTAAAGCAGCCATTAGCACTGCAGGAACAGAGACAGGCAGCGGCCTACGCTCCTACAGGGATACTGCAGTGCAGCAAAGCAGCTGTGTAAAAAATTTAGAGCATAAGCCAAGTGCTACCCAGAGCATGTTAACTCAGGCTGATTAAGAACACAAAACTCACCCTTTTTTAACAGAGTCCAAGAACTGCTGGTTTGCAACATCAGTGTAGTTCCTAAGCTCACCATCATTTACTGTAAACCCATTTTTCCAAAGTTTAATGATTACATCAACCTATAAAGTAAGAACAATTCTCATTATAACACTGACGTAAAACCAGCTTGGTATATGCACAGTACCCTATGATTATAAATCATCCACTGTATGGACTAAAAATACTGAGAGAAGGTTCACTATAATCTGTTTCGGCCCTGTGCCAACAGGCAGAGCAACTGGGTAAGCGACATCTCTAAGTATCTTGTGTCAGTCAGGGTTAGAAATAAACCTTCCTCCAATCATTTGGCTTTCTTAGAACATGAACACTCCTTCAATTCAGCAGGAGGGAAAAAATAACAAACACCAAAAGAGCTGGAAGATCCCAGCCAGCTGCAACTCTTCAAGAGCTAATTTGAGAGCACACATGCCTGGTGTTGGAACACCAGCTACCAGAATAGTCCAGCTGGGAATTTATTAGGGTAAAGCCTTGTTCTGATCATCTCAGAGGATTTCCTGCAAGAAAGACATTGAGATAATGCACACAGAAGCCTTCCACTCATGAAAAGCAGCAAGTATCAGAAAAATTTACTTTCAGATGGTCATGTTTATGTTACCCTGAATTCCTGGATATATTCAAAAGCTTGGCCTTAGGCGAGTGAAAAAATAAACTCTCAGTAATTCATTAACTTTGCCAGAGAACGTCTACTAGTTCAAATTGTGGCATTCACACTGCTCACTGAAATCTCTCCAACTTTAACATGGATATTGCATTTCCTTATTTATGCATCACGCCATTTAAGGAAGCATTTGACCACCCAGATCGGATCCCTGACACAATGTTGTCTTAAGAGATACTTGACCACCTGTGAAGTATGTGAAGCACAGAAAAATGCAGAATTCATCTCAGCTGGAAATTAGGTTGAACTATGCTTGATAGTACTTGACAATTTTTATCTCTTTGGGTTTTTTTTGCAGTTAGATGATGATTTCTACATAAACACAGAGCACGTGCAAACTGCTGAATAAAGTTCCTCCTTTTTTGGTTGGGTCATCTGTCAAAAAGGTATATAGCACTCAGCAAGATTAGATTTCTTTAAACAGTCCTGTGTCTCATAGCACCAATGCATACGGAAGGAGTTCTCATCATGGGAAGGTGCCTCTACAGTGACCAAGTTTAACATGGACTAATTTTTTCCACACCTATGTCCCATTTAGACATTGTGCTGCCATGGAATTCTATTTCAGAACTGAAATTTAAGGATTGCTTCTGATACTCCTTCTCTCCCAGGCTCAGCCAGGGATCCAGGAGTGTAGTTTCCAGCAACGCCCACTCCAAATTTCTCCTTGACATCTTTGTTCCACGTGGCCTTTTCTCCAGCCTCTTACCAGTCTTTAGAGAATAAAAGCGGAATATGGAGAGGACAGAACCACTGAGTTACATACCCATGCTAAACATCCCAGAAGCACAGGTCTGGCTGACCAAGAGGTAGAGACTGTTCCTACTGCTGCCTGAATTCTGTGTACATTCATTTACAGATGTACTGGGTAAAACTGCTGGACTTCTGGCATTTGTTTTCCAGAGTACTCCTGGAGTGCTGTTGTGTTAAACATGAGTATTTTTTCTTCATCACCCACCTGATTCTTGACTGTAGTTGCAGGCATACATATAGCACCAACCTTCTGAGCTTCTTCAAAAAGGTTATCTACCAAGTAGGCACCGTTTTGTTCTGTACCATTCAAGATACGATCATCAGTTCCCGACTTACACATCCTGCGGAGCAAAGACAAAAGTAACAGCGATGCCTCAGAGAACACGTTAGAAGATGAGCAGTTACCCTAGAAGATCATTACCAAGAGGCACAAAAGACATGCTCCCCTGCACCCAGCTTACTTGGTTATTACAAAACAGCAGGTCAGCTTTGTCTTGTGCCTTTTCTACAAGCTTCCTATGGGTCTCTAACCACTCCTATTTGCACTTCAGAAGCACAAGGTACAGAATGATAATAGCGAAGGTGAATTCATTTATACAGAACCTTCTAAACTTGGTATCAGAGGAAGAAATGCAAGGTAGATGATTCATACCTCTGATTCAGGCCATCAAATGTTTAACTGCACACGCACAAAAGGCCTTCCTTAGTGCACTGAGTGACTTCCTTGTGCCGGAAATTTTAAGAACCACGTAACAAGAATATCGCCCTAGGATTTACTCCCTCATCTCCACTTGAACCTCCCCATTCTAAGCACCACCACTGCTGTCTTTGAAAGTACATTGCAGAAACTCAAGAACAAGTGACTCAATGTCACCTGAGCACCTGAAGAAAGACAATAGAAGACTTCAATACTATGGAGATTGCCAGAGTATGAAAGAAGATGCATCAACCACATCATTTTACAGACCACTGTATACGTGACAGCTGTTTCTGTTAGAGTCTCATCAATCAAAATGCAGAAATATGCACCCTGAATGAATCTTGCAGTTTAGGTTCTTTGCATAGTAAGGGGATTATGCAGCTTTTGGTAAACACTGCAGGAGTTATTCCTACTGGAGATTCAGAAAAGTCTATTTTAAGCAATTCAGAAAAAAAAATAAAAATCCCAGCTCTTGAAAAACATTCAGTTTTACATAGAACTCTGCACTGAATTCAAGATCAGCAATGCTTACTTGAATGGTAATTAGATACATTTGCATAAAAAGGCATTGTTTGCAGTGCATCTATGCAACACTAAGAACCCCTACTGATTAACATCTTTAAACAAAAGAAAAAGTCAAGATTAAAGAAGGAATTTCAAAAGTGTGCTGTCCCCCTTTCAGTTTTCTAATAGAACAAAAGAAACTTGAAGCTTTAATTTAGGTATTCACTATGCTTTACCTCAGAAACATAACTGGAAAACCAAAGACCTCCATCTCAAATGTAGAGGTGAACAGTGAGTTAGCAGTTTGTAAGGTTGCTTTTCTATTTTAAATAAAAATCTTTATGCAGGTTTTTGCATCTAGGAAATATTCCAGGTATGTGAAAAATCTTTTAGTGAAACAATACATTATTTTTTAGAACTAGAGTATACATGTGGAGCAGGTGGATACAGGAAAAAAAAGTTTAAAAATTTTTTAAATTTAACATGACGTTTGAAAAGTCATGACAGAACACACAAACAGCCATAAGAAAGGAAGAGGAAAAAGGGGAAGGGAGGAACTGACACCTACCATTCTTTCTTTACAGTTTTGATATTGTCCATGTCTTTCATTCTGGTGTTTCTCCTAATTATGAAAAGAAGATGGTTAAAAAAAAACTCCAACAAAATAACAACCAACCACAAAATAAAGCCCAACCCCCTGAAAAATCTCAGTCAGACAAAATGCCCCCCACACTTTCCTTCCTTTTGTACCTGAAACACTCTTTGTAGTTTCTCCTGTGCTGATAGTACGTTTAACCAGAAACATCAACCTCCCCCCCACCAAGTCTCCAGATGGTTCTTTGTTTTCCTGCAGTTTCCAATTTAATGGCACACGAACTGTGAATCCGTTTCAGACGTTCAAAAAGGAAGATTACTTTTTCAGAGATGTACAAAATAAATTCCACAATAACCATCTGAATAGAAAATACATGGCTATACTTACAGCAAGGAAGGAAAAAATATCACATTCCTTTTCTGAGCTGTGTGATTTTAACTCCTCTGATTTTTCACACCACTATGAGACAGTTGCAGGAAAACTGCACTGGCTCTGCAGGCATTCTAATGACCTTCACCTTAATAGTCTGCATTACTGAAAGGTGCAAGATGTGTCAGGTTCCTCTTCCTACCATACCTCAACATATTGGTGCAGCATCCCAGAAACTGAGAATTATCATTCCTGGTCTACTGTTTAGCTGGAAAGAAAATCCTGCATTTGCAAGTACTAAACATACTACAGGATTAGTCGGCTGAGTCAAGAGAAATGAAGAATGCCCCACCGTTCTCAGTATGCTCACTTCTGAGCTCTCGGGAAAAAAGTTACACAAAGTCACAAAAAGCCAGAGACTCCCAAAAACACCCTTAAAAAAATCCTATAAAATCACTCTGAAAATAGACAAGCCCCAGGAGAATGGAAATTTTTAACTGCAACTGTGTTTAAGGAGTTGTTCCTGAAGACTCCTGGGTACAGGGTACACGGATGACATTCTGCTCCTGGCAGGTTTGGGACTAAGTCATGATATTGTGCATGGCTTTTGGATAGCATCAAGGTGAGCAGTGACAGTCATCATACTCCTAGTAGTATGTCAGTAGTAAGCACAGAAAGATGAAAATAGATGTGAAGTGGTATTGAAATCTAATGTAATGAGATAGGTTTGGGGGAAACAACATTCACTGCAGCAGTAATGAAAAACCCCCTCATTCACTTATTCAGTATTATTTCCTGTTCCTTGGGAGGCTGATATTGTTGTCTTTCCATCCTGAAAGCTAAATCCTCGTAGATTCTGTAGAAATGTACCTAAACCCTCAGAAAACAACCAATAATAGTCAGTCAATATGTCCATAACAGATTCTGAAGTTCAGGCAGTTTCCATGTAACCAATGCTCTTACCCATTATGTCAAACCAGTACTACTTAGCACACCTTTCAAATGGCACACAAGGTGCAGCACAACAACTTTTTTTGTTGTTTTTGCCCCACAAATGTTCTGCCAGAGCATTACACAGATCAGACAAGTCTGTGCTGGGAAATTACGACCTTATAAGCGTATCTGATTGCTGCACTTGAAACTTCGTAGCTGCACTTGGAAAAAATGACCTTTCAGTACCAAGTGTAGTGATTTGGAGAGTACTTAAAAAAAAAAAACCAACATAATTTTTCAAACTTTCCCAAATTAAGTTTTAACACGCTTCAGCACAAAGTACATTTTTGTGCCTTATGTCAATGTGCTTATTTTCTAATCTTTCACAATTCAATGGAGTACTCCCCAAAGCAACAAAAGCCACCTCCAGCCATCTGCTTTTGTTGATTCTTTTTGACTTGTCACCAGAGCTGTTACAAAGAGACAGACACAGTGAAGCAGCTCTTCCAATTAATTCTTGTGCTACATTAGGCTGGCCTCAAACCTGCATGAACAGCATTCAAAGCTGGTCAGCTGTGAAAGTCGCTGTTCCTTCTAAAGCACAACAGCAATTACACTTGGAAGAAAGGTTTGTGTTGATAGACCGAGCTAAAGAACTCAGCCTGTACAGCCTATTGATGTTCATTACAACCAAAAAGCCATGAGGAGGTAGGGATCAGACTGCAGGGAGAGTGCTTTGGCTCAGCGAGTCAACCCAACCAGCACCAACCGCCTCTCCCTGCTGACAGACGTCCTCAGATGTCACTTCAAACCTTACCAGCGTCAGTACCTATTTCTATGATACACGATTAGAAGTAATCACAGAACTGAACTTCCACCTCCGGGAATTAGATGTAAAACACAGGAAGAAGCTGAAGCTGCCAGCAGCCCACCACCGCTGCATCTGGTAACTGTGGTAGGACACCCCTGGCCTTTCCCAGCATGGATCAGCTTCTCCTGCATCTCTCCAGCCCCATGACCACAGAGGACAGGCAACTGTCCCCACCGCGGCCTTTCACCGCCAGGTCTTCAAAACAAGCAGCTCTCACCTACACATTTACAGACACAGCAGTTTTAGCAGATAGTTTTGTGCTCAATATTCTTGAGCCCAAACATCCTGTTATTTTAATACAAAAAACCCCCCACCCCCAAACAGAAACTACCTTTCCATGCCTTCCTTGCTCTGACAGGCTGAAATATTCAAGCAGGCGCCCACAGCTCCCTCCTCCACGAAAGCCTGCCTTACTAACTTTAGCTGGAAGTTAACTTTTTTTCTTTTTTACAGTTGAAAACGGTTTTGCAGCAGAGCGCAGCCTGTCGCTCCGCCGCACGGAAATCACGGCTGAAAACTGCACCGCACCGTCCGACAACGAAAACGAGCAGCTCCAGAGAAAGGGCAAGGACGAATTCAAAGCAGGACGAGCACCAGACCTAATGGCCCGAAGGACACCGATATTCTCAGGGAAAGACCCCAGCGCAGGCGTTTCCTCCCCGGCTGCCCAGAAGGGCTGTCCGTTTTGGAAAGAGCCCCGACCACCCCCTCCCTGGGCTACCCGCACCTGGACCGACCGGCGCTCTTCCGCACCGCCTGGGCCCTGCCCGCCCGGCCCGGCCCGGCGACCTGAGCGGTAGCTCCCGACAGCCCCCCGAGGCGTTTTGAGGCGACGATGAGACAATGACGCGGAGGAGTAACGTCCCAGGGTGCCCGAGGAAGAGGCCAGGCCGGGTAATGACCCCACCCGCCCTAAAGGACACCCTTTTCCAGGCGGGGCGGGATGGGACGGAGCCGGGGGCCGCCGGGCGGAGGCAGCGGGGAGGCTCAGCCCGCCTTCCCTCTCAAGACGGCCCCAGCAACGTCAAGTTGAAGCCCCAGTCAACGCTGCGGGAACTCCGGCTGCGACGCAACATGCTCCGCCGTCCCGTCCCAGCCTCTCCCCACAACAACTTACTCACCCGCCACAGCCCGGCGCCGGCCTGCCCCGCCGCGCCAACTCCTGGGTGTCCCGCACCCCACCGCGCAGGCGCGGCCGCCAACGGCCGGGGCAGCCTCTGCCCCCGCCTGGACCGGGCTAGGCGGGGCGGGGGGCAGCGCTCCGCCCCCGCCACCGGAGGGGCGGGGCTTTGTCCGCCATGTCGGTGGCGGGGCAGGGGTAGTGTGGGGGATAGTGTTTTGGTGTTGCGAGTGGGATCCCGTAGGGATCCGCATCTGCCTCTGAGGGGACGCGCGGCTTCCCCGGGGACTGCTCGCCTCTCTGGGAGTGGCGGGGCTCACGGCCCGGTGCTTCCCGCCCGAACGGGACGGGTTGCCCTCGCAGCGTTACGGCACCTCCTGTGAGGGCAGGGGACAGAACCTCCGGGCTGAGCAGCCGTGGGTCGTGTCTCCCCCTCCGTGGGGCTGATAAATCTCAGCCTGCCGGGCCAGCGCGTTTCCCTACAAAGGCAGATTTCTCCTGCGCACTGAAGAACAAAAGATGCGGTTTATTTGCCTGTGCGTGCGCGGGCGAGGGACAAAAAGCGGCATTCAGCCGGTGTCAGCAATGGCGGAGCACGGGCCCAGCGTCTTGGCTGCCTCCACCCGGTGGGTACCGGCGCGGAGCTGCCCCCGGCTCTTTGTCATTGCAGCCCCGCGCAGGCGGCGGGAACAGCCGCACACCGAACCCTTCGGAGATGAGGAATGCCTCATTATGCGGGGAGGACTAATTAAGGGCGAGTGTTGACATACGTGAAAAGGAGCTCTGCGGCGGCCTTGCACCGAGGACAAAAGAGCAGTGCGCTGGTTGGGAAGCAGAGCCCCCGAATCCCCCAGGGTACCTTAGAAAGGAGAAAAGGGGATCCTGGAGGAGGCCAGGAACGTTGAGCAGCGTGTCCCCGCTGTGTGCCGAGCGGTGATGATCCCTGTGCCGGGCCCTTCCCGAAGTGGCGCTCAGCAGGATGGGATGGCGGTGCCAGGAGCTATCCAAAGCAAACACCCGGCCCAGCGAGGGCCGAAAGCAGCCAGTCCCCGTGACTCACTGCTTGCACCTGCATGCTTTTCAATAATGTTGTTGTTTCCCCTCCTTCCTCCTCCCAATAATTAGGGATGCCTAATTCTGCCCTGGTGAGACCTCAACTGGGATATTGTGTCCAGTTCTGGGCACCTCAGTTCAAGGACAGGGAACTGCTGGAGAGAGTCCAGGCCAGGGCTACAAAGATGATGAAGGGAGTGGAGCATCTCCCATACAAGGAAAGGCTGAGGGAGCTGGGTCTCTTTAGCTTGGAGGAGACTGAGGGGTGACCTCATTCATGTTTATAAACATGTAAAGGGTGAGTGTCAGGAGGATGGAGCCAGGCTCTTCTCAGTGACAGGCAATGATAGGACAAGGGGCAATGGGTATAAGCTGGAACATAGGAGGTTCCACTTGAATATGAAGAAAAAACTTCCCAGTGAGGGTGAGGGAACACTGGAAGGGGCTGCCCAGAGAGGTTGTGAAGTCTCTGTCTCTGGAGATATTCAAAACCCGCCTGGATGCGTTGCTGTGTGACCTGATCTAGGTGTTCCTGATCTGGCAGGGGGATAGGACTAGATGATCTTTCAAGGTCCCTTCCAATCACTGAGATTCTGTGATTCTGTGATGCACTGTAAAACATTTAGAATTAGCCTCAATTGAACCGCTACAACTAGCTCGTTCACATTAACTAACAGGAAAACCACTGCGAATTTGTAAGTGTGATCAAAGATCGTTCTCAAAGCAAAGGTAGTACTTCCCTTTGTCTTGACGTCGGACCCGTTTCTGCAATCCCTTAATGCTAACAATAAAACTCACATTCTTTAAAAACAATGAAATAAGATGCTTAGTCTCAGAGTTCAGTGAAGGTGAGTAAAAGAGGCAGAATCTGACTCTTGACAGTTATAATTTTTTCCTCTTTCTACTGTACATGACAATGCACTAAACCTTTTGAAGGCAGTTTGGATTAATTGTGAAGTTTTAACTGGATGAGATCTAATTGCAGCTCCTGGCTATGAACCTTCCGGGAAAATAGTATGAAAGTTGCCTTTTGGTGTAAAATACATGGAGTCTTACCTGTCAAACTATGGATTCCTGAGATTCTGTTCTCCCTGGTTTAGTTTAATATTTTAGATTACTTTTAATTTTTTTTTGGTAGGAGGTGCTTGTTTGTTACAAGTGTTACTTACTGACTGTTAAGTGAGGGTTTATATATTTATATATTTGCAGCTTAAAAGAAGAATATCACACCACTTGGAAAGTTCAAGGAATTTACAAAGCTGTAGGTGAAACTTCAGAGTGTTGTTTTCCATTACTGAAGTGTTTTATATTTTCTTTCGATTTTTAAAGTATATTGTCTCCATTTCATTAAACACAGAAGCTCAGTAATATGCTTAACCCTTGCTTGGGGGCCCTTTCTGCAAAAATTTGATAGACCCAAAGGTAAGCGTGGAAGGAGGCAAGATTGGACTTACCTGGTGTAATGATGCAGGCTCCCCGGCGGCAATCACATATTGATACAGAAGATTAGGTCTATTACTGGAAATCAGAGTCCAGCTGGAGACATCCTGACCTACTACAATAGGAGTCAGTGTCCTGGTGAATTCAGTGGTTTCTTAAAAGCTCTTCTAAGTACAGCTGTTCTCCCTCAGGACTGAAACTATTGACAAAGCACAGGAATAAGAAAACTCTTCAGGAAGATAATACCGTGTCTTCAACTCCAGTATAGCCTAAAAGATCAGTTTTTCTTAAAAAGCTGGAAATTTTCAAGTTAGAGGGTTATTAGAATCAAGACATCACTGAACTCCTTTTAGACTCCGTGCGTTTCATACGGCTTATTCTCTGGCAAGAAATAGCACATGAGATGAACAGAAGCAAATGGTCCTTTTCTTACTGCGTGGTGAATGGAAGCAAAGAGCCCAGACGGAGTTCTCTGAAAACACTCTAACAGGGTATTCATGAGATGAATGCGACCATCTCATGCCCCCTTTGTCAGGGGAGATGAGATGCACTGGTGTGGAAGACAGCAACAACCCCTCAGCTTGTTCCATAATGTAGGAGTGAATCTCGGTGTTGACAAAAGTAAAGCAGTGTTTTAGCTGTCACCACCCATCCCATCAAGGTCACAGTGGAATCGGTGCACATAGTGTATCTAAAACCAAGCAGAACATTAATTTTTAAGGGATATTTTTAAACCATGTATTTAACAAGGTTAACCCATGCCAGAGGAAGCCATCAGCTACTTATAATTAAACAGCAGCACATCGGCTAATATTGATTGACCTTGAGACAGCAGTTGTTGCCTGAAGCCTTTTGGTAAGTGGCCCGGAGCTGGGGCAGAATGGGAGGGAAAGGGGAGCGTAAAATAAACAGGGGACCAGAATCTGGTTATTCTGTGCTTGGCAATGACAGCACGTTCCACTGCACAGTGTCCTTTCCCCACATGCTCCTTGCAGGAACGTTAAGCCTTGTAGGCTGCCACACAGGGAGAAGTAGCTTCAGGGAGTGAGGTTTCTGGGAAGTTGAGCTGTGCAATGGAAAAAGGAGCCATTGTTTTATGGGAAATACTGGGTGAGTCAGCATTCACGAAGAGGGTGTTACCCCCACGCAATGAATGGAGCATCTATACAGGCGGCTGGACTCTTGGGCTGGAAATCCACAGGAAAAGTGAATTTGGCATCGATTTTAAAAGTAGCATGGACTGCATAAAACTGTGAAAAATTCAAGACAACCTGAGCAACTGTTTGTACCAGATAACACGCCTTTGGAAATAACGTCTGATGTGAATTCTCAAAACAAAGACACTTTCAAGTGAAATTACAGTGATGATACGGTGTAGTTTATGAGAATTGTCCTTGGCTGTGTAACAAGCAAACATACTTCTAAAGCTGAGATTGTGTGCGAGGACTGGGGAGATTTATGAGCAAATAATGTTTCCGACGGACCTCCCGTGTGACCTTAGTCAAGCCATTATGCATTTGGTCGCTCCTAAAGCTTATCTACAAATGTGTTAATAAATGCTTGTTTTTATTGTAAGCATTTTAGGACAGAGTCTGCTTTTACTACAAAGCCATACATCACCCAGCATAGTAACAGCCTGGCGGTACTACCTTCAGATGACTGATGATCATAAACACCAAAGTGAGATGATTTACCACTTTTGTCCAAGATGGAAGCAATTTACAGCCTGAATGATAGCGAAAACCAGACCCTGCAGATTCCTGGCTTACCATATCAGCAGCCTGGGAGTTTCACGCAATTATCAGTATTGGAAAAACTATCTACTGTAACTTTAGCTCAACAGGGAAAATGTTGTGGAAGCTAATGGCTAGATGTGATGGGAAAATAATTCTGAAACATTAGGAGGTAAATCTGACCACTCGCATTTCATGTCATCCAAAAAATCTACTCTCTGATCCCGCTTCAGGTTGCAATGATGTTATCTCTTGCAGAGTGGGAAACAGTCTTCAGGTATCTGTGCTGATAATGTCCGAACATTATCTATTTAATTCCAAAACATTATACATTAAAAAACGATCATGTTAGTCTTGGAGTAACAGGCCATCTTTAATAACATTGCAAAACGCTTGACTGTATCACCTTGTGTATTTGAGTTCAAGGTAGTACCTGTCCTGACTACTGGATACCACATTTGACGCTTCCAAACTTACATCCCATGGGCATATCTCTGTAATGGACTATTCTCAAAGGAGAAACCACACAGTCTTAATTTCCTAAGAATCCTCAGGAAGCGATTTGGGGCAGGTGCACATAAGCAAGATCTCTTGTGAATCTTTTGTATTTTGAGATTCAACTGAAACCAGGATGAGCTGACAGCATGACAGAGAGGAGCACACAAGAGCTTATAAATAGAGTCCTGAAAAGATGATTTGATTTCCATTCTTTGGGATGCTATAGCTATTCAGAGATACTGCAAAGTAATCTCTGGTAAATTGCCCGTGATTGAAGCAAATGGTAACTCACTGAATAGAGCCCCCTGGTCCTTACCAGGCTGAAACTCACTACAAAAGTTCTGATTAAGAGATGAAGGACTTTTTCTTTTGTTGTAACATGTTCCTAATTCCTTTCTAAAATAGGGATGGGTAGCAACAACATCTTCCCTCTCCAAATATTTCTTGTGCCATTAAATACTAGTCACGGAGCAACCGAGACTTTCCATGCTGGATCATTTTTAACTGTCTTTCTACATTGCCATCCCAGTAAGATTTCATCCCCCAAGTCTTCTTTAATGGAAAGGGATTCTTTTGCTCAAGTACTTTCTCATGCTTTTCCAATTTCCCTGTGGTGTACCTGCCACAGCAGATGTTGTGCTGCCTTCTTAATACGTGTTTTAGATCTCTTCATCATCTTTTCTGGAGATAAAAGCACGTTGAACACTGCTGTAAGCTTTGGCATTTTTTATAAATTGATTCCATTTGAAACATAGTCCTTCAAATGGCTTTTATTTTCACAAGTATTTAGACGTCTATCTGTAAGACCAAACTACAAATCTTGAAATTGAATCTTACTGGGAATGAGTGCTATGATTTTTTTATGTAACGCTTAGTGGAGTGCGGCCCCAGTCATTCTCCTCGTCCTTTCTTCATTGTCTTTTGTCCTTTGCCACTCAGAATTCTTGTATTTTTCACAAAGCTTTCCGGTGTCTAGAGTGCTGAAGAGGGTCGGAACAGGTTTTTAGTTATATTCTGTCTTCATATGACACCTGAAACAAACAACAGATATAGAAAAATTGAAGCAAGTAAATTCTTGGATTAGTGAAATTACTCTAAATCCATTACCCCAGTAATTAATCTTTATTGTTCGACCAGATTGAAATCTCTAAGTATGTGTGATATAAAATATTAATCCTATGTTAACATGTTCTCAGTATTACAAACAAAAATTCCAAACAAAACAAACATGCAAACCTTGTAATTTATGATCTGTTAATTTATATTGTCGGTATTAAAAATGGTGATGGTGCTGACATAGAAGCCAGAGAGCCCTAAGTTCTTGGAGTCAAGATAGCGAGCCACACCTTCCAAGAAGAACAAGACAACTAAGAAACCTGAAAATAAAACCATCTGTGAAGAACAGTCTGGGGAGTAAACATCCAAAATGAAGCATGTCTTTGCACGTCCCCTACTATGGTAACATAATGGGAATACAGCACTAAAAATGTTCAAAGCAGTGAGCGGGGATTTTTAACTACATCAATCCTTCTACAAGAGTAGTCCCTCCGGCGTCATAAAGAGTACTCACTTGAGTAGGGCTCACAGGAATGAGATCAGAACACTAGGAAAAAAAAAGAAGAAGAAGAAAGGACACAACTATGATAAAACTATTGAGTAAGTACAAAATAAATAGCTTTTAAGTTGTGGGTTTTCTGTTGCTTCAAGCAGATCTGGATAGGCACCCAGGATAATCAATTTGCTTGCATAACGACAGCGTTTATTTTACTTTTAAAAAGTCATCATCAGTGTTTGAGAGAAGGAGTGCTGGTTTGAATCAGGCATGTTGCAAACAGATGTTATGCAAGCTTCCCCAAACAGCCCTGCCAGTGCATTGCAATCCTGAGTTATGACATCCACTGTAACTGCGGCAGTCCGGGCCCTTTTTTGGGTCACAGACCGATCTGTTGGTTTTCCCAAAATGGGGATGATATTTTCGTGATGGATACAAAAACGTGAAGAAGATCACCATATTATTTTTCCTTTCAGAGCAACAGAATTTGGACACCATCTCTGAGTTACACGGACTATCAGTTATACAGGACGATGGAAAAGTACATTATTTGCACATTATATGATTGTGATTGCCAGCAATGTGCCCTTGTTGCCAAAAGGGTCAATAGAATCCTGGGCTGCGTAGGGAAGAGTGTGGCCAGTAGGTCGAGGGAGGTCATTATTCTCCCCATGTATTTGGCACTGGTGAGGCCACAACTGGAATACTGCATCCAGTTCTGGGCTCCCCAGTTCAAAAGAGACAGGGAACTACTGGAGACANCTTTAGCAGGGGAGTTGGACTGGGTGATCTCTAGAGGTCCCTTCCAGCTCTGACAATTCCGTGACACTAACTCTACTTTTGCCCTACTAGCAAAAACATCTTCTGGTTCATTCCCACAATGTGTTTGTTAAGGGACAGATTCTTGCAGTTCCCTTCTATTCCTACTTTTGAAGGATAAAAGGAAGTGATTTCCAAATACCATTTTCAAAAACTGTCGTAGGCTTTTAATGAAAATACTCCCTTGGCCTACAAGTGTATGAAATGGCTACATCCTTTCATAACCTTCAAACAAAAAAAAATATGAAGAAAAAAAGGACAAGAAACAAACCAAATCTCAGGGAGTGCTACAACTTCAATATACTTTTGAAGGACCCTGCAAATTCTTGAACAGGAGATGAAGTGCTGTTGCTAATACAGATTAAAAGCTTTAAACAGAGAACGGCAGATGAGAAAATCAGCAGAGATGCTACTGTGAAACACACTGTATTTTGGAGTATCTCATAAAAGCAAAAAATTTTCACAGTAAAAATTTTTGCTTGGAAACCTAAATAGCCCATTTTCTTATTATATATCCTAATGTCCTTGGTGCATATTTCATATTTTTAAGTACATGCTCCTACCATACTTCTTTAGACTTTGATCTTGAAAAGAAAGATGGTGGGAATAGGCAAGTAAAGCAGAATAATAGTTTTTATATTATTCTTTACTAAAACTTTATTGCACTTTCCATCTTTAAACAATAAAAATACCTTGATAAAGCTTTCTTGAGCCTAACGGCCTGAGCCATGTGATCAATAATTTTATTATACTATTCTTTTTTTTTGTTGTTAAAGAAGCAGAAAGCACTGCAATAACTTGCCTAGCAGTGCCAAACAAGTCAGGGTGAAAATTAAAAGGTTGAAACATCGTCACCTACAGCTCTGCACTGGTATTATTTGGCACCATTTCTTTTACAGAGCTTTAGGTTTTGGGGTTTATGTGCAGGCACTGCGCTAAGTTCAATGCAAGGCAACAAGTTGTGGTGAGAAAGGAGCCAGACTTAGTGCACGTCACCAAGAAAGGACTTTATTACAGTTCGGGAATAGTCTGAAAAACATTTAGGCATCCGATATGTTGTAATACATACTACTTTTCTTCCCTCTAAAATGTGGTTATTGGATCTGTGAGAGAAACATAAGCTTTCCAATGACTAAGCACTGAACACTGAAGGCAAGTTGAGGCTACCTGGCAAAACACAGAAGATGCTATGGGTGAGCTGTGGGGCAGGTGAAGCAGGGGTGCATCCCTGATAGTATGGCCATCAAGAGGATTCCTTGACAGCGAGACTCACCAGGCTGTGAAACTGTTCCGCGGAAAACGGTGGGGATCTTATCCTTGGAGGATCCATTCGCCTAGGCTGCAATGTTCAGGGGCTGGGAATAGCCCACCCTGGGGAGCAGAGCTGGCAGGCTCCAGTCTACCGCGTCCTGAGGGAGGAGCTCCCTTCTGGGCTGTGAACGGTGCCACCCTTCACCCCCGGGGAGCACCCGCTTCTTCCCTGTGCTCGCACCCCTCACCGACGCGCACTCTCATCCCTCCTCGCCCTCAACCTTCAGGAGGCGGCGGCGGCGGCTCGCCAGCTCCTGACAGCCTTCGGGCCACTGACGGCTCGGGCCCTGGGCCTCAGTGGGCCCTCGGCCTCAGTCAGGACAAGGCAGCCCCCGGCCCCGGCTCCCCTGGAAACCGCCCCGCCTGCTGTGAAGCCGGCAGTCCCCGTTCCTCCGGTTGCGCGGACCGTGCCGCCCCCTCCCCGGCCGTCCCCCGCGGCCACTGTCGCCCCACTCCCGGGGGATCCCACCGACCGCCGCCTCCCCCGCGCCCGCCAGCGCCAGGCCCAACGAGCGCGCCGGCGCCGGGCTAGAACGTACG
>VXBJ01005362.1:704896-737242 GCA_013400055.1 Nycticryphes semicollaris | reverse complement strand
TGTGTCTAGACAGATTTGTTGACAACAACAGTGGTTTTATATTTTTAATTATAGGCAGGGTTGGTTGGTTTTTTTTTTTTCCTGGATGAAACTTCACATCGTGTTTTGAGGACTTAACCCACTGATTATAGTTGCCTGATCTGCATACAAATTTTTAAAAGCAATGTAAATATGGAAGTGAAAATCGAGGGCAAAAACGTTTGACAGTCACTCATCGACTGTGTCCCAGCCTCTGCTAAGGAGGAAGTTCATCAGACAAGTACAAAACCAGCAATAGCAGCCAGAGGCAGGTCAGAAAATCGACACCTGGAATCGTCAGAAAACCTTTTACCCCATTCTTTTAGTTTTAAAATGCTAAAAAATAAATAAGTAAATTCACTGACTCGGTATTCTGTGCATTCTGTGCTTCTCTTTCAGTTCTTTCATGCTTCACTGTGCTTCCCTTCCCCCCATCTTACTTTTCCTCCTTGTCCCCTGTTTCTTCCTTGTTTAATTTTATTAGACTCATGGGAACGCAGCACCATAGCTGTAAAAAGCCGTTCTGCTTGTTCTCGTGTGCAGTTTCTGTTTATTCATATTGTGAGTCTTGTGGTTTGTGAAGCAAAGTTTGGTGTAACCCTTACTGGCTTACTTTGCACTGAGTGTACTGCTGCTAAAAAAATAAAGAGGTTGGGCTTCTTTCCCATGGTTTTCGTCTATGAATAGTATTTTTATACTACAGATTACTAAATGCTTAAATTATGTTACTGTCGTGGTGTAAAGAAAGGAGATTGTGAAAAATGTTGTCATAAAAATCTGTATAAATGTCCCAGGATATTGCCCACACTTCTAAAAAAAGCATTTCTTCTGAAGTTAAGTGTATGTTTTGGTGTACTGGGAGAGGAATTGCTTCACTTCACAACAAACCTCATGCATTAGAGGTAGATTTTTTTAAAATGATTATTATTTTAAGATGTGATTGCCAAAGGTGAGTAGAAGTTATTTAGGAAGGTTGGTTTGCATTTCCACCCCCTCCAGTGAATGTTGTAATATGTATGTCCCATCATATTTGAAAGTTATCTTTGTACAACTGTTTCTATTCTTCAGATGTAAGTGTTTGTCAGCAATACAGCGTCTTTCTGAGCTCCTGAGTCTTCTTGAAGTAGTGCCAGAGACGGATTTTGGTGATTAGAACATGAATAAGTATAGCAGTCGGAAGACAAAGCCGTAGCTTTTGGAAGTGGCTGTCGGCAGACAGATAGTGAGGCAGTGTTTTGAGTGGGAAGCGTAGCTGGGATTGTTTTCATGCAGTTATATGTATTTTATTTTTTTTTAAGTTGACTGGAACAGTGTGTCCTTTTGAAACCTTCAGTGTGTCACGTTAGGGAACTGGTCTTACTACCAGCAGTTTATCGGGTTAATGGGCAGGTAGAGTTTGGAGCTCTGGTGTGCTTCTTACTTGCACTATCTGACAATTTTCTTCCATGGATGTTCTGACTTGGACTCCCAGAGAGATGCTCTTCAGTGGAAATGCTGGTAATTACCTTTCAGAACGTATTTTAAAAGGTCATCTATTTGTCTCTCATTAGCAACAAAAACTGAGTTAGCAATCTAATGGCATCCTGTAAGATGCTCATTAGACTACATGGGTTAGGTGTTGCCTTCTGCCTTTTTAATATCTGGTTCCTTTTTCCTTCTTTTTTCCTCTTCGCTTTTTTTTCGTAGACATAGGGGTCTTTTTTTGGCTAACATTTACAAGGATAAGCTTGATTCCCTCCTCTCCCAAGAACTTGGGTCAAGGTTCTAGTCTTCCAGGTCAATCTTATGTTGAGTTACATATTAATAGTGTCCATTTCTGTTTGGTCTGAATCTGGAAGCAGCGCACATTCCGTGGCAATGGGCTGTAAATAGTCTAAAAGCCTTTATCGTATTCTCTGGATTCCCTCTGTAGCACTTGCTCATCATGGGGAAAGCAATGACGTCAGTCTTTGAAAAGTAAACTGTTTTGAATTATTGACTGGCCACCACGCACTCAGCGACGGAGATGAATACATGTGGGTTCACTCACCAGAAGCCAGATTAAAATGAACAAAATCCCTCACTAAATGGATCAAGCAGCCAAGAAGTTTATTCTCTGAAATGATGTCATAGCAGGGTGCACAGAGAGGGTGCGGAGAAGAAAAACTGGGTTCTGTGATTGATTTACACTCTGTTTAATAGAAATTGAAGCTATCCTTACATAGCTTATATTCTTTGTATAAATTACATGTAATTTTTTTCCTTAAAACTTGGGAAGTGTGATGGCTTCCTATTGAAGCATTCTGACAAGAAGAGTGCCTCAAAACCTTCCAGAGTGTTGAGAAACATAGAATTGTACCGCAAGGCTTATAAATCCAGTGGATTTCATTCACACAATGAAAGAATTGAGGATATTGTCACCACAACTTGTTAAGTTGATGCTTTAGGTTTACTAACTTCTGATGCTTTCAGATACTGAGTTGGGATTTTCTGATACTGAGTTGGGATGGGTAACACTTATTAGAAATGATTTTTCTCACTCTTCTCAACATACAAGTCAAAAAAATGTTGCCCAAGAAAAGTGATGAATTTATGATGAAATAAACACTCTTAAATCACGTCAGCCAATTAGTTCGACATTTCAGAAATGGATTAATCAGTGGATTTCATTCACACGGTGAAAGAATTGAGGATATTGTCACCACAGTTGGTTAAGTTGGTGCTCTAGATTTACTGACTTCTGATGTTTTCAGATACTGAGTTGGGATGGGCAACGCTTATTTGAAGTGATTTTTCTCGCTCATCTCAAAACACAAGTCAAAAAAATGTTGCCCAAGAGAAGCGATGAATTTATCGCAGAATAAGCACTCTTAAATCACGTCAGCTGATTAGTTCGACATTTCAGAAATGTATACGAGATTAGCTTAATTCAATTAGCCCAGAAAGCATTTAGCAGGGTCTTAAGAGCTACTTGAGAGTGCTGTGATAATTGTAGAGCGCGATCCCAGCTAAAAGTAGCGCTGCCACCGTCCTCCGGCCGCCTCGCTGCCGGCCCAGAGCTCTCCATTGTGCTTAATTGCTGAGAGAAGCCAACGCGGACCCCGGGGGCTGACGAAGTGCTGTGGTCTGGGGAAGGTTTGAAGCTGAGCAGCATTTTTGTGCTCTCTAACACCAACGTATTTCAGTGTCTCTTGTTGTAATTCCTCAGTCTGGAACAAGGACTATTTTATTTTATTTTTTTTTTCCCTGATTTCTGGCTGATAATGCGGCTTTTGTGGCGGAAGCTCATTCATCGCTGTACCAGCTATTGAAAAAACAGAAAGTGAACTTTAAAAAAAAAATAAATTATTATTTCTCTTAAAATACTAGCTTTGAACATACCCCTTAGAGCTTTCTAAAACTGAAATTTTCCTTTATGAAGGAGCCCGATTCAGATTAGCCTATTTTCTTTATCTTCTTTGCCAAGTGTCTTACTGTGTTCTGGATGTTCTGCGGTTTGGAATAAAGCTATAGAAAAAGTTAGGATTTCCTCCTTACGCTGGAAATACTACACTTGCTGGCCACCCGCATGTGGAACTCTTCAGGGGGGAAAAAAAACCCCCTCCTATTAAATATCTCTGTTTGTAAAGAATTGCATTTTCTTACTGTTGGAGTTTACAGTGACATCAATAAAGGTGCTGAGGCTAACGCTTTCTACAGTTCTTGGAAATACATCCTGAAATGTAGAGCCTTTGTGATTTTATTCCAAACAATTTCGTTTAAAGGAGGATTCCCAAGGAAACTCGTCTTTTCAGCGCTTAATAAAATGTCAGGTTCTTTCTGGTTTAGTGGTCGGTTGCTCTTTGGGGACTTAGCAGGAGAAATCCAGCGATCTAAAAGGAATTGTGCATCTGTTCCTTGGTAGAGTGGTATTAATACATCTGTGAACAGGGGGAAATTGAGCAATTGTTGGATGCAATCTAAGTCCAAGTTTGTGTCAAAATACCACACAGTCAGCATTTGTAATCCTTCCATGTTTCCAAGGGGCGTCCTGAGTTTGAATTCTTCCTGTCTCTCTGCCCGCGTCGGTCTGGGCCACTCTCAGAAGTCAGGACAACCCTCCAGGCGGTCACAGGATTTTTGGGGAGGCAGTTGCGTTGGAAGCTGACTGTCTGCTGTCACAGGGCCTTGAAAGGAAGCAATCTAAGGACTAATCCAGTGAAGTGACTAAGACCTCCAAAGAGCACTCAGGAAGTGGTGTTGATGGCTGTGCTGCATTGCTTCCTCTGAACGTTGGGTCTGTCCCAAAGTAACGTTAATAAAAGCTGCTTCTCCAACTGCTGTCTCCCAGTTAAAACTTAAAAGCAGAAAGCTTAACCCATTGCCGTGAGAGATCCCGAGACAGTTTTGAAGAGTAGCATACAGCTTGGGGTTATGCAGGATAATTAGCGCAGGTAATTACGTTCTGATGGCCTCCATCCCCCTGCAGTTTCAATTGGATGTGGTATAGTTTTGCGCAGCCTGCCCTAAATTGTGGAGTGTTTGCTGTAGTGTGGAAAAGTTTTCATTCCAATCTAATGATGCTTTAAACGATTTCTGCGTAAAACTTTATAAAACCCTTCTCAAACCAGAGCATCCAGCAAGGAGGCATCAGTGAACTGAAGCTTTCACTGCTCTTATTTTGTACCTGTGACCCACCTGAAAGGATGCTGATCGTGTGTTAGATGTTTTGCCTCCAATGTCTTACTTTGTGTGGGGGTGATATCACTCATGAGCTCACTCCAAAGGGAGCTGACAATAGCTTTTCAGCCTTTTTCATTCTGTCATTTTCTTCTTCTTTTTTTTTTGTTTGCTCTTCGGGCTTTGCTGCTTTTTCTAAACATTTTCTGTCTCTGCGTTTACTCTTGAAATATTGTCTTTATTACCTTTGATGGGATTTCCATGGTTTATTTTAACCATTAATTTTGCTTTAAATAGTTCAAATGTTGTGTCACGTTTATACCTGCTTGGTCTCTTTTCCTGAATAAATGTAAATAGTATTAAAATGAGTAACTTTTCAGCCAGTTGTACGATTAATGTGTTCTCTTCTGTCAGTTTTTTAATTTTGTGCTGCTGAGTACGTGTGCTAAAATAGCTTCAGCTCCAGTTGAACTAGGTATAAAGGAGGTAGCTTTAGTACTCCTGCTGGAAATATGGAATTTGTGAGTGTGTCCAGGTTTTGTAGTTTTTCTAACCTGTTCTGAATTTTGTGCTTTTATATTTAGGCTTCTAGTAGCACAGAACCTAACTAATGTGAAACTTTGGAGGAAGGCTTGTGTCCAGTTGCACTCAGAGCAGGTGCTTCCATTTGGGTGTTTTCATGATTTGGGAAATTTTTTTTTTTTTTTTTTCATTTTCCCCCAGCCTATTGCTTATTTTTTAATGGGTAAGTAGTTGAGCCGAGTTATTTAAATACGCTGAAATGAAGAAGCTGTTCTTTCTGTACACGTGGAAGAGATTACTTGCATTGAAATTGGTTTCTATGCTTCGGCAGTCCTTCATTCCAAATGCTTATTAAGTACCATCTATTATTTCTCTGACTTATCTTTCGGACCTTGCATGTTGTTTTTATTATGATTTAAATTTCAATATATTCATCTTAAGATTTTGTATTACCATTTTATACCAGTTTTATTCATTTTTTTTTTATTTATTTATTTTGAAATACTGTCTTCGAGTGCACTGGAGCTAGAGATACAGAAGTGTTTTTAATCCCACTTTTTTTTTCACATGGAAGGCCACCTTCCTTTAGCTTCACTTGCTGCAGGTGCCTCCTTGCTTAGTTTACCAAGTCATGTGCCTGGTCATATCCAAGCCCTGAGGAACCCTCTGATCCAAGGTTTCTTTCTGCTCTCCTACTTGCTATCCCCATTCAGATCATTCTGCTTCTTTAACTATGTTTATAGTAGTACTAAACGGAGGCTCTGTCCTCCAGGCTTTCTTTGGGATGGGGTTGTTCAGCAGAAACAAGATGGATTTTTGAGTTTTAAGGGCAGGAAAAAAACTTGTTGTTTGAATGTTTTCATTTTTTTTTTCCACTTCTGAATTGTAATCATTCTTGAATGCTTACAGAAGTGTAATTTTTGCTTTAAAAGGATTTGTTAACAAAATCTAGAAAGTCATGGAAATGGTCAGTATGGTTCTGACTAAAAATGTCTTGCTTTTAGCATTCCTTCAGTGTTAAATCAGGGAGATCAACAGTTTTTAAAACTTCTGATATGTGGATCTTGTAGAAAAGCTTCTGAGTGAGGTGTGGACCCCCCCATAGAGCAGAGAGAGACCTCTTCTCAGTAGACTTGCTCTTCTGCAGGTGTGTGATTTCACATGTGCTGGTTACTGTTGTGAAGGTGCATAGACTTGCCAATATTCATGATTCCCCAGCCATTTGATCAGTTGGATCAGGTTACTGGTCCAGCTGAAACTAACCCTTCTCCCCACATCCTCCTGCTTCCCCTTGCCTCCCCTCCATCCCTCCAATTTCATTACCAGTAGAAAATTCACATTGTCACCCTAATTTTGGTGAAGGCACAAAAGAGGGGAGAAGAACACTGATGGTGGAAGTGCTTGGGGCGGGACAATGAGGATGGGTGGAGGACAAACTTCAGGTTGCTATTTCTGGGCTCTGTCATAGTTTGGCAGAGTCTGTAGCTCACTCTCCCTTTCTTTCGTGGACCTATAAGTAGCCTATACATTGGAAGAGGATTTTTGGATGCTGGATCAACAGTCGTTGAAACGCACTCAACCTGGATGCCAACAGGCGTCTTTTTCTATTACAAATAAGGGCCAAGGTCACAAGTATGGAAATACATAATAAACAGCGTTGTAGGTAGTGGTTTCTGTTTCTAGCTTGTAAACTTTTAATTTTTCTCAAAAGCTTTCACCTGGATAATCTAAACTCTAGAAGTGAAGAGTTCCAGGAAATAAAGTGGAAATCTGTTGGAAAAAATTAAGCAGATCTTCTCATGCAAAAAATATGTTTTTAATATGAATGAGTTGGGAAGAAATTATTCTCTGAAAAAGTCTAGATGATGGTAATCTTAATGGCTGTTATTGACGTAAGCACTGTTTACTGAAAACAAAAATACAGAAGCTGATGTTAAAGGAATTTAGATCATCCTGCAATTGAAGCATTCTTTACTATCATTATCCCCAATGAAATGTGGCATTAATAGTTGTTTATTCCAAGATCATCAAGCACTTAAGCATGAATCTTGTTATTTTTCCTTAACACCTGTGGAGAGCCAATGTCTGGTAAGTGATTGTGTGCAAACAAGTGGAAATTAGAGAACTGTGACCAGAAGATGCATTCTTTTAAGCCAACTTTGTTTCTTTCCAAGCTATCAGTGAGGTTAACACATGAGGTCCTTAATGAAAATTGAAGATTTTAGTGAGGTAGTTAAAGTGGATTAATCCCAATATGCTTTTTTTCCCAGCTTTTAGTTATTTGAAGGCATAGGCAGTGTACCTCCCCTGGATTTTCAGGACACAAAGGCAGCTGTTTTGCATGCAACAGTACATGATGTACCAACACGAATAGAGTCTGCTGTGACCTGGAGTTGAGTCATGTTGCCTTCTTCCCCCAGACCAGTGTGGCAGGTCTTACTTCTTCTCACCAAGCAGGTCCTCAGCCCCTGCCATAAAAGAGGGGCTTAAGGGCATTTGCCAGGAAAATGTGGGTTGGAGTGGGGAGAGGAGCTTGTGAGGATGTGTTGGTGGAGGAGAGAGTGGGTAGTGCAATGTGTCATCCTGAAATTAAGACATAGTGCAGATGTCTAAGGTGTGGTCCCTAGTTTGAATGTGCTGATGAGACTGTTTCAGCTACTGAAAATTTGTACTGAGCCCATTTTTTTTGGGGGAGGTGGGGTGGGGAGAAGATGCTATAAAGCAAAGTGGTGAGCTGGGGAAAAAAAAAATGAAATAGGATTTAAAGGGATTTACTAGATTCTGGTCAGATGACATTATCACAGTCATGGTAGAAAATTTGTTTGATGTAGTTACTAGGACTTGGAAGCAAACAAGAGCAAAACTAAAAATACCTCACAGAGATTGTGAAGCCTTTTGATTTTTTTTTTTTAATTGCTTACTATGCCTAGCCCAAAATGCATTAGGAAGGATATGCAGCTCTTGCCTAACTTTCATCAATAGATCTTAAAGTAGACCTTTAATACGATAAATTTGTAGAAGTTAATGTTTTAATCCATATTTTTTACTTTTGCAGAAACTGATACACAAAGGAGCAAGTGGCTTATCCAGAATCACTGAACAGGCAGATAGTGGTTTTGGTGTAATTTATTGGTATGTTTGAAATGACGTTATAGTTTAAATGCAGAAAAAGCAAGATATTTGTTATCTGAGGGCAAAGATGAGAGGTCAGCTGAAGTAATTGGTACACTGGGGACACTATCACATTTTTTTCATGGATACAAGTTTTATTCTGGAAAGACAACTTTTATCTTTTTACACCATTGGGATAAAAATATTTATTAGATGCATTAAATATTCCTGAGTATGTATTTTATTTCTTTAAACGGACAGCCTATTTCCACAAGGCCCTTGCACGAACTGGGAAAAGGTAGGTCAGATTGATTTCACACCTACTTTTGTAATATTAATCCAGACTATTAATATTCTGTGGTATCTGAGATGTGTTGTTACACAGCAAGATACATTTTAAATTAGGTTAGAAATTAATTGGAGGACCTGAATCCAGTTTCTCCAAAGTTAGTGAAAATACGATTGAGAGGTGTCTGAGGTTGTTGTCTTTTCAAAGAGTCAAATGGAGAGGAAAAAGTTCCTTTTAAATATCAGAAGCTAAGAATTAGCTAAAGTTATAAAGTAGAGATTTTTGAAAACCTGTAGCTGAAACAGATTTCTTTAAAAATGTTTATTTTGTTGTTATGAAGATAAAAGTAAATTCCAGGTAGTTTCATGCTTGTTCATTGGGGCAAAAAGAAACACTAACTAAAATACTTTGTGCTTGTAACAAAGTGCAGAGGAATAAGATAGATCCGTTGAAGGTTGAATGTCATTGTGTCTTAATGTCATGTCTTGGTCACGGGTAGAGGTCATAGAAGAACATAGAGGGGTTGAAAACTCTAGGGTGAGAACTCTCATGTCTGACTTGGGGAGCTGTCTGAGCAATGCTGACTTTCTGGGTGCGGCAGAGGCTTAGTCAGAAGAAGGGTGTGACCCACTAGATGTGTGGTGAGGACAGCGAGTTTGACCATGGTGGAAAACCTCCAGTGTTCATGCCTGCGTTACCTGTGCTTTAATATTGGCTGAACCTGTGGCAAACCAGGCGGAGTCGTCTTCAGAAACTGCAAGGTGTGGTTGAGTGTGGTTTGAATGTTATTGCATCCCTTACTCAAAAACTCGGTGAGCTTGTGTTCACGTACTTGGAGATGATGGTGGTAGAGGTGGTTTGTACTCTCCTGTGTCACCGAAACTGCTGGATTATGGTTATCTTGGGATGTTCAGACTAGCAGTGTAGTGAGGAGTTCTTTGGGTATTTTCTTGGCCAGGAGATTCAACTTACTTAACATTAAAAAAAAACCCAACCCTGCTCACTCCCCTTCAATATGCTCTAAGTAGTCTTTGTATTTTAACTTGAAAATTAATAAGCTATTATGCTTTCATTAATCAGCTGTCATGATTAGGTAGCTAGTCCCTGTGATACACACCTGAAGGCAAGCCCTTGTTGGTGAGTTCTCTCCTGGTATGTGTGTCCTTCAGTCTGGCTGAAAGACTGTTATTAGTGCAGTCACTTTTTTTAAGAGTGTCGACTGAGAAGGAAAAATTCAGTTTTATTCATTGATTTCTTCCTGGTGTTCTTTCAAAACTGAACGACTTGTCTCTAAACATTATAAATAAAGCTCTGTTAGTATCAAATGGCTGTTTTGAAGTTTAGGGATGTATGTGGAAGAGACTACAGGTGATATTGTATATCAGTGTTTTTGTAGCTTGTTCCTGAATGTATGTATTATAATAAAATTTTTTTCCATCTTTCTCCCTGTCATACAGAGAAAACACAGAGGCAAGTATGCAGCAATATTTATTTTATTGCTTGCTTTACTTACTTTAGATTTTGTTTCTCCATTTATTGCTACCATCATTCCTCCACTTTGAGTGAAGGTGTGTTACCAGAGTTTGCTCCGCTGCCTCTGCAAGGTAGTGCAAGGCTCTCGCCATTGACTCTTGGCTCAACAGCTAATTTGCTGTATTCATTCAGCTGTCACATGCCGTTTTACTCTTGAATTCAAAGGTAATGAAGACTCTGTTTTGCCGGTCTAGGCCATGGATGGTATCCTGTTAACTCCAGTTACTCCTTATTTGTGAGAGTGCTTTCCGTGAGAAGCTGTGCTGGGTTCTGGTTGTTCTGGATCACAGCTGGACCTTGGTGGATCTCTCATTTCTGTTAGATCAAAGCAGATGTGCTAAATTTTGTTTACCTCTTTGTACTTCCTGACAGTACATAAACTCATGTTTTGATTCTTCTCTGCTGGCTTTTTCTTTGTGGCTTTGGTATGCTTTCAGGCAATTTCTACGACGATTGAGACTTTATTAATTTGTATTCTCTGTGTTTTCTCAGCACGTGAGAGTGTTTGCTGCAGTTGCCAGCGTTCCAGGAGGCGCTTGGAGTTCACAGCAGTGGTTCCTACTTCTGCAACTGCATTACTAATTTCTTAATTTTCAAGTTTGATGCTTGAATCATACATTTCTCTTCCTAGTCCCAGAATTAATAAGTTTCTGGGTTGAAACCGAAACACTATTTTTAATTATTAAAGGTATAAATGCTTTGAGACCCAATTACTTGAGGGAGCAAGTTGGGTGCAGTGGAATCATTAGACCTCTTTTGCTGTAAAAGGGAGGAAGCGGTGGATACAGACTGCTCTCTGTAAAGGCTTCTCAAATTCAAATTAATTTCTTTTCTTGTTCTAGCATATCCCAATTTGGCTAATCTCTTGAGTGTAATGAAAGCTCCATCTCCGTATTGCACTGTAGGTAGGTGAAAGTTCTGGATGGTGGTCTAGGTGTGATTTGATTCCCTAGAGCTTGAATTTTTAAGGTTGTCAATTAGCTGGAAAATGGAGCTTGGATTCTTATTAGTATATATTTATAATGTCAGTGATTTTTCATTGTAGTAGCTTTGTCACTACTTCATGGGAAAAGATTTTTGTACGTTAGTGCAACTTCTACAGCAAGTGTCCTAGCTTAAGTTAGTATTTGGGCTTAACTATCTTAAAATTTTGACTTACTCTGTACTTGCTAAGTTAGTGTGTAGAGTTAATATACAGACACATGAGGCTCAACTGAAAATAGTATTCTACACGAAGAATACCCAGAAATGATTGCCTCTGTGAGTAACCGCGTTCATTGCTAGTCTAGTTCCTTAGGCAGCTGCACTGATGTGATCACATTGACGGGTACCCTACCCTGCCAGTTTCTGAAGCTGTTGGCTGATATCTGTTCATTTGACAGCGTTAGCGATCTCAGATACTCAGCTTTTATACATTTAGTGAGTATTCGTAGCTCAGTAGCAGAGGGAGGCCTGAAGTAGCGGATTTAGCCTCCAGGTTAGCTGCTAACTCTTGGTTTTACCTGCCGGCTGTCCATTTGGCATGTACGTAGCTCTGAAGTAACCACTTTGCTGTTTTGCTTTTGACCAATAAATAGATAAATAAATAAGGAATACTAGCTACTTCTGAGACTTGGGACCAGAGGCAAGGAACTGGAGGAAATGCAGAGAAAGGCAGTCATGGGAGACCTGGGAGGGGTTAGGATTTTTGCATGGGAAGGGGCAGAGATGGAATATGGGAACCTGTGCATTACTAATTTCACTCCTCACAAAATAGCTTTAATGTTAGCCCTCATCAAGCGTGGTTACGTGCTTGTTCCTCTTACTTAGCCTCATTTTCTCAGTCTCGCCCAGCCGGTTTAAAACTGGTTCTGTGGCTTACCTTGAAACTCTGCTTCTATCCTGCACAGGGTAGCCCTTGTAGTTTCAGAAAGTAGTTACTAAAATTGACTTAGCAATGATGTCTTTCTCCAGGTCCACAAATAAACTTGTGGCTCTTTAAAGCACAAAGTACATCCACAAATGCTTACAGTATTCAAAAGTGAATACATACACTATTTCAATTTTTGTGAAAAGTTGGTGTTTTGTAGTTGCAGAGTGTTATGGAACACAGGTGGGTGGCTGCATGTGTGTTTTACAGGCCTATGCAAGGTGTGGGTGGTTTGTATTTAGGAAGGGTGGCAGTTACCTCTGCCACCGCTCTGACTAATTAGTCCTTGTTTTAGATCCCAAATTCTGCTTCGTCTGGCTTCAAGTTTTGATTATGGTCTTCTAATGTAGATATTATTTCTTGTGACACTTTGCTTTTGACCAATAAATAGATAAGTTTGAGGAAGAGGAGGCTGAGGGGAGACTTCATTGCTCTCTACAACTACTTGAAAGGACATTGTAGAGAAGTTGGTGCTGGTCTTTTCTCACAGGTGATTAGCGATAGAACGAGAGGGAATGGCTTCAAGCTGCAACAGGGTAGGTTTAGGCTGAACATGAGGAAAGAATTCTTCCCAGCAAGAGTGGTCAGACCCTGGAATGGGCTTCCCAGGGAGGTGGTTGAGTCCCCATCCCTGACTGTGTTTCAGAGTGGTTGAGATGTGGTGTTGGGGGATATGGTGTAGGGGAGAACTTTGTAGAGTGGGACTGATGGTTGGAGTCGATGATCCCAAGGGTCTTTTCCAACCTGAATGATTCTATGATTCTGTTTGGAGTTACACTGATGTCCTTCCTGAAAAAGTGAAATAACAAGGAAGAAAGAAGTATGGGTTTTGTTAGGTTTTGTTTTGTTTTGGTGTTTTTTTTTTAATTGGGATTAAATAAATCCTGGGATTGAATCTTAATATAGACTGACTTCTTTCCATGGACCCATTGTGAGAGACTAAAAATGAGATGTGATCATGGGCTGGTTAGCATTTAATACTAGTTTTTTAGTATTTTTTAGTATTATCAAAAGTATTTACAAGTATTTATAGCATAAATAAAAATCACATCTTTGCCAAGTACTTCGCATCTGAGAGGATGATGCCTGAAGTAGCCGTGGGATTCAAGAGTTCCCACACACTTGATTTTTTTTTTCCTCTTTTCTTTCCTCATCCTCAGTTCTACTGAGAATTGGCACACTCGTTTCATGGAGGGGGGAGATGTTTCTGTCAGATTCTTGTCTTTACCTGCAATATGCTGTCTGCTTACTCAGGGAAGTGATTGAATCACCCTCCCTGGAGGTATTTAAAAGCTGGGTTGATGTTGTGCTGAGGGACACGGTTTAGTCGTGGATTTGGCAGTGTTGGGTTTACAGTTGGACTTGATGATCTTAAAGGTCTTTTCCAACCTAAATGATTCTATGATATTCAGTAAATAAACACCATAACATAATGATTAGGTATTTATTAAATTATTAGTATTATTATAAGTATTTAACATTAGTTAAAACTTGTTAAAAATCTTGGAGGATAAAAATATTCTTTTCCTGGTCCCATCCTCACCTCATGTTTTTTCTCACAACATCTTTTGCACTTGTCTAATTCCTCAGTGGAATGATTCAGCTCACTAACCAGGTAGGAACCTAATGTAACAGATGGAAAGTGAACTTGTGAAGCTTTAGTGAGCTGATTTGGGTTCCAGGTGGGCCAGAGAAACATCAGAAGAAGGTCAAAGAAGGTTGGAGTGGTGCTGCGTGGCCAGGCAAGGGAGTGCTCGGGCCAGTCTCTGTTTTGGTGGTGCTGAGCTGTTCTCTCGAACTGCACCCGTATATTTGGATTTCTATAGGCTTTGCCACTTTCTAAATACTGTGCTGTTATAGTTTGTTTTCTTAAGAAAAAGTCTTTTTTTTTCATTTTTTATTTAAATTCTCAAATACATGAGAGACATCATGACATGAAGTTGCCTGGCACGTAAATCAGCTCATTGTTGTTAAACGAGCCTGATGAACAAATAGGGCTGCTGTGATCATCTTCCTGCATATAAGTAAAATCATCTTTTGTTCTTAGTCTAAGCACTTACTGACAATTTCTGGAGCTTAATATTTTGAAATCAGTTACTCTCTTGTTGCATGAGAGGATATTTAGTTTTTTAATCCAGACTGTTGCCATGAGCTAAAATTTGTGGTTTCTAGAATCTTGATTTTTAAAATTCTTTTTTTGTAGTTCACTTTAACAGAAGCAGATCCTCCAGAGTTCACTGTCTGCCCGCTTCTTAAGTGGAGCTCTGAAACAATCACTTGTAATCTTTGAGTTTCTGCCAATGTCACCTCTGATAAGGCGCAACAGAAGAATCCCCTCCAATAGTGTTTAGATGCTTCTTAAAGGTGTTAAGACACATTGTTAGTGTGTGAATGAACACATTAGACAAAAAGTGCTGTAAAAGTATGAAGTCCACTTTCAGTAACTCCTAGCTGTCTCTTTGACAGTCTAGAGAAGAGAACAAGGTGTTGCAAAATTCTTACAAGAGGGAAGAGCATAACGTGACTGTTTAAGCATTTTCAAGACAAAGATAATGGCAGTAGAATAAATTCATGCAGTGTGTCCAAGCGTCATCGTTTTCCTCAGTCCTTTTCTCTCTCTTTCTTTGCCCTGTTAGTTCTTTTGCAGGTAGGTACAAGCAGCAGTGCCATTTGTGAGATGAAAAATACAGTGGGTTGGAGAACTGGAATGCTTGTTCAGAAATAAACGGAGAATACGATATGAAAGTTTAATATTAAAAATTAAATGTTTTCATAATTTCCAGGAATGTTTTCATTTTTCCTCTTTTTTGATAAGGATATGTACAAACAAGCCAACTAAGTATGGTCTGATGCTTTTTTTTTCTTTTCAGAAAGATGAAGGTAGTGATGCTAGTTTGAGTGATAGCCACATATCTCCTCCCGCCAAACGTACCTCAAAACATGCTGATCCTGTGTGCAAAGACAAATCAAAATCACGCAGTACTGGGCAGCGAGAGGAATGGAGCATCTCAACTGGACAGTCCAGGTAACTTGGTGCCAAGAGAAAAAACTTAGTTCCTGTGTTAAACCACTCATGCTATTTCTGCAGTGAGCTGCAGCTTGTGCTCAACAGCGTGTTTTGGAAGTAATTTATTTTAATACAGTTTTTGTTTTCTGTTAGTTTAAGACTACAGGAACCTGGGTTACATCAATCCTCTCATCTCTGTTACCTTTCAGTGCAAATTTGTGCAAAACTGGAAATGTTATTTGAGATGCAGTGACTTTGGCATTTTTATGTACACAAGCTACAAGAAAGTGTGACATTTTAATTAGGAAATCAGTATTATCATCTTTAAGGAATGGATAGTGGCTGAGTTTCCATTGCTGTTTTCAGCTTCCCTTCTCTGCTTGGTTATAAGGACTCAATTAAAGTTACTGTCGTTTGTTAAAGATAGCCTCAATCCTACCATGTTTTTGTAACTCAAAAGAGAAGCAATTAGTTTTATTTTATAACTCTGATTAATAATATTTTACATGGCATTCTTGTGTTGATAAGGTTCTTCATATGGTTACAGGTAATTATGAGACAGTATAGACAGTATGTTTCCAGGACATGATTCCTTTGTAGATATTTTAATTTGTACATAAATATAAGTCATTCTTGCAAGGCTTTGTTCATAAGAATGACTGTAATTCACTACTGGACTGTCATCTGCTAGGATAAGGTATATTTAAAAACTATGTAAATCCTAAAATAGATCTCACTTTGTTTTTCTCTTTTAAAAGAGAACAAATTAAATATAGCATATTAAGTGTCACAGTCATCTGGAAATGTATTGAAAATCAGGCACCTGCTATTTCTTTTGTTTATAAGTATAAACTTGTACTGTACCTATTAGAAAAGTTGAGATAAAAAAATAAAGTATTTCATGGGACTGGAAGAATTTAGATTACGGTGTCAAATGAAATTTGGCCATGAGACTGAAACTCATGTTGTTACTCCTTTAGAACCAACTGCGACATGTCATTCCACCTTGAGGGTTTTTTGCTGTTTTCTGCCAAAGTCCAAATTGCTGGGCCAAACAGTAATTTTGAGTCGCTAAGACTTTTTCCAAGAGTTTTGTTGCTAAACCTTTATTATAATCAAATTTCACTTCTTCAGTTGTGGTTTCTAAAATACTTAAAATATTTGACCAGAAAAATGTTACTGGAAAGTTGGTTGTGGCCATGATTTTTGTAAACGTGGTTTTCTATTTTGCTATCCAGTCCTTGCAAAAACCCTTCAGTTACCTTTATTTTGTGAGGATTTGGTAAAACTCACATCTTCTGTGGCTCCGAGTTGAACTCTTTGTAGTCTCTTGAACTCTTGGCCACCTTCCAGCTCAGATTGCGCTTGGTATTATTAAGATTTCCCCTCCTTTCTCCCATCTTAGTTTTCTTGTTTGAGAACAAGGAGTTCCTCCCTATCCAAAACTGGTGTGCAGAATATACACTTCACTTGTCTGGAAAGTACAGCGTTTCTGAGAATGGCAGTGAGATTAAAAAGAATATTTCTTTTTCCTTTTGCCTGATTTATTTCACTTTTTTTTGCATAGCAATGTTGAAAAATCACATCTAACAGTCTGCCAGTGGTTGTAGAGTTTTTGTTCATTTATACTCTGAACGACCTTTTAGTAGAATCATGTCGAATAAACAAGAATATTTCATTTTCTTAAAGATAAAAAATGAATGAAGGAGCAATTGCTTATGCATTAAAATTGCAGAAAATTGGAATATGTTTTTGTCTTAGACTCTGAAGTAGTAGGGGTTAATTTAAAAAGAAATTAAAAATATTGGCTTACTAGAGAAAATGAAAATACTTTTTACTGCTATTAAGTTCACTCAGCATAAATTAATCCCATTCAGTTCCATTGGTAATTTTGTTAAATTTAATCTTTTTCTGTGAGTACAAACCAGCTTTTTATGCTTGTACTAATTTATCCAAAGAGTTGGAATGATAGTTGCCTTTGAAGAGCAAATCAAGATCCTGTTCTGAAACTTCAGGGAGAGTCACTAGTAGGAGATGGCATGAGGGAACACTGGAGGGATTAATAAAAGAGATGTTTAGATATTTGGGGGGTTTCGTGTGATTGGTTTTTGGCAATTCTGTCCTTATTCCAGTGTTGGGCACGAGGCAGACCCTTCAGAGGCGACATGTCACAAGGTTTTGAAGTCGGAGTTTATCGTGTAACGTTCTGTGCTTAAAGTTTTATTTTCCTATAAAATTGTGTAAGTTTTGTTTGGCTGGGGAGCATTAAGGTTATTTGTGTGTCTAATATCGTTGTTTCCTAGGTTAACTTCTCAGCCTGGTGCTACACTACCAAATGGACGTAGCTTATGTAAGTGTATTACAGTGGACCTTTTGGATCTACTTTTACATTTTAACACTTTTATGTCAATGATTTTCAGTTGCATATACTTTTAATAACTTTACTGATTCCTCTGACAATTTTGAACAGAAAAGGTACTGTTTTGGCTCCGTTTTCTTCTGTCAACATCTTGGATGCTCTCTGTGGACATGGGGAACATTCCAAGATGAAAGTCCCTTTCTCTTCTCAATTCAGACCTCTTGGCCGTGATCTTGGTGTTTTCCTTAATTCCTAAATTTACTGTTATGAACTGAGTTTGGCATTCCTCTCCCAGCTGGTCTCTTTACTTACTCTCTTTGCTCATTTAAGATTTGGCCTTCTGTGGTTCTTAATGCTACTTAGGTCTACTGTTGCTTTAGAGAGACCTGCCTTGTCTGCAGCTCCTGCTACTTTGAACAATTTTCCTATATGCTTGTACCTTACAAACTTGCCATCTCATTGCATATCTCACTTAAACCCACTTTGTCTTTCATATCCCTTTTTCATCAGTTCTGTCTCATTTAGTTCTGCGTTGACTCTATGTGAATGTTAATCCTTTAAGCATATTTGGTGTTTTTATTATTTCTTGTGGTGCCTAAGGAACAATCAGTGGTGGGATCTCAGTTTGGGTACTGTACAGAGTAGCTGATTCAGATTTGCTTGTAAAATCTATGTTGCATCTGACCCTTTGATACTGTATTTGAAAGAAGCGAAGCTGTGGGACAAATGTGCATTTTAGTATTAATGTTAACTTAAAAATATTGGATATTTGAATGCCAAATATTCACCATAAAATAACGTTATATAAGGAAACAAGCTTGAGTCTGAAGGAAGAGCTTATGAAATGATTTCTATAGGAATTTTAAAAATATATTTCTTTAGTGAATATCAGTGTGTTCATGCTGTGCTCCATAACTTTTTGTTTATTGTCCTTGCTAAGTATTCTCTTATTGATTCTTGTTTGTGAAAATGTTGTTTCCTGCATTTTGAAGTAGTAATACAAATTTCTCTTAGCTCTCAAAAGCCATCCCCTTCGAGGGGAAAAAAAGGGAGATGGGGACCATGCTTGCATAAACGGAGATATAGAAGTCAGAAAAAGTTGTCGGTCCAGGAAAAACAGATTTGAAACTTTGAATCAGAGTTTATTGTTTGATCAGCTAGTAAACAGGTATGTGGGGATACTTCAGTGGTATTCACAAACCATCTTAATGATTTTTTTTTAACGTTAGAAAACCCTGTCTTCCAGTGCCATCTGTGTGTTTTACTGTGGGAATGCTTTAGTGCTGAGGCAAGCTAGGCTGTGGTTTGGGTTACAGGCTGGGTCCTGTGCCGTAACTGCCTCTGTTATACATCCTGTAAATGCAAAGCGGCTCGCCAGACTCCTACTGGAGAGTAAGTTACTCTGTGTTTACACCTGGATAAACCTGTATATGTTGGTGGTTACTGCAGAGCGGCTGACACGCCATAAATCCACACCCTAGTTTGTCTCTTAGTAACCTGTTCATGTAGTGATACCCTAAATGTGATGTAAAATAGTGATTAGCAAAATGCTTGGAAGCTTTCTAGAGTTTGCTTGTATGGTTTTGATCATAAAATATCAAAAGTTTGTAGCTTTCTTGTTTTTTGTTTTTGTTTCTTTTTTTTTTTTACCATTTGTTAGTAATTCACATAGGGTGGGTGTCACTTTTTTGCATTTACTGTGCAGACAAAGTAGGTCAGAGAGGGAGGCACGGTCTGGTCTGAGCATAGGAATGGGAGCCAGAAATAGTATTTGTGAAGTAGTATTTCTGTGTGACCATGGGCAGGTTTTCCCACCTTTAAAACTCATTTTAATAGTCATAACTGTGGGAACCTACCTGCTTACTCTGGTGCCTTGAAAATGATTTAAACATAAGCGTTTAATTGCCAAGTATAATCTTTATTGTTAAATGTATTCTGTTGAATCATTTATTAATTTAATTTTCTTTTTCAATTTACTCAGTAACTACTTGGTATCAGTTTACAAATTTATATTGAGTTACATTTATTTTTCTAGTTGCAGTTGAATCTCCCTCTCCTCATCAACAATAGGAAAAAGTCTACCATGAAGATTGTAATTTGATAAGATCATGGTACTGAAGTCTATATATGAACTTATACTGATAACAGTGTGTCCCATAATCATTGGAGGTTTTTTAAGAACAGGTTAGACAAATTCTGTCAGGAATGATTTAGGTGTTGTGTAGTTTGTTCTTGCCTGGCAGAGCTGGTGGACCTTTCCAGGTCCCTCCAACCTTATTTTCATTGATAGCAAACTCTAGCATGATTTTACTTGGTTGTATCACACATCACAGATATTGGAAAAAAAAAAGTTTAAAATTGAGAGGGGTGCTCATAATGAAATCTTAACTTTACTGACTTCTGTCTCCAGAACTTCCACTAACTTCTTTCTAGGCAGGATTTCAGCCTTTAGATTTACTTTGAAACAACTTGAAAGAAAGGAAGTGAAAGTTTCTGCCTTTTTAAAATTACTACAACATTATAGTAGAGTTCCAGTGGAAATCTACCATAATCACTATGGAGAGCAGTAACTCGGTGTTTGGGACAGGTGGCCAAATAATTGGCTTGGCCTGGCTAATACTCTGTTCTTTTCTTCCTTAGCAATGAAGCATCTTGGCCAAGGTTATTATTTATACACCACCATTGTTTTGACAGCTGTTTACAAATACTTTAGATACTAAAAATGCAGACTAATTAAATAATAGATGCGAAATGGTAGTGAGGTCAAATAATGAATGATGAAATTCTATGTGTTACAGATTCAGCATTTGAAAAAAGATAATCTTTTGTGTATTAGCTGTCTTTCTAAGGCCAGGGTAAGAAGCTGTAAAGCTTACGGGGTAGAGGCATTAATTGCTTTCCCAATATTATAATTCTGTAAAGCTTTACTTAAATATTTTGCAAACTTAATCTTACCTGACACCTAATTAATATCTAAGCAATCACAAATTTATATGCTACAATGTACACTGAGCAAAAAAGGTTTTTAAGTGTTTTTTTAAAATGCTACAGCCTAATTTGAACCCCAAATTTCAATAGCATCAGCATTTCTTCTTTTGCGTACTCCTTAGTTTATATTTTGTAAGTTCATCTTTCAATTTTCTTTATTATGGTTGGTTCTGTAGTTAACTGATAGATTCAAGTAGCTATCCTAAAATGTTCAGATTTTAATTCATTTGTATATTTAGTTGACTTTTAGACCCTCAAATAGCTGTAACAGGCCATAGAATTAGGTATGTTAAGTTGTTGGATGCTGTTTAAGAAGTTCTGTATGTCTGCTGTTTTAAGACTGATTCTTTTGTATGTGTGTGTTAAATGTTGCATATATTTTAGTACTGCTGAAGCTGTCCTACAGGAAATGGATAATATTAACATCAGGAGAAATAGGCGGTCTGGAGAAGTGGAACGGCTACGGATGTGGACAGATACAGAATTTGTAAGTGCAGAGTGTCTCATGTCTTGGATAAAAGTAATATCATGGGGGAGCATGTTTGTTTTCTCTATCTCCACACATTTGGCTATAGCTGTATCAAAACGCTTCAGATCAAACTCAAGTTCATAACAAAATTAATGGATTTATACAAAATCATGTTTTCTTCATTGATAAATTGACTGCCGTGCTCTGATGGTGTTCTGTGGTGGTTCTCCTTTGGTTTGAAGTACACTCTGCTAGTCTGAAAACAGGACTGTGGACTGTCACTTACTTTGTTCCCTAAAACGGATTGATACTGATGTTAACTCTGTATTAGATGGACTAGGTACTGAGAGACTTGTTTTACCACATATTAAATGAGACTGCCTTTGTAGTCTACATGTCGAGGGAAAAAGACTTGTTGGAAGACGTGTAGTCTACCTGTTGGAAAAGGACTTGGGGACTAGAGTGGAGTATTACTTACTGAACTGAGGGCTATCACTGTGAGTGACATGGGATGACAGCACTGATGAGAGTATGTGAATTTTATTTCAGGAAAACATGGACATGTATTCTCGAGTGAAAAGAAGAAGGAAATCACTGAGGAGAAATAGCTATGGGATTCAGAACCACCATGAAGTGTCCACAGAAGGGGAAGAAGAAGGTATGGCTTGTAAAGAATTGTAAAGGTTTTGTCTGAAATACTTCAAAGACAAAGCTCTCATCAATATAAGATAGCAATATGTTGCTACAGAAAGTAGCAACATAGTTTAGATCTGGATTTGGACTTATTAAATAAACTGATTAACAAGACTATTGCAAATAAGTACCTGTTAAAGGATTCTTCCTCTTGTGAAGTAGGAGAAGTTTTAGCGATCTATACATTGTTTTCTTTAAAAGAAAGTTTATCTGAAAGTAGCAGACCAGAGCCTGGTTTCTAGACTTTTATATACTACATTCCCTTACTCTTGTTTTCCGTTAACACTAAGTAATTGCAGCTTTCCGTATATTCCCTGTGCCAGTCCTCTGATAGAAGCCAGGAATGCGATGCACGTAGTCTAGAACTATGGGTGTTGCAACTGACTTGCTATTTCTCATGTGCTAGGTGGCAGTTTCCAGAAAAAATGTGTAATACTCAGTTTTGTGTCCTTCCTCTGGGAAAGGCACTAATTAAAGCCTCTGTTTTCTATCCATCTGCTGAATTTTGGAAGACATACACCTGCATTTGAAATTCTACCTTCTTTTCAAAATTTGGATGAAACTGGCCAGTGGGTTCAAAAAGTATTCAGAAGGAAGGGATTCTGGCTAACTTTGGCACGATCAAGAGCATGCTTGGCTTCTTTGAGAAATCAGACTCAGACGACAGGGTTCAGTGTAGTGTGTCTCGATTTTGAACTGAAGCTGCTGTTAGAGGTATGGTCTGTCCCAATTAATAAGATGCAGGCTTAATTTCGAGATCCATGGACAGGAATTCTCATCCTGTTAGTAGATGGACCTTGGTGGTACCTTAACACATTGTGTTCATTTGCTTTGTGCAAAAACGATACTGAATCATAAAGTTGTACTTATTTTCATACTGTGTCAAATACTTGATTGTCTGAGGCTCCTATGGGAAAAGAGAAGAAAGGTGTCATTCTTAATTTGAAGGATAATTACTGAAGGAGAAAGATAGTTTGAAGTGATATTTGAAGTACTTTACAACTAAAACTAATTTGACTACATTTATTTTTCTCTCTGTTGCTTTTCACAGAACCTTTTGTGGGCAACTGGAAGGAAGTTTGACAATGTGCTGTACATTTATCTTGGTTCTTCAAATTTCCAGTGATTTGCCCATTAGTGTAAATTAATAAAAAGGCAATAGTTCTCAGTGTCCATCCAAATGTTTATTTTTAGGATGAAGATAGCTCTGGCATCGAGTAGAAGTGTTCTGAAAATATTTTTTCTCCCCTGACAGAGTCTCAGGAAGAAGATGGAGATATAGAAGTAGAAGAAGCCGAGGGAGAAGAGAATGATCGGCCATATAATCTCAGACAGAGAAAAACTGTTGAAAGATACCAGGCCCCTCCAATAGGTGAGGAACTAGACAGTCCTCATGCACTTGTGTTCTACTGACCTCTAAGAATTACCATGGTTGTAGGAAGGGAAAAGTTGGATGACTGCTCCACATCCCTGACAGAGTTCCTCAGAGCACTCGGTGACTTCCGTCTTGCCTCTGCTTCTGTTGTGAACAGGACTGTTGAGACACTATCAGTTTGTCAAGGGTGGTGCCATTGCTAGTGCGTGCTGCCTCACTGAACTTTTCAAGTACTGCCATGTGCTGGGCTCAGGGTTGGACTTGGAATGGGATTTAGGTCAAGAAATAGTTGACGGAAATTGAATTCAGAAGGCAGTCTAATAAATTTCATAGAAGAAATTGTTACTGTTATGCCCACTTCTCTTCTTGAGTGGTAAACCTAATTCATAACTGTAGATAAATTGCATAGCAACAATTTTGCAACCTTTTGCCTGGATGAGAAATTTAGAATAGACTATTTTGGTTGGAAGGGACCTACAATAATCATCCAGCCCAACTGCCTGACCACTGCAGCGCTGACCAAAACTTAAAGCATGTCATTAAGGGTGGTGTTTAATGCTGCTTAGGCACTGACAAGCTTAGCACATGGACCACCTCTCTAGAAAGCCTGTTCCAGTGTTTGGTCACCCCCTTTATAAATAGATGTTTCCTGATGTTCAGTCTGAATGTCTCCTGATGCAGCTTTGAATCATTCCCATGTGTCCTATCACTGGATGCCAGGGAGGAGAACTCAGCACCTCCCTCTCCACGTCCCTTCCTCATGAAGCTGTAGTGAGCAGTGGGGTAGCCCCTCAGCCTCCTTTTCTCCAAACTAGACAAACACAGAGTCCTCAGCCACTCCTAACAGGAGATAGCATCAGGGATCCACACAGGATTCAGCGTAGTGTCTCTTAATTTTGAACCTGTTAATACTTTGTTTAAAATAACATATTCTGTGCCAATTTGGTTCAGATTGCAGTGCTGTATGCGGTGTGCTGTACGCTAAGACATCTTGGAAATTAAGACTCTGATAGAGAAAAGCTGCAGGTTATTTGTTAAGAGAAATTTCAAGGCATCCCATATCATCAGCTGTGAAGAGGTTTCTGTATGGAATTTTGTGTCCTGCAAATTAACTAATAATTATAATGCCCTGAATGAATTCCATTCTGTGCCCTAATAACCATAGCTGTGATGATTTGAGGAGGCTGAGTGAATTGTCATGACTGTATCAAGCCGAGTATGGCCATAGTGAAATAAAGGGTAAGAGGTTTCACTTCCCTTCACCCTCCCAGTTCTTTTCTTAATTTGAGCTTTCAGAGAAACCAGTGATAACATTATTGGTAAAACAGTGATAATCTAGCACTTTTGCCCTGCATTTAGTTTATTATTCTTTTGTAATTGATGTTACGAACCTGTACCTTCTCTTACTCAGTGCCAGCTCATCAAAAAAAGAGGGAGAATACGCTGTTTGATATTCACAGATCTCCTGCAAGAAGAAGCCATATCAGGTAAATGTCTGTCTTTTGGTACGCAGTTGTTTGCTTTCCCTCAGCACGTTTCTGTTAGCTTTTGATTTGCAAAACATTCTGGAGTGAAGTGTGCAGTTGGTTCCTGCGTGTGTGTGGGTCTTGAATTGTCTTGAATTGGATCTTAGGTTCAGACCCCAATCAGCATACAAAGATGCATTTGTAGCACTTCGTAATACCAGTAAAAGCTTTGTGGAAAACAGACTGGAGACAGGTCTGCTGCAAGTACTGGAAAGAGAGTTGAGCATTGCATGCCATGGCTTTTTCTGTGAGGGCATATATTAAGTGTTTTAATCCAAAGCAGCACTTTAACGACTATCCCCTTTCTGTTCTACAAAACCAAACAAGTCAAACTACTGGTTTTTGTATGGTTCCAGTTGAAGTTTCAAGGAATATTAACAATTCAATACAATACTCACTAAGCATAATTTTTGACTCCCTTGTGTCAAAGAAGTCTAGAATACACCAAGTTGTCTTGGAAACTCTCAATAGGCTTTATTTAACAAAATAAATGATATCAGAGCTCAATGCGTTTTGAAAAGAAAGAAACTTACTGCAAACTTCAAAAAGATAAATCTGTCTATGAACAGAATCCAAGTAAACAAATGCTAGTCTCAGCTGAAACACATCTTGCTACTCAATTCAATGGCATAGTGAAAATATGAAAAGTAAATAAAAGAATAGCAGCATCTTATGATTCTACAAATTTATTTGTAATATAAATAAAACCATTTAATTTTGAAGAGCTTTTTTGGAGGTCTTAAAGTGCATATGGACATTTTGTTTTGTAGTCTGAGAGGCTTGGACTTGCTGGTAAGATATAAAGAGTCTGAAAGCATCCCTTCAGTTTTAGCATGCTCATTGCTCCACTGTCAGTTTTTCCTTTCTTAATAGGACACTGTCATAAAAATTCTTCCTAACTGTGTGATATTATCTTTGATATGTTTTTAAATATATCTAATTTCGGTCATCAAACAGTAAAACTGATTGACCATGTTACCTTTTGGCAAAAACCAGGTATCAGCGCAGGATCACATTCATACCAATGACACAGCTCAATATATTCACTAACAGTACAAGAATTTTTACTAATTTTTTTATGCGAAGAAGAGCCAACTTTTTCCAAACTGGTGTCAAATTGAACACCTTTCTGTATAGAAGATGCAATGTTACTTCTTCTAGTATTTCTGAAATGCTCAGCTTTCTGAAATACTGTAATACTAAAATAAGAAGTGGTTCATGCAGACTTTGAGTAGTATTTATACTTAGATCAGAAGTTAAACTGCCGTACGAGTATCTTGTGAAACTCTCCTGCTATTCAGAATGAATGACCTCATAACAAGAGATCATATGCTTTAGGAAGTATGGAATTTTTTCAAAGAATATTTAAAGGAAAGCATAAAATTGAGTGAGGTGGTCTTGATTAGTTTGTGGAAGTGGCTAAAGTGGTTGGAAGCTTTCCTAATGCCAGTTGCTCTCTGATGAACTTCAGCAGCTTATTGACTGAATACTCAGTCGTACTTGTTGAGGTAACATGGACAGGACCACGTATCTTACTGGGGATGTACTGATCTAATGTCAAAATCAGGCATTTCACTGTGACAGTGAAAGATGCTATTCCCCTCCTAGATTATTTTGATACTTACTTAATAAAACTAAATTTTGCCTGCATCTTAAACCTGAACAGTACCGTACGTGCTGCTTCAATTTTGTTTTTATAAAAGAATCAAAACATGCTGTTCTACTGCAAAATGGACTGAGTTTTATGTTTATATTTCTACTTCAATAGGAGAAAGAAGCATGCGATTCACAGCAGTGATACAACCTCTTCAGATGAAGAACGTTTTGAAAGAAGAAAATCTAAAAGCATGGCCAGAGCAAGAAATAGGTATGAAAACATCCTCAGTCTTTAGGAAATTTTGATTTTTATTATTCACCAGAAAAAAGCAGAGGTTTTCTATAATGTACTGTGTGTTCTGCAGACTTTTTTGATTCTGCCTGCAATTACCTGCAAATACAGTGTAAGAAGTTCAGTGGTTATATATTAACATAGATTTTGAAGTATTATGAGTAGATAATTAACAATAGCGATAAACAGATGGAAAGATAAAAATATCTGATTCGGTTGAGTTATAAAACAACCAACTTCCGTCAGTTAAAATGGATGTTTATTCTTAATGTTACTTGGTCACAGTGAGTTCAGCTGTATCCCCCTTACCAGCTGTTATTCTTCCCTTTTCCTTTTGTGTGATATGTGTGTTCTACACACCCAACACATATATTTTTGACCTTACATTTATCCCCTGCTTACCTGAAAGTGGAAAATCTGTAAGGGGTTGTCAGAAAATGTACTTACAGCCACAGATACATACAGAGAAAAATGGGTTTTCTCATCTAACTTTTTGTGTCTCTTCCTGCCTGCCACACCAACCTGAGGAATTCCAAAGTTGTACAACTCCCAAAATGTAGTTCCAAGTGTAACCTCTGTCTGTCTACCTCCCTTTAACTGTGTATTTGACCTGACGTGGTATCTGTGTAGGAGCTTAAAGCTTCTTTGTATACACTAGGAAGCTGCCACAGGTGGAAGTGAGTAACCGCTATCTGAAGAAATATTTTTATTTCCTTTCTTTGGACTCTAGTGAGCTTTTTTTTTTTCTAATATTTTCCTTGTACTGTTAATCATTTTCTTACCATACTGAACGTATGCAGTTCATCAGTGCCAGTGGAGAGTGTCCTGTTCTTTTGCTCAATGTTGTTTCTTCTGTGTTTAATCAAAATAGTCAGTGCAGTTTAGTTCTCCAGACTGAAATACCCATGTGGAAGCATGAAGTTGTCTTTATGTATATTCCTGATATACAAGAATAATTCCCAAATAAAAAGGTTTGTTTTGATTACCTTATCAATACAGGAAGGTTGTCTCTTTAGGTAGTAGAAGGCTTTTAATCTCTTGGTTCTTCCCATTCCAGCAGAATGATCAAAACACAACACTAATTATTTGCTGCCTTTGTTTTATTTCTGTTGAACAGGTGCCTGCCTTTAAACTTTAGAGCAGAAGACTTAGCTAGTGGAATCCTGCGAGAACGTGTCAAAGTTGGGGCAAGTTTGGCTGATGTTGACCCTATGATTGTTGATAAATCGGTAGGTTTTGTTAAAATGTTTTATTCTCCTTCTTCCAATTCTGCATAACCAGAATTCACAACAGCCTCTCATTAGAACTGAAGTAAATACATAATAAGGTCATTGATCTTTTTTTGATTATTTTTTTAACAAAGCTGTTGTCTGTTTATTCCTGTTGGCTATAAAGCACTTGGTTTTGGCCTGTAGGTAGTCAACAGGCTGCATATATATCATAAATAAACCAAAATATCATTTGCTCTACTGTATTTCTTTGTTTACAGTCAGTTTTTGATTACTTGTAGTAATAGAAACTGGGAAATGCTGAGCAGTGCAGAAATCACAAGTAGTGACCACCTGGGTTGGTTAACTCGATGCGAGCCATGCGCTTATTGACAGTCATGCACAGTAGCTTACGCTGTGTGTTGTGCAGAAGCTGCTGAATTATTACTAGAGCTGAACCATTGTCAGGAAGTACTTGGACTATATTCACGTTACGCTGAGCCTGAGCTTCAAAATGCTTTCAGACTTAGGCTGGATCTCTGGAGATGTTCAGACACCACGGGCAGTTAACTTGCAAACCAGATAAACCTCGTGTGGGCAACCAAGAGTTGAGTTTCTTAACTTTTTTGGCACTTTCAAAATTCGGGGAACTCCTGTTGATAAATTCAGGGTCGTTTTTAATTTGTTTCTAAAGGTATTATAAAATAAGCAAAGGTACTTTTGTGAAAAGCTGTTACAACACATGCTCTCTTCTGTTGGTTTTTTTTCTTCCTAAGGTGCGTTTTGATAGTATAGGGGGATTGAGCCATCATATCCTTGCACTTAAGGAAATGGTAGTGTTTCCTCTTCTCTATCCAGAAATATTTGAAAAATTCAAAATCCAGCCACCAAGGTAGGTGCATTTACTCTTATTGTTGTATTTTATTTTATTAAGCTCTCGAGAATGCTTCGCTTGAAAACACATAGGAGATTGATTCTTTCCCTCAAGTGTTTACAGTTCAAATAGACTTACATGTTTGCTACCCCACTTGTCTGTTAGAATGTAATAAGTGGGATGAAGGTACAAAAATCTAGTTTATTTTTCTTGTGGTAAGAAGGTAAACTTTATGATTTGGTCAAAGAAAGAATTCTTGAGTGTTCTGTCTAGTAGTACTTTGCCTTTTTTCCCATTATGTTACCAAGTATTTTGCTAAATCAAACTAAATGCTGATGTTTCTTTAATAGAAGTATTCTCATTAATGTTATGTTATGGTTTTAATATTTATTAATCAGGCATTTTGGTGTGTGATTTAAATGGGTACACATGATCCAAGTAAATTGAAAACTTGGGGATATTTCTGTCTTCAAAGAAGCAGCAAACACTGATCCAAGTGCTATCTAAGTTTTTATATTTGAGGAGATAGTTAACTAGTGTAAAGCAATCCCTTAGAAGCTTAATATGCCTTTGATTAATGTTCTCTGCAAAGCAAAGTTTTACTGATTTGAAAGCATAAAACGAACTTAGATTTTTTGAAGTCATGTTGAATATACTAGGTAATAATAATAGAACTTAAGTCTTTCCTCTCCAGGCTCCCTGTCTTCACTATAAAATTTGACTTGGAGTTTTTCAGGAGACATAAAATAAGTTTGTGACTGTGTTGATCCATTTATCTTCAGGGGCTGTTTATTCTATGGTCCTCCTGGAACAGGTAAAACCTTGGTAGCTAGAGCTCTAGCTAATGAATGCAGTCAAGGAGACAAAAAGGTGGCTTTCTTTATGAGGAAAGGAGCAGACTGTCTCAGTAAGTGGGTTGGTGAATCTGAACGTCAGCTTCGACTCCTTTTTGATCAGGTTAGAAAAAAATAAGTATTTTTTCCTATAGTTTCTCTGTATGTTGTTTTTTTGTGTTTTCAGTAGCCAGTTATTTGCACTTGAAACTAAATAACTGTAAAATTTCAAAGATTAGACAGGATTTGTCCAAATGATACATTTAGATTAAAAGGTAGAGTAATGCTCTCAACAATTTTTCTTGCTCTTAAAACTGAGAAGAAGTAGTCACTTGACTTGTCCGTTAATGGGGCAGACAAATTAATTTGGGTAAAAATTGAAAAAACATAATTAAAATCCACCACTTCGAGCTTGACTGGCATGTTCAAGATAAATGCTACATAGAGGAGGATGCAGGATTGCATCAGCTGTGTGTATTTTAGTGTCCTTATTTGCCTTGGAAGATGATGGACAGGAGAGAGACACACAGAGCAGTGAAAGGCCGTTACTCAAACAAAAGCTGTTTTCAGACATGTCTGAACAAACAGGTTATGCAAAGATAAGATACTGTTTTCTGTAACTGAGTATGAAGTGTCTCAGTTTGTCTTTAATCTCCCCAGCGCACAGTAAAACTGATACACTGGTGCCATCTTGCTTATTCGAAGGAGAATGCAGTCTTTTTTGCTTTGTCTGAAACAGGACTGCGGTTGAAAACGCAGTTTTCTTTTCAGAGGGTACACTTTTTAACACGGGTATTTCAATATATGTGCTAGTTTAGCATGTTAATGCTTTGTAATAGAACCCAACTGTTTTCAGTGTTGATGGATATTAATTCAGTAGTTATTAACTGACAGTGAATTAAATTTTTTGTTTTGCATACCAGGCATACTTGATGAGACCCTCTATAATCTTTTTCGATGAAATAGATGGCTTGGCTCCAGTTCGTTCTAGTAGACAAGATCAGATTCACAGGTAATATTTCCTGTCTGCTACTGTTACCTTGGTATATGCTACATTATCTTTGTAAACTCTTAAGTGTAATTTTACTCAGTTCCCAAAAAAGGTTTCTGCTTTTGCTTAAACCCATGCTTTATAGCGTAAGCTATAAAGGCCAGATTGTTGAGTTGTTTTGGTGTGGAAAGTAATTTTTTCAGTTCTTCAGACAGACTGTAATATGCTGGGAATCGAATTGTAGTGGAGGTTACCCTTCAGCTTCATTAACTTCAAGATTTCTACAGCTTTTCTTTGGGTTGCTGGTTTTGTACTGTAAACAGCTGGTCTGTTACCAGCCCAATGGAGTAACCAGTTGAAAAAAAACAACCTGTTAATTTGATGAATAAAATGTACTATGGATGAAAGGGAAACTCTTTTAATTCTGGATGGAGGGATGTGCAAACTTATCTTAAGCTGCTGTTTTGTCATTTTGTTAAAAGACATTTTTCCAACAGTTTACTGCTGTCTGAAATTTTTCCTGGCTGCCTTCAATCTCAGTTTTGCTGCACTTTTTGTGACAATACACTTGTATCTTTCATTTTGTATGGGGGGACACTTGTGTGTATCTCTCCACTCAGCTGAAGGGGACAGAGGGGAAATTTTGAGGCCAGTAGACTGGGTGGCTTTGGGAACATGTGGCTTTCTCTTGGTTAACCTTTCTTCTGCCTGATGCTACAGTTACTCTAAACAGGATGATGCACGTGCTGACGTTGGAAGAAAACTTTTCAGAGCTGCAATAAATGGCTTCCTGAGCTCATATTGCTCAAAACTTTTAGAGAAGGAAGTTTAAACTTGATGTACTCCTTGTTGGAGTCATAATATTAATGATAGTACAGATTATATCAAAAGGGTTCTTGCTTTGAGACTTGGAAGTCATGCCATGGTTTGTTTTTTTTTTGTTTTCTTTGAAATTGTGAATGTTGCAGTTGAAAAGTAAAAACTCTTGTAGTGTTCTCTATTCATTCTATTTTCTTGAAAACTCTTTCAGCTCCATAGTGTCTACTCTTCTTGCCCTCATGGATGGACTGGATAATAGAGGTGAAATAGTTGTAATTGGTGCTACAAACAGACTGGATTCTATAGATCCTGCACTCAGGAGACCTGGTCGCTTTGACAGGGAATTTCTATTCAACTTGCCTGATCAAAAGGTAAAAATTACAAAGAAGACTTATTAATGAGTGTTTCTGGTACCTTGAATATCTGGATGTCTCCTGACAACCAAGATTATGAAATAACAATATACCTTCTTTGTAAGAACGTTTTAATTTTAGGAAGACATTTTTAATGAAGACAAATCAATAGTATACATAAAGTTGTATTGAACTTCAAATCTTCAGAATGTAAACAGAGAAGTAAACTGTTAGCATTAAACCGAGTTGCTTATCTAAAAACTCTGGTTTTGTATAGATTTGTGTAATGAGCCATAACTGTTTGGGGTTTTGGTAGTTGTGGCAAGAGAAAATAGCTTTATTATCACATAGACTGCTAAGCACTTAAAAATTGCACTTGCAAAGCCAGATGTAATTGTAATGGTGACAGGAACATTTCAGTTCCTTGTTCTAGACTGCTGTAAACACAGACATAATATTTCATGATTTATACTTAAAATTAAATTTACTTTGCATGTTGATATATGTATTCCAATGAAATATTTTTGGAATTCATGTGAGTGTACTATGATACGCAGCAATATATAAATTGCTGAGGTATTTGACAGTAGAAGCTGTTAATCATAGGTGCAGCAATTAAAAATTAATTATAAAATTATGATAATTCCTACTAGAACATTAGTTTTGATCAGTTCATGTATAATAATGTTGTTGATTAAACAGCAATTAAAATGTGTAACTGGCATACTGAAAAAAATACTGCTTATATATGAAAATTAAAAAGAAGGGAAAACCTTTGCTCTTGAGAGACTTTTGAGTACTGTGTTCTCTTTTCATGTGTCTCTAGTGACATGTCAAGAACAGGTGAAGTAATTTTTTACTCACATGAATAAATAGTATTTCTCTTTGAAATATTACCACATGGATTTCACTTGCTAATTTTGATCTCTTTTTCTTCCTTTTT